>OX243825.1:16723347-16764847 GCA_945859605.1 Lumbricus rubellus
GGTTCGAATCCACCTATAGCCGCGTAAGGACCTTGGGCAAATCCTTCACTCACAAGTTCTCAGCGCTTCGACGTGAAACTCCGCTCTGCATTCGGGGGCGCCTCTGAGTAGAAGAGAGCTTGAATGGGCGCTATAACAAGTGCACATACAAACAATCAAAATCAGCCAGATAATTTTATAGATGCCCTCTTCATCAACTACATGTAGGGATTGTGGGCTATACCAAAGTCTATCCATTTTTGCAACTAAATGCAATGTAATGACAAGTAGTGTAATAAATCTGCAGATTTCATTTAATGTCACCGTGTCAACATTGTCAAGGTGACATCATTTCAAATGCCACCACGTCAAGGTGACATTCCATATGTACATTTATGTTACTTTACGTCATCTTCCATGAAAACTGTAATGTAGTCAAGCCCAAGATAGTATTGTTTTCCTCATACAAAATTCGTAAAGTAACCGGATAAAAAGAGCACCATGCAGACAAGTTTGTTGCGCGCGCATTCTGTACTCGAGTAACTGGCCAGGTGCGAACCCGAGGTGCAGCGTATCCGCCTGCGGATTATTTTGACGGGCAGATCGTAAACATGTCGGAGGCGAAAGACTCGAAAAGAGAGACCTTCAGAGGGTGCGCTTTTTACCGTTCGTGATACGTGAAGAGTTGTTTCGCTTTTTGCGGTTGGTGCATGGTAAATGAAGGCAACATTCAGACTATTGAACCTTGAGGCTTGAGCTATGAACTAGCGAACTGAAAGTCTGCTTAAATGCTCCACTACAAAGTTATTGGAGAGCACATTTGCTGCACAATGTATAGCTAATCAAGTAGCATGCCATAGGAGCCGAGGGGCTGATCCAAGGGGGGGCAATCCGGCCATGGCCCCTCATTTAGAAATGCCCATGTATCGTCCTCCCCCTTGGAAAATTTCTGTATCCGCCCTTGTAGGAGCCCGCAGAAATTTTTTATTGCGATTACATTTTGCAGCGATAGCTTGAAATATGCAGAGCAGGACATTAGGAACATAGGTATTTAAAAAAGTTTCAATACTATGTAAATTTATCAGTATCACTTGGGGTTTCAAAAGTTCTTTTCTGCGATTAACTGTATTTAAAAAAAACCAAAGTAGTAGGCCCCTAGTTTAAAAATATACGTCCATGATTTATTTCATCGGAGAACAAATACCCCCCTGCCCTATGTGCGGGCACCCATGTATAGGGTACTCGGAAATATTTGCCAAACAATAATTCGAAGCTTCATCAATCCCGCATTCTTCAAATATCGATGCCTATGTAACTAATCAAAATGCATTGGATAGTAAGACGCAATTTCCCAGTCAATTGGCTTTTGCTGTGCTACGTTATGTGTATCTCTCGATTGCATTACATGTAAGCTTATGTAACAATGTTTTGACTTGTGGATGCGTTTTCGTCCATGCAGCGTATGTATGGTATGCATGGTATGCGTCTCGTGGAATCATCTCAATTGCAGCAGAGGATACGTGCAGCTGCACTCAGTAACCTATAGTGCGCTCAAAGTGCAGAGGGGTGGCCCCTGTTGCCTATGCTGACTTCTCCCTCTTTCTCTGTCTCTATGACACTCTCTGTTTCTGTCTCTGTATGTCTCTGTCTATCCGTCTGTCTGTCTGTCTCTGTCTCTCTCTGTCTGTATGTCTGTCTGTCTCTGTCCATCTGCCTCTGTCTTTCTGTCTGTATGTTTGTTTGTCTGTCTCTCTCTCCGTGTCTATTTGTCTGCTCATTTCTTGCTCACGCTGGGCGCCAGCAAATGCGTTTTCTTGCTGATGTTTTACCTGCAAACGGCAGAAACACATTTCGATCACATTGTCCATCAAAGCATCATGTCTTAAGCAAACTCAAAGGATACTTACAATTCTATCAGATATCGAATCGGTTAGGACCCGTTGTATACACGGCAGCCTTTTGGGCTTTCGACATTTTGTCCTCAATTTCGACGAATTTTTTCCTTAAAATAGTTTAAGTTGTACAACACTGTGTGATAACAAAAATCATTACCGTCGCCCTCCTCCTAGTCCAAGCTTGGGACTTACTCCAGAGTGAGAATTGCCAATGACTGGAGTGGTACGACCTCCCTTGTACTCGACTATTGCCCCTCCTTCTGACTTCCACCCATTTTGATTGAATTACATATATAGATAAATAGATAGAAAGAAGGGGTTGTGCAGTTCAAAAAGTCCTTAAAAACAGGCCTGTCGCCATGCAGTTATTTTCTACAATACTCACACGAACTGTTATGGTACGAGCAGTGGCGTGGTTAAAAATAAATCATGTTATGAATTTTTTAACACAGGCGAAGACAGTTCGACGACGAGTGAAGCAGAGCGTGACGGTGATGCCACAGAAACGAGTTCGTGTGAAATCATCCGTGCAGTTCCGGATGAGTTGCGACAGTCGGAAGAGATGAGACCAACAGGACTGAGCTACTTCTACGACAAATACACTGAGGCGTACGGAATACCGGTTCTCGGTATGTGATCTAATTGATAGCTATACTTACTTAGAAGACCTGTTATACGCAATTCAGTTGCTGCTGTTGTTATTGCTGTTTTTGTTGTTGTTGTTGCTGTTGTTGTTGTTGTTGTTGCTGCTGTTGTTGCCGTTGTTGTTGTTGTTGTTGTTGTTTTTGCTGCTGTTGTTGTGGTCGAAGCGGTAGTAGTTCTGACTTCTGAAGTAGTTTTTATCGACATACACATCATCATCATCATCATCATCATCATCATCATCATCATCATCATCATCACCACCACCACCATCATCATCATCATCATCATCATCATCATCATCATCATCATCATCATCATCATCACCACCACCACCACCACCACCATCATCATCATCATCATCATCATCATCATCATCATCATCATCATCATCATCATCATCATCATCATCATCATCACCACCATCACCACCACCATCATCATCATCATCATCATCATCATCATCGAAGTATGCAATCAACACTTGCTATAACTATATATATATATACATGCCGACACCAGTCACACCACCATATGCAATATTTCTCTTCTACCTTGTTGAACTGAACTGTAATGAACATACCTATGACACAAATAATATAAATTATTTTTAATCTTATAAATCAAAAACACATTAAAAAATGACTTAACAAACACACAGGCATGTGTTTTTCTGATCTTTTCATTTCTATGTTTACCATGCTGAACCTCACGGCCGACCTGCATAATTGCGGAAACAGTCAATAAGAAGTTTTCAATATTAATTCTTAGCTGATAACAATAATACCTGTAAATAAATTCTGTGTTTCCCCGAACAATGCATGAAATAGAAAAAAACAGCGGGCGACTAATAAACTCCGAAAAGATCCAAACAACAGATATAGCCTACTAAAAGCAGACCAATCAGATATAATTATAATGGTTGGACAAGATATCTGTTCCAATCCGGCATAGTCCTACTGTATATCCAACCCAGTGTGATATAATCGGATAAAAATCTTATCCAATCTATTCTAACCTGATCTGATATAATCCAATGCAATCTAATGTAATCTAATGCACCATAATTTAATCTAATCTAATCTGAAACTTATGTAGCGCAGTAATTATAGAGCACAAGAAATCTCTTAGGAGTGCTTAACAAGTGGCGCTATATAAATTTCAATTGCAACTACATTCAGTCAACAGTCATTCAGATGCATGCTAGCGATTTAAATGTTTCCGCGGCGCCCAAGATAAACAGGAGAAGGAAACCGCCTTCTATATAATTTCTTATTGCGTGCAGCAAATATATTATATATAATTATATATACATGTAAGTGAATATATATAGGCTTAATACATGTATGTAAATATATATATATATATATATATATACTGCTCAGTACCCGACATCCTGTTACACGCTCCAGTGCATCAACGGTCATAGGTTCGTTGGTGTGGGTGTGTGTGTACACGTACATGTAGGTGATGCTGGGCGCGGCCACTTCCTTTTCCCAACATGCACTTGTGCGTGCACCTTGCGGCAATTCGTGCATTCGATCATGACCCCATCCATATACACCACAACATCCACCCTTCCCAATTCCAAATGCTCTACCTCCTCCAAATATCGTTCCTCCCTCCCCCAGGTGGGGGGTGCACAACATGGCTTCGTGGGTCCGATACAAAAGATGCCAATTCAAACTATTATGAAGCGTTTCCTGCGTCCAACTGTTTGCAGTTTGGAGCTGTGGAACTTTACCTCTTTAGATAGCTAGTGAAGCAAGATTTGATAACCAAACATAAACCCAGTGTTATGAATACATGTAAGACATGTCCTACATATCTTATGCATATATATATATGTGCATACAAATATACGTATACTAGAGTATATGTATGTGTGTGCATATAATTATAGGCCCATGGGAGTATATACATTGTGTATCGATACATACATTGTAATCGTATATGTACTACTTGTGTGTGTTACTTTATCAGTTTCTTTTCCTGTCTACAATGTAAGAATTCTTATCCCATGCACCAAGACACCCAGAGGCTGGATGTTGAAACAGTTTGCTCTTTCGTTGCTATTTCCTATTTTCTTCTTCCTTCTTCTGAATTCTTCCATGATTTGTAGCCGCGGGAAAGTCAACCACTTGGTATTTCACTTAATCGCTTTAGAAGCCTGAAAAGTTCATGCACGTCTTAACCAGAACCAGCGCATTTTAAATCACCGACAATATCAACGTGCTTTACGCCTGCCTTTTTAATCAATGAAAATTAACCTTGTCCGGCAAAATGCTCAATTGACATGTCGTCAATGCTATTCTTCTTTCAGATTTTAGTTTAGTCGCAGTCAGTCAGGCCTAGTAGTGTTCTTTAGTTACTGTTATAGACTAGCTTTATTTTAGTTACCTCTTAGTTTGCCATACAGCTAAAAAAAATGGGGGGGGGGCGAAATAGAGTTTACGCCAATACACACAAGTAGGCCTAAGGCATATTCAATCACAAAGTCAGCATTTTTACCGCTGACCATACCGAAACAATAATATTGTCAATATCAACCATATAGGCCTAATAGTGCATGATTAAACTGGTGCCCTGCGCTCTTCCTTTCAAGTGGCACTTTAGAACATCGAGTTTACGACTATGATTAAAGTGTAAAATTCAGATTTATGATTAAAGTGTAAAATTCAGATTTATTATTAAAGTGTAAAATTCAGATTTATGATTAAAGTGTAAAATTCAGATTTATGATTAAAGTGTAAAATTCAGATTTATGGCGATAACTGAAGTCGTATTATATCAGGTGCTCCAACGGTTATAAAATTATAGTTCCGACTGGCGAAACCGCCTCATTTAGTGATCAAGTTCCACGGGTTTCTTTTGGTGTAAATTTCAACCCCACGCTGTTCTTTAACCTGTTTATTATGAGGCCAGAATAATCTGGGTAAATGTATTCTTGCGCGTAAAGAGAGACGCTATTATTATTTTGTTCTGGTAAATGCGACCACGCTAAACGCCTACGGTCCATGTTGTCAAATATAGCAACATGCAGATACTGACGCTTTGAAAATGGACGCCACATCAAGAAAGTTGCTGAGCAAAGCCACACTGTCAGTAATATCGCGGATGTATTGATATTTCTATTTCTGTATATCTGTGATGGAAAGATAATAATTATACATGACATGACTTCGACTAACAATTAACCCCCTACGGACCAAAGTGTAGTAAACGGTATCAGAATCCCAAACACTCAGTCGGTAAAGGGTTAAAGGACTAATGGACTTGACAAATGGCCGTCAATAGTAAATAATTTGTTCTTACCCATCGACGCCATACAGCTATAGCTTCAGGAGCTGATGATGATGTTAATGCTGGTGACGATGATGATGATGATGATGATTAAGACCGTTTATATGGCGCCTTTTTGTACAGGTGTATTTGATTGCCTGTAAGTGCAGAAATAGACTATACTGTAACTTTGGCCCATTTGCGGTGCGTTCAATTACACAAATAAAGTAGCAGTATATTGGTATTCGTGATTGTAAATTTATATAGCAGCTGACTCAAAATTAGTTCTATATTTTAAACTAACTGTTGAACAATTATGAATTGTAAGCGCCGAACCACCTCCCAGCCCCCCCCCCCCAGACAAGTCAATGCCTGGTTTTATATTGGTCCGACGTGGTGAGTCGCCTGAATTGTTCTCGTGGAGATGTCGAGGTTGTGATACCAGAGCAAGTGTGCGAACAGGTTCGTTTTTTGCGCATTGCGTTCTAAGCATTGACAAGGTCGTAATGATGATGTACTACTGGAGTCATGAAGTGCTTGCGAAACATGTGATGTCGTTTGAAGAAATTGTCGACTGGCATATTATGGTTGATTACAACAATTTCTTTCGCGTTGAGTGTGAAAATTGGCTGAACATTCAACAGGTTTATATTGGCGGCTTCGATGCAAGTGGTCTGCCTATGATCGTGGAAGTCGACGAGACTTTTTACTTCCACAGGAAATATCACAGGGGAATGCGTCGACGCGGAATTTGGGTTGTTGGACTTGTGGAACGCGGAAGTGGCCGATGCTGGCTTGAAATCGTTAACCGACGTGATGCACAGACACTGGAACGTATCATTACTGCTCATGTTCTACCTGGTTCGGTCATTGTCACGGACGGGTGGGCTGCGTACCGTAATGTTTCGACCATAAACAATGGTGTCTATGATCATCAGGTTGTTGTACATGGAGACAATTTCGTAGAACCTGTGCATTCTGACATCAACACTCAAACAATAGAGGGGCTTTGGATGCACGCTAAAAGGAAGCTCAGAAACCAACTTGGAAGCAGCAGGAATTTATTTCCACGTTACCTTGCGGAATTTCAGTGGCGACATTTGCATAAAACACATGTTTACGAGCAGTATCTTAAGTTGCTCAGTGACAACTACATGTATGCTATATGATTGCAAACTGTAAGACCGACAGTTGTGTGTGTTACGAGAAAGACATTTCTTAATATTTCTGTACAGTATCGTTCATTCATGTAACGTCTGTCACGAAAATACATGTTTCAGAATTTGGGACCGCCGTTCCCAGGTGTGCCAACATTTGACCATCACCATATATACAAAAATAAACCACAATATACTGTATTTATTCATTTTCCCCTAAATACTTATAAAGAGCTCCTCCAAGAAAATTACTCATAAGCATTCATCACTTCAAAGTGCACAAAAACGTTTTAAGTTTGATGAGGAGGATTTCAGATAGAGACTCTGCAGGGTTTAGGCATAGCTGTAAAGAAAAGCCATTCCAGGCCACTGGGTTTATCACAAAAAGATCAAACTTCATAGTTGCAGTACAAGCAAAGCAATCAAGAACCATTTTCCATGGATCGAGTTTAGGGGACAAGGTCCTTGGATACGGATTTGCCAATGAGGCATGTCACAAAGCGCAAGACACGGTCCAGACTTACTATTTGGCTAGATGGACATATTGAACTTCAGGTGCTTTAAACAGACTTCTGGATATAATCTAACAACAAACATTTAGTACTCAATAATGAACTCTAATAATATCGGCATTACATTTCTTAGTTTGTAAAGAAATCAGAAACACAATTAATTAAAGAGAGCTCTAACAATTCCCCAAACTCTATTTGAAGCATGCTGAATAAAAGTGAAAACATAAAAAACAGCATTTATCTCGCTTTCGGATATCGCTTTTGCAATGTGCTCATGAACACCAGCAATAATTATACATATCTGGAAGGCCACAGACCCACGGTGATTGTTCTGGCATGTTCAATACACATGATAAACCAGAACTGAAACAAAAATCACAATAATGTGAATCAACAAGACAACATTAATAATAAACCAGTAAAACGTATAAACTCTTTGACGATGGGCAATATTCAAAAATAACTCTTATACATTTGATAACAACAGAATCTGAATATTTCAGGTGAAAAATAGCGGTTGCGTCTTAATAGACTAGGCAATTTGCTATGCTTTCAGGTTTCGAGAGGAGACATAGGGGCCTACTCATAATATTATTATACGCATTGTTTTACAGAAATTTAATATACACAAAAATTAACCTGCCAAAACGACACATTTTCTCCAATTTCGGTGAAAAATAAAACTTCATCTAAGCAGTAATAATATATAATTCAAAAATTCAACCGCCATGACATCGAAGTTCGAAAGTACACACATACTCATTAATATTCATGACCCTATGGCCGTGCTCTGATGGAAAATAATTGAAAATATTCTTTAAAAAACCAAACACAAGATTATTATCATAATATCAATTTCGTAAAATAACATTTTATGTACTGTGTCTGTTTGGTAGTGCCTTTTGCCCCAATTAGCGGGCACTAATGTCTTTTATTATGGACTACTCTAAATTCGAGATTATACAACCCATGACGTCACATATGCATTGCGTTCAAAAGCTGAACGCACTCGTTGAAATATCGAGGCAGCTCGCGTACTGAAATTGAACGCCGGTGTTCAAAATAGCCATAAGCTGCTGCAATACGACTATATAGTGTCATCTTACAAAGCTGCAGAAATTTAAATTAAAAGGAATTATTCATGTCATTTACACGACTTAATACTGAATTATGTGCCTCTACAAATCATGCATATTTTTCACTTTATAAATAAGGCCTATAGGTCTACAGTTTCAGGCTTTCAGCGTCTTTATGATCTAATAATGCATGCACATTCACACAGTCTGTTGTCTGTAATTTGAACGCGTCTTTAACACACCGTTCACATATTGAACACATGTGTGAATGTTTCTGTACACCCATGTTAATTTATGGAACGCTTCAAGTGTGCTGCAGGATGCGTCATGCGTTCTGAGGATTTACAGTGTATATGGTCCGACAAGATCTGTTCCAATCCTGCATACTATCCAACCCACTGGACCCAGTGTGATATAAATCGAATCAAAATCTTATTCGATCTATTCTAACCTAATCTAATCTAATATAGGCCTAATCTATAATGCAATCTAATGTAATCTAATGCATCATAATTTAATCTAATCTAATCTGAAACTTCTGTAGCGCAGTAGTCACAGAGCACAAGAAATCTCTGAGGAGTGCTTTAACAAGTGGCGCTATATAAATTTCAATTGCAACTGCATTGAATCAACAGTCATTCAGATGCATGCTAGCGATTTAAATGTTTCCGCGGCGCCCAAGATAAACAGGAGAAGGAAACGGCCTTCTATATATAATTTCTTATTGCGTGCAGCAAATATATTATATATATATAATTATATATAAGTGAATATATGTATATCATACATGTATATAAATATATATATCATACATGTATGTAAATATATAATATATGTATGTAAATATATGCATATATAATATGTGTATGTAAATATATATTTACATATATATAGGCCTACTATAGTCTATACTGCTCAGTACCCGACATCCTGTTACACGCTCCAGTGCATCAACGTCCATAGGTTCGTTGGTGTGGGTGTGTGTACACGTAGGTGATGGTGGGCGCGGCCACTTCCTTTTCCCACCATGCACTTGTGCGTGCACCTTGCGGCAATTCGTGCATTCGATCATGACCCCCCCCCCCATATACACCACAACATCCACCCTTCCCAATTCCAAATGCTCTACCTCCCCCACCTATTATCGTTCCTCCCTTCCCCGGGTGGGGGGCACAACACGGCTTCGTGGGTCTGATACAAAAGATGCCAATTCAAACTATTATGAAGCGTTTCCTGCGTCCAACTGTTTGCAGTTTACAGCTGTGGACCTTTTGCCTCTTTAGATAGCTAGTGAAGCAAGATTCGATAACCAAACATATACCCAGTATTATGTATACATGTAAGACATGTTCTATGTATGTATACTTGTATATATATATATCTCTCTCTTATGCACACAAATACACTGTGTCCCAATAAATCGAGACCCCTTTTTATAACGAAGCAGGACGTTTTGGCGCCGCCGTTTTGGCGCCGGACGTTTTGGCGCCGCCGTTTTGGCGCGACCGTTTTGGCGCCGGACGTTTTGGCGCCGGAATTTTTTTCACCCTCGTTCTAGAGAATAAAATTTATGATATTGTAGGTAATCGTAGGAGGTTCATTTACGCACATTTTGAGGTAAATTTTGTAATGATATTCCACGCCATTCAAAAGTTATGCCCAAAATAGCTAAGAATGTATCTAAAAGACATGCGTCGTGAAGATCGGTTAGGGTCAGGTTAGGCGTCGTGAGGGTCGGTTAGGGTTAGGTATAGGGTTATTGTAGTCATTCGGTCCCTTATAGGGTACAGATTATTACACTACTGAATGAAACTTGAAAAATAAATATTACACTTCGTACTGATGTATTTGTAAACTAAACCGAAAATAAGCTGCTGAGATCAATTTTTATATGGGCGCCAAAACGGCGGCGCCAAAACGGCGGTGCCAAAACGGCGGCGCCAAAACGGTCGCGCCAAAACGGCGGCGCCAAAACGGTCGCGCCAAAACGGCGGCGCCAAAACGTCACGTACCGTTTTTATAATGTGAATAAAACAGGCAAATCTTAATCGATTTTCAAAATTTTAAAACTGTTTTATCCTGAGATAATTATCTTACATTGATTCAAATATGAAGTTTCTGGCATGAATATTGACGTCACAATTACGACATTTGCATCAGAGAATTCATATGTTAAGTACCGAAAAAGTTGTGTTCGGTAAGCTTACTTAACATATGAATTCTCTGATGCAAATGACGTAATTGTGACGTCAATATTCATTTCACTTAATCACTTTAGAAGCCTGAATAGGTCCATGCACGTCTTAACCAGAACTAGCGCATTTTAAATCACCGACAATATCAACGGAGCCTGCATGCCTTTTTAATCAATGACAATTAATCTTTCCGGCAAAATGCTCAATTGACATGTCGTCAATGCTATTCTTCTTTCAGATTTTAGTTTAGTCGCAGTGTCAGTCAGGCCTAGTAGTGTTCTTTAGTTATTGTTATAGACTAGTTTTATTTTAGTTACCTCTTAGTTTGCCATACAGCTATTTTTTGGGGGCGGGGCGAAATAGAGTTTACGCCAATACACACAAGTAAGGCCTATTATGACGTACAATTCAGTCACAAAGTCAGCATTTTTACCGCTGACCATACCGAAACAATATTTTCAATATCAACCCTATAGGCCTAATAGTGATTAAGCCTGTGCCCTGCGCTCAGCCTTTCAAGTGGTGCTTTAGAACATCGAGTTTACGACTATGATTAAAGTGTAACATTCAGATTTATGATTAATGTGTAAAATTCAGATTTATGGCGATAATTGAAGTCGTAGGCCTATATCAGGTGCTCCAGCGGTTATAAAATTATAGTTCCGACTGGCGAAACCGCCTCATTTAGCTATCAAGTTCCACGGGTTTCTTTTGGTGTAAATTTCAGCCCACGCTGTTCTTTAACCTGTTTATTATGAGGCCAGAATAATCTGGGTAAATGTATGCTCATACGCACGTCAAAGAGACGCTGTTATTATTTTGTTATGGTAAATGCACCCATGCTCAACGCCTACAGTCCATGTTGTCAAATGTAGCAACATGCAGATACTGACGCTTTGAAAATGGACGCCACATCAAGAAAGCTGCTGAGCAAAGTAACACTGTCAGTAATATCACGGATGTATTGCTATTTCTATTTGTATATATCTGTGATGGATAGATAATAGTTACATGACATGACTTTGACTAACAATTAGCCTCCTACCGACCAAAGTGTAGTAAATGGTATGAGAATCCCAAATACTCGGTCGGTAACGGGTTAAAGGACTATAATGGACTTGACAAAATGACCGCCAATAGTAAATAATTTGTTCTTACCCATCGACACCATACAGCTATAGCTTCAGGAACTGATGATGATGATGCTGCTGACGACGATGATGATGATGATCAAGACCGTTTATATGATGCCTATTTGTACCGTTTCAAAGGTGTATTTAATTGCCTGTAGCCTATACACAAGTGCAGGCAGGCATAGACTATAGGCTCTACTGTAGCTTTGGCCCATTTACGGTGCGTTCAATTACAAAATAAATTAGCAGCATATTGGTATTCGTGATTGTAAATTTATATAGCTGCTCTCCAAGCAGCTGACTCGAAATTAGTTCTATATTTTTAACTAACTGTTGAACAGTGAATTGTAAGCGCTGAACCACATCCCAGCTCCCGACAAGTCAGTTCCTGGTTTTAGGGTGCAGCGCCGATATTTATTTTATTAAAACTAACTAACTTAACCAATCATGACGAGAGCGGGACACATTAATGTCAAACTGCCACGCGAGACATGACTTCTGAAACCTGAAGAATTTTATTTTCAGCTTTCAGAAATTGCACTATAGAATTATTATTCATATGTGATTATCAAACGGTGGAACACCCACGGACTACCATACTTTATGTAGCAGACCAAAATTATCTCGCGTGTATTCTTCTAAATTAAATTAATGGACTGTTGAACCTCAACAGTTTCACATATGACAAAAGGGGGCCATGTCCATGTGCGCCCGCACATAGTGGCAAGAGGGGGCACTTGCCCCCCTGGAAAAGTAACATCCATTTTTCTAACTGCTACTTTTGAGTGTTAACAAATTTCGTTGCATTAAAAGAACCTACCTCTTGGCATAGCCTGAATGTTTATATTGAGCATATTTCTTCAGACTATGGAAACTATTCATGTTAAGAATGATGCACAAAATGAAACTGAGAAATTTGCAATGAGAAACCTCTTTCAAAATATCCGTGTTCTTAATCTTTAGCATTGGATTTTTCAAGCTCTTGTTACTAAAAAAATTCAACTGTGAACATCGTAAATTATTTGCCCCTCCTGGAAAAATTTCTGCGGGCGCCCATGGCTACGTCATGTATTATAGGCTACGTGGAAATTCATTACTTACAATCAATTTCCTTAAGGAAATAAGACACACAAATATATTATATACATATAATGTCATATACATATATAATATATTACATGTATATATATATACATACCCATAGATAAAGCAGGCATATTATAGGCTACAGGAAGCGTGCCCGTGGTGCACGTCCAAGCAATTTCCTTAGACCCGGTTCTATTTTTATTCACATGCGAAGTTAAATGTTGCTGTGAAAGAAACTTCTATGTACATGTAGTCTAGGCCCATATACAGCGCTGACGGCAGAGTATTCATTTTATTTTTTCATATATTTTCTATTAGACGAAATTGAAACTGTCTTATTACTTGCATGACACCAATCAAGCATATTATTCATGTAGGCCTACATGTTATCTTCCGCAATATTTTCCTCTTCCAGCCTAAGTTTTAATATCGTGAAAGCGTGAGTTCTGCCTAATTGTAATTCAGTCCAAGTTCTACCTTCGTCCATCCTCCTACGCAATGTGTTAGAACAGAAAGTTCACGTTTGATGATGATGATGATCCCGGAGGGCTAGCCAATGGGGATGAAGTGTTAGCGACTTCATTTTCAAGGCCTCGGCATATGAGGGCGGTGGACAATCCTCTCCCTCGCCGTCTCATCATCCACTGACCGTGAGGTCAGTGTACTCATCATAGCTGAGTCGGCTAGGGGGTGCTTGTGGAACAAAAATCTCGTTAGAAATTTCCGCCCCGGCGGGGAATTGAACCCCCGACCTCTTGGTCGACAGTCCAGCGCGCTAACCACTGTACTACCGAGCACCCCCAAGTTTACGTTTACCGCATGGCAATTAACAGGGTGCACTGAAGTTGTTTTATAGGGTATATTATGCATGATTTAAAAATAATTTTATGGGTTATGGGGATTACAATTAGGCTGCTATTTAAAAAAAATATTTTAGCTGCGAGGCAATTAATCAATTTATGTCAAATGATCGCAGGAAATAAATTTTGTTCGTCTATTCTTAAGGCAGTAACTTATAGTTTCATAGCAACGATACAGTCTTTAGATGGCACCAATGTGTAGCTCGAGTATTACCAGATCCGCTCCATTTCAGCTTAATATTTTTTAAATCATTCTCTTCGATTCTGCCACATGCCCACATCTACCAGTGTTCTTGCTCCTCTCCCAAATTTGCAAATCTTCATGCTTCTCCGTGTTTTTTTACATAAACCAAAATCCTTGATGTAACCATTCCAACTCACTTACGTGGGGCGCGGTGGTGTAGTGGGTATGTTCTTTCCCTTGCAGCCGGAGGATTGCAGGTTCGAATCCACCTCAAGCAGCCTCGTAGGGACCCTGGGCAAGTCCTTCACTCACATTTACTCAGCGCTTCGGCGTGAAACTCCGATTTAGTGTCCGCGCTGTAGTCGGGAGCGTCTCTGAGTAATGAGCTTGAAGGGGCGCTATAACAAGTGCACATTCATACATACATACAAACTTACAACGTCTGGCTTATTTGGCTTTCCAATATAACCAGCTATTCGCTTCTTGCCTTTGTTAAGTCTGTTTAAGTTTACCTCTTCCCTCTTTCATTAAATATTTCCATTCGCAGTTCAGTGCTTGTTTATCGGTAGAATACCTGTGCATGGACATGTAGTGTGGGTGGTACAAATTTCATCATCATCATCATCATCGTCATCACCATCGTCATCATCACCATCACCATCATCATCACCATCACCATCACCATCATCATCACCATCACCATCACCATCACCATCACCATCATCATCACCATCACCATCATCATCATCATAATCATTATCACCCTCGTCATCATCACCATCACCATCACCATCATCACCATCATCATCAGCATCATCAGCATCATCACCATCATCATAATCATTATCACCATCTTCATCATCTAAGTAGAAAATGCAATTAATTGATGACAACGTAGTTGGAACGAGATTGTCTGCTCACTCATCTCTGACGGTCGGCCACTGTAGCATGACGACACACGGCTGATCGAACTGATCTTAGAAATCAATATTATGATCAGTTGATTGAACTATCGTCGTTGCAATTCTAATCATTATCGTCGTTGTTCTCGAGTCATCTTCATTATTGTCATCATCGTCGTCATCATCGCTCTCATCGTGGTCCAAATCACCGTCATCATAGTCATTATTTTCATTACAATCATCATCATCATCATCATCTTCTTCATCATCATCATCCATCATCATCATCATCATCATCATCATCATCATCATCCATCATCCATCATCATCATCATCATCATCATCATCATCATCATCATCATCATCATCATCATCATCAGCAGCATCATCATCATCATCATCATCATAATCATCCATAACAACATCAACAGCATCATCATCACCATCATCAACATCATCATCATCATCATCTATCATCATCATCATCATCGTCGTTGTCGTCCATAACAACTACAACAACATCATCATCGTCGTCGTCGTCATCATCATCATTATCTTATAAGTGGAAATGGGAGAATTTAGACAAACAGGATTAATTAACCCCGCAGTTTTGTAAAAAATTTCCGTTAACGGGAAGTTATCCGAACAAACAGTGAAGTCAATAATAATTAAATGCTGAAGAGGAACCTATCAGCACTCGACGCCTTTAAACAGTGCTTAAAAACTGGTCTGTACTTATAATTAATAATTTTTTTGCAAGTCATTTAAAGTTGGTCTTATCTGTTGAGCGCAGACATTGCAGTGTCGGTGGCTACAGATTGACAGACAGGAGTCAATGCAGGATTCCATTGGGGACAAAAATCGAAATGACAATGTAGGCGATCAAGTGTATGTGTGGATGTATCTGGGACTATCTGTGGTTGGCTGATTGGATGGATGGATGAAACGGGTGGGTGGATTGATGGATGGATGGATGGGTGGGTGGATGGATGACTGGATGAATGGATGGATGACTGGATGAATGGATGGATGAACGGATGGATGACTATGAACGGATAGATGGATGAATGGATGGATGAATGAATGGGTGGATGGGTGGATGGATGGATGGGTGGATGGATGGATGGGTGGATTGATGGATTGATGGATAGATGGATGGATCGATTGATGGATAGATGGATAGATGGATGGATAGATAGATGGATTGATGGATTGATGGATTGATGGATAGATGGATGGATAGATGGATGGATCGATTGATGGATGGATTGATGGATTGATGGATTGATGGATGGATGGATTGATGGATGGATTGATGGATGGATGGATGGATAGATGGATAGATGTTTGGATTGATGGATGGATGGATGGAAGGATTGATGGATGTTTGGATGGATTGATGGATGGACGGATTGATGGATGTTTGGATGGATTGATGGATGGACGGATTGATGGATGTTTGGATGGATCGATTGATGGATGGATTGATGGATGGATTGATGGATTGATGGATGGATGGATTGATGGATGGATTGATGGATGGATGGATGGATAGATGGATAGATGTTTGGATTGATGGATGGATGGATGGAAGGATTGATGGATGTTTGGATGGATTGATGGATGGACGGATTGATGGATGTTTGGATGGATTGATGGATGGACGGATTGATGGATGTTTGGATGGACGGATTGATGGATGGACGGATGGATTGATGGATCGATGGATGGATCGATCTATTAATGGATCAACAACAGATAGAAGCATAGAAGCAGGCATATACGCAGACGAGAGAATGATGATCAAACTATGGAGACAACAGGTTTTGAATCAGCTGCGCTTAGCTCTAAAGGACGATAGCGCTATAGAAACGTCGAGAAGAAACAAAATACACAGCAGGCCTATAATAAGTCTCAGCCTAACTATTATACAGTCCGATTAGAGCCGAACGTTCACGAACCCAAAAGCCGTTCATATATACGAAGTCTCATGAGTTCAAGACGTTGTTCAAATTTGAATTCTGATCGCATGCTATAGTTATAGTAGAGCCTATACGAACCGCCTGATCAACGGCCAACATATCCTATATTTCAGACGCACTCCCTTCTTCCTTCCCCCTCCTTCACCCGTTCGCTCGTTTCAACCATAAGTTCATCAACGAACTTGGAAAGTCGGATCAGAAGTGCGGTCTGAAGCGATTCTCGAGTGCGTGGCACTTGATAGTTCGTCGCGAGTAACGTCCATAGATAAAGGTGGAGCGCTGAAAAGGAGCGTACGCTCTGATCCATTGATAGTGTACAAAAATTACTGACAAACAGACAGGCAGACAGACAGACAAACAGACGGGACGGACAGACAGACGGGACGGACAGACAGACAGACGAACGGACAGACATACAAACAGATAGACAGAAAGATATAGACAGATAGATAGGCAGATAGACAGATAGATAGACAGATAGACAGACAAAGAGACAGACAGACGGACGGACAGACATATACATGTAGACGGACAGACAGACGAACGGACGGATAGACAGACAGAAAAACGAACGGACAAGTAGACAGACTGACAGACAGACAGACAGACAGACAAACGGACAGACGGGGGACCGAGTGACAATTATTAGCGTACGCTACAAAACTGCTGAAAGCATAGACTACTAAACAGTGCGGTTGATAGCTATGGCTCAAGTGCTATTAACTATATCCACCGACCTCGTTTGACTCGTGCGCACGCAGGACCCAACCCAACCTGCATGCGTGATCGTAAGACAACTTTATGAATCGACGAAGATAGCGCGTAGATCTATAGCTATTATTTCAGTGTCTGACTGTATACTATACGGTTAATGTGGCCAAGGTGCGACCGATGAGTTTGACTTATCAGTACCTGTGACCCATCCCACTTTAGCGAAGCGGGACGATCTCACCGAGTGCAGGGCGTATCGTTTCCACTGCGTAACAGAACCAACGACTTTCTTCACAATACAACGGTCTACTGTTCAAACTTAGAACAGTTAGGCACACTCTAGGCCTACTGCCGAATGAAATAATTAAAGACACATTATAATGATTTATACAGAACTATTAATTATCAAGACTAACTAAAGTTACTAAACGAACTGACAGGATGTGACAGCTAGGCCTACATACAGATTGGGAACTGTAGAAAAATATCTGGAGGGGTGGTGGTCAGGCGCTGATTTACGTCGAGTTGGGGGGAGTGCAATTAAAACTTTACTCTGGGCCCTGCAAAAGACTAAGTGTTGAACTCCACAACCCCCCGGAAAATCTCACCATGATTAAATAAATAAATAAATAAATAAATAAATAGGTGATGGGAATTTAAAACTTAATAAAAAAATCAAACCTAACTAAACGACTATACATAAAAAAATTATTATTGATTCTCCCTGCGTGTAATTACAGGTTCATCGTCCGTTCCCGACTCCGCTCTGAGTCGCGCCTGCTACGTGCTGCGTTTCCTGCTTTCCGACCGTCAGGACCTTCGCCAGGCCTACTACAAGTCCTTTGGTCGAGTGGCCGTCATCGGCCGCCACGAGCAACTCGAAGACATTCCAGAGTACAGCTTCCTAGAGAACATTCCCACCGGGTCGACGCGGGGCCTCGGGGCCGTATCGGCGGCCCCCGTCTCGACAGGGCCCGAAGAGAACCTTCTCTGCTACTCGGATGAGCGTCGGGAGATGGATGATGTCCTGCTGAAGAGCCTTGCCATCGGAATCCTCAACCTGGCCGCCGTCAAGGTCAATCCAAACATCAAGGATGAACTGGAGAAGGTTTATCGACATGCCATCAACAGTGGTTGGTGGAGTAACACGAATGCCGCTCGCAGCGCAGAGTCATACTTTGTAAGTCATCGTTACAACAGCTTTATTATAATTATAATTTGCGTTGATATTATTTATTTATTAATGCCTGAGGTAACAAAAAACTATAATTATAAGGCCTAAGAAACTACAGGACCTAATTATTAAACGCTTATTCTCTAGTTTATTATTATTATTATTATTATTATTATTATTATTATTATTATTATTATTATTATTATTATTATTATTATTATTATTATTATTATTATTATTATTATTATTATTATTATTATTATTATCATCATCATCATAACATCATCACTGCTGCTACTACCACTACTGCTAAATGCTACTGCTGCTGCTGCTGCTGCTGCTACTACCACTATTACTACTACCACTACTACTACTTCTAGCATGCGATACTGTAGGATATTCTCACTAGATTGTATAATTAGGCCTACCTGCCAGAGTTGGCAGTGTGATCATCGTATGAATACAGTTCTTTCTCTCTTAGGATCTCTTCGTCCTGATATTTAATCGTTGAGGCATTGCCTGATTGGTTGTTGTTGTTGTTGTAGGGCGAGGGTGTTCAGAGTTTCTTTGATGCCAACGCCTACGCATTCCCTGCCGACGGTCATCACAATGACATCAACACACGTACGAAGCTACGAACCTACGACACTTCGCTCTACGTATTCATCCAAAACGTCTTCACCTGCGCCAACTACTACATCAAGCGCTGCAACAGCCGAGGTAGGTCCTCACCAGTCACCACAATGTTCCTCTCACCCACATTGCTACCTATCCTAGATCCTAACCCTGCACGATCTCTGTACGTGTCTGACGTTACAGCGTCAGATATTTTTGCTGAAGGATCAAAAAATCAATGGTCTTGATATATTATTTTACCAAGAGTTTAATAATATTATATGCAAGGCACGAAACGAAGAACATGAATATTTTCAAAGAGGTTTCTTAATTTAAGTTTCCCAGTTTCACTTTGTGTAGGCTACCATTATTGGTTATCATTATTGTGAAGACACTTGTTAAATCCAAAAAGTAGTGGGCCTAATTGAAGATTATTATTTTATATAAATTTTCCATGTTGGTAAGTGCCCCCACAAGACCCGAACTTTCTCCGTTGACCTTGCAGGTCCCACCATCTGGCATGTCTTCCCATTGGAGCTATACATAATATATAGTCTATTGCCTCTGACTAATCAAACTGTGTTTTATAAACCTCTGATCAAGTCTTTATCTTTAGCCGTGGTTGGCGGGGGCGACCCTGACTAGGTTTCTTGAAGAAATATAAAACTGCAACTGATCAGGACACGCCCAAGAGTTAACCAGATGCCTCCTTAACCCTTTAATGCCGGAGGGTATAGGATTTTTCATACCATTACTACCATCTCGGCATTAAAGGGTATTCACTTGGATTCACGTGGATTACGTTGTAAGAAAAGTACGCAACAAGTGGGTGTCGTACTTCCAGGAAGTCTAACTCCCGCCCCACCCATTCTGCAGACAATATCCGGGTTAAGGCCTTGATCCTGTAGCCACTCAGATAGCAAACAAGCAGACCGAGCGTACGAGGCTATCTAGTTTTCTCAAACCAGTTCCACCTTTTCCGCTGTTGCGCATTCGAGAAAACCACTTAGAAGTAGATAGCGCTGGGGACTCGATAACATTTTTCAAATTCCAGTGCAGCATCAATTATTCTCGGAAAGATCAGCCACAGAACCGGTCTTTTTGCTTCTCTTTATAGGCCTACACCCCTATCCTATAGTTGTTTTTACGACAACTTGTCACACTAAGGCAGTACAGTTGTTAACTATTATAGGCAAGGCACGCGGCACTTACAGAGTAAATACCGTCTTGACACTAGTCTTTACGCAACGCCTTCCTTATTATAGCGCGTTTAGTCGCCTACAAAGATGAGGCATGTACATTGTACGAACATTGAAGTTTGCTATATAAGCGCTTCTTTCTCGTTCTCTTAAAGTTTCTTTTAAAGTTGCTCTATAGATAAATAGCGCATTATCCAACGTTTTAGGCTGCATCTCGTTGGCAGGAGTGTTTCTCTCACCCGTTTCGTCGCCCAAGGCCGGATTAAGACATGTTCAACATGTTCGGCCGAACAGGGGCCCCCACGCGTTAGGGGATCCCCCCCCCTCCAAGAGAGAAAATATTTTTTAGATGGTCGTAAGTTGTTTCGGACGGGAAAAATCGGTATAGGCCTATTTTAGAGAAATTTCTACCAAACGACTAAAAATAATCATCAGATTTTTCGAACGAAGATTCCCAAAGAATTTTCCGAACAGGGCCCCCATATTTCTTGATCTGGCCCTGTCGTCACTCATGCAATTGCCATTCTATAGAGAGAATCGATGGATATAAATTACTAGAGAAAAACTACCGTTAAAAAACAACTAGTTCCTCTCCATCCATCCATCCTTGCAGTCTCTAAACATCACTCCGTGCTCTTCGCAGCCAATTTCGACGAATTTCCGTCGAACCAATTTGATTCTTATCTTCTTCCCCCCCCCCCCCACCCTACCCTCACCCACCCCTGTCCGTTCGAGACTTCGCTTGTCGAAAGCAGAGATCAGCGATACAGATTAGAACTCTAGCGAGCACCCCCATCCCATCGCCTGATCGGGATTTTTCTACCGACCGGAGATTTGGGAATTTGCTTTATTTCCGCAATTCTCTGTCTCCGTCTTCGTGTCTGTCTGCATGTCTGTAGTCCTATGTCTGTCTCTCTCTCTGCCGCTCTGTCTCTTTTTATATGTCTCTGTCGGTATGTCTGTCTGTCTGTCTGTCTGTCTGTCTGTCTGTCTGTCTGTCTGTCTGTCTGTCTGTCTGTCTGTCTGTCTCTCTCTCTCCACAGGCTGTCAATGTCACGCACTGTCTTCTTATTGAGTTGTGTATTGTTCTCCAAGGACGGTTCCGTTATGTTCCGAATGTTCCTGACTGCACTTCGCTCAGAATTATTTGCATTGTTTTGATGTGGCACTTCTGTGGCCTCAATCTCGCCACTGTTTGCAGAAACACGTTTTGATATTTCAATGTAGCAATAGCGTCGAATTGTTGCCGAATGATGGGACCATGCCATCATGGCACCATTGGCGCCCGCGCAATAGGGCAAGAGGTATACCATTGTAAAATGAACAATGGACACCTACTTTTAACTACTACTTTCGTGTTTTTAATAAATTTTCTCGTACTAAAGCACTAACTTACTTTGTCTTCTCTGGTTTCAAACCTCTCTCTAGGCAGGTGCGTATTTATATTGGCGCCATGACGCCATTTATGTAAGATATGACTAGCATAGAAGATGTGACTGTAATCACATTTGATTACATTACATTAGTTCAAGTTGCGCATTGCAACTGGAACTAACTGGTCAAGTGGCCATGACATTGCGTCGTAATGGAAATTGATATCGTAATCTCCAAACTTCTAAAGCGCCAATCAAAAGTCAAGCGCAGGGCATTAGCTTATTCCCTGCATAGCATTTCAAAACATCAGACCATCATCAAATGGTCTATCGAAAACATTTTTAACCTGGCAAATCCTACAACAAACTCAAACCAATTAGAATCTAATATTAATTCAAACACAATATTTATTTATGTTGCTTATAAGTTATAAACCGATCGTATACATAGGCTAAAACCTTTGAAAAATTAGTCAATGATAGTCATGTATGCCAGGCTGCGTTCTGCCAGCCTGAAGTGTTGATTGAATCATGACGTCGCGTAATGGTTCCTTTCACTCGCTCTGCAACAATGCAGGGGCAGGCGTTCGTTCTCTGTGGTTGGTCCAACAACCTGTAATGGACTTTCCTTGACTATGCGACACCTCCCAAGCTGTTCTCAATTTCACAAACTGTTGAAGACTGTTTTCCCCTCTTGATCTTGGCCGGGAGCGCCTCGGAGTAGGTACCTTGAAGAGGCGCTATATAAATTTTGATTGATTGATTGATCTTATTATCATGTGGCGCTAGATAAATGTTCGTGCTTGTGCTTTGCAGGAAACGAGGCACATCAACGCCTGTGGATGAACTGTCAGCAGTCGGGATGGATGTTCTGAGTGGAATGGACATAACCCCGGAAGACATCTTCAGTGAAGAATCTCTGTCTATCTGTCTCTCTCTCTCTGTTTGTTTGTCTGTCTCTACCTCTATATATTTGCCTCTGTATCTCTCTCTCTTTGTCTGTCTCTACCTCTATATATTTGCCTCTGTATCTCTCTCTCTCAGCCCGTCTCCCTATCTTCTCCTGCTCGTCCTCCTCTGTCTGCCACTGGCCGCTGTCATCAGAACCATAATTGCACGCAAGGGCATAGCGTGTCTTATCTTCAGATCTCCTTCTCTCCTCCTTTTCCTTCTCTTTTTCTCCGCCTTCTTCTTCTCCTCGTCCTCCTCCTCCTTCTCCTCGTCCTCCTCCTCTTCGTCCTCCTTATCTTCATAATCAGCATCGTCAGCATCAAAGGGTCTGTCAGCAGCGCGGTCGTTTTTTTTATCGGCCATGTCTCTTAAAAAGTGACGTTGGTCCAACTGAGAAGATTGGGAATTCACCGAGACTTCAAGTCGAATCAACCGCACTGCCACTTCCGACCAAAGACAATGCACAGCTCTCATGTCTCATGGGAATTTTCAAAGAAGACGGCTATACACGAACCACTTTACCACCTGTGCGTGACGCAGCGGCCATACTCTTCTCTGGACCTACCGTTTATTCTCCTCCTCCTCCTCCTCCTCCTCACCCCATTCTCCTTCTCCTCCGTCCTTTACTCCTCCTCTTCTAACCCCCTACTCCTCCTGCTCCTTCTACTCCTCCTGCTCCTTCTACTCCTCCTGCTCCTTCTACTCCTCCTGCTCCTACTCCTCTTCTTGCTTCTTTCCACTCCTCCTCCCCCTCCTTCTCCTCCTCTTCTAAATCATCATCTCCTCTACTCCTACTCCTCCTGCTTCTCCCCTACTCCTACTATTCCTTCTATCAGTCCTCTTACATTTTATTTCTTCTCATAATATTATAACCTTGCTGTCCTTTATTTCGTTGACGTCATCAGCTAAACTCTTTACTTCTCTTATGGGACGTTTTTTATTTCACGATTCAATGCAGACAAATCGTCGCATCTGTGACTACTGCAGTCTCTGTTAATCTCTCTCTCTACCTCCTACTTACTTACTATCTCACTGTATACGTGTCTATCTCTGTCTATATAAATGTGTGTTTCTACCTCCTTGTCTTTCGCTGTAGCTGATAGGCCTATATAATTATCGCATCACCGTGAAGAAAACTTTTGCAGAAATCTTGTGAATCTTGCCGACATTTGGTTTGCAATCGGAGGAAACTTTTGGATTTGTCGTGAAAAAATTCCGAGGATTCTAAAAGCAAATTGAAAGCTGGGGATGATTCAAAGTCTCGCGTAAATATTGACAGTGAATTGGGTCCAATATCGATGATGTAATAGATGGCTAAGCCGAAAGTTCAAAAGGGTGAACAGTTATGTTTCTGTAAATCGGGATTTGTTGACTCACGTGAGCTAATATTATAGTAAACTGTACGACGCTAAAGCCAATAGACTTTCGACTCTAGAGTAGTCAGGCTAAAAGAAGTGAATGATACTTGAAGCATTCTGCTACAGAGAATCGAGACGCATCTGGGCCATATGCACGATCATAATAGGCCTATAAAGTCTAGTTCGGTCTAATGTTTTGTAACTTTTGTAGTAAGCTATGAATGAACCAACGCACGATATTTACACTCTCAAGTTATTGCTCTTGGAAGACTTCGGTACTCAAAACAAACTATTCACTTTGCAAGATAGTCTAGAAGTAGCCTATACTTAATTCAAATCATTGCTACAGTTTTTCTAGTTTTTCCGTTTTGCATAATTTCATATGGCGCTGAGTTATTAGCTTTTCTCGATACGCCTGCCGTGTAGAAACTCGTAACGTATTGCAATCGATAATTAATCTTAGGATGCCAATAGACTTGATTGATTATGATTAGCTGAGCTTTGACCCTTAACTGACCAAGCTGTAGTAAATGGTATGGGAATCCTATAGACCTACCCACCCTCGGTTGGTAAAGGGTTATGACGACAGTGGCTTGCGTGAGTGAGTCTAACGATAATAATTATTGTAATTATAGCCATTTAAGTTTTCACACAATGACTCTAACTTCTTGTTATCGTGTTTTTGTTGTAAATTTGCAATCTCGCAATCTAGTCATGATTATTATAATGATATATGTTGATGTGTGTTGTTTGTGATGATCGAAGATACGATAATTAAAACATTTTGCACGTCTTTGTTATGAGTGGTCGTCTCCTATTTATAGTAGTTAGTTGGCCCCATCATTTCCGCCATGAATGCTGAGAAATTTCGAAGATTTACATTACATTACATTACATTACATTACATTACATAGGCCTATATACATTACATACATGTAGTTGGATCTCCACGTCTGAACAGATTGTTGGCCCTTGAAGTCTTTTCTGTTGCTGAATAACGCCATCTAGGGAACACCGGTGCATCGGTTTGTATGTTTGTATGACTGTATGTGCACTTGTTATAGCGCCCCCTCAAGCTTTCACTACTCAGAGGCGCTCCCGAATGCAGAGCGGACACTGCATAGGAGTTTCACGCAGAAGCGCTGAGCAATTTTGAGTGAAAGACTTGCCCAAGGTCCTTACGCGGCGAGGTGGATTCGAACCTCGAACCTTCCGGCTCCAAGGCAACGACGCCACCACTATACACCACCGCGCACCGCAGCGTACTACAGTGTTCCAATCGCACTCTGGCAATCAACCTTTGTACACCGAGGTCGATAAAATGAATTCGTTGACATTTCATATCCATAGGTGTCTCTAGAGGTTGAATTAAAGAATCCATTCCCCTTTTCCTTTACATCCATATCCAAATGTAGGCTATAGGCTAATAGATATATGTAGGCCTATGTATGTATGTGTGCATGCATGCATGGCCCATTGAATGGGTCATGCATAAGTACTTATATAATGCATGTATTCATGTATGAATGGATCCTACATAAATACTTATATAATGTGTTGCATAGGCCCTTATGAAAAAATTTATATATCGCATTTTTGATACCTCACAAAAGCGCTGATATAGCTTAGTAATTCGATGTAATGTAATGCAACTAAGACAATTTTTTATTGAATATGATTTTTATTTTTATTTTTATAGTTTTTACTGTTTATTTGTTATAGCCTACAAATTAAACTATAGTCCTAAGTGAGAATGTGAGATTGTATGAATTGCATGTCAGGGCAATTTCTGATAAACGTCGCTTTCGTGTTTTGCTGTAGACAAAATCTCTTATCAATAGTTTATCATCGAAATTCAAAGATTTCATGGTACCTGGCAGACAGTTCAATTGTCTTGCACTGTGATTATGACACTGATGCTTTTTGCAAATGACACTATAGCATATCACGCATGCATGCGTGCGTGATTGTATATAAGTGTGGATGAATGACTGAGCGGATGGGTGCATTCATGCATCCAGGCATTTTGTTCATATGGGTATGTAAGATTTCCAATAGTGAATCTGCCATCCATATGTCTGCTATCAACAGACACTACATCTTCTCACAAGACGCTTTCCCCCTTCATGCTATAGTTCACTGACGATCGCATTTAGTATTAGACACTTCTACACGGAACAGGTTTGACTGTAGGTCGAATTCAAACAGGTGCGACTGTAGTACACTGTAGGTCCTGCAACAGCGGATGCTATCTGCGTAGGTAGCGTTTGTGGCGACATCTCTGGTAGGATATCTGACATTCTGGTGTACATGTTAGCGGTCCAGTCAGTCTGAAAATTATAGAAAACATTGTGAAGTCATTCTAAAGAACAATAGAACATTGTGTGGTCATTCTAAAGAGCAATAGAACATTGTGGGGTCATTATAAAGAGCAATAGAACATTGTGGGGTCATTTTAGAGTTCAATAGAACATTGTGATGTCAATTTACAGAACGATAAAACAATGTGGGGTCATTCTAAAGAACAATAGAACATTGTGGGGTCATTCTAGAAAACAATAGAACATAGTGGGGTCATTCTAAAGAACAATAGAACATTGTGGGGTCATTCTAAAGAACAATAGAACATTGGGGGGGGGGGGTCATTCTAGAGAACGATAGAACATTGTGAGGTCATTCTAAAGAACAATAGAACATTGTGAAGTCAATTTAATGAACAGTAGAAATTAGAAGAGTCATTTATATAAACATCATGTGCAGAACATTTTAAGATGCATCGATTCTATAGTCATTCTAAATGACAAGAGAACCCTTTAGCGACAAGTTCAGTGTAACGAAATTTGTCGAAGAACCAAAATTTAGGTGTTAAAAAATAGGTGCCAATTTTCCAGTGAGAGGGGGAGGACAAGGCCCCTCTTGTCCCACGTGTGGGCGCACATGCTTGCATACACGATTTTTACTCGTATTAGATTTTATACCCATCTCTGTAGGTGGTGCAGGTCCTATCTCCGAAATCCCTTCCGTCGCACTCTTCAGTTCTACGGTTTCGAATCCCATCTCCACAGCTTGACCGTCGGCAACCTACATGTATTAACAGCAGACGAAAAGAGAGTCAAGTTACCGTACTATGTTGAAACATATTATTATTATTATTATTATTATTATTATTATTATTATTATTATTATTATTATTATTATTATTTTTATTTATTTATTTATTTATTTTTTTTTGCCCCGAGGTACACAGGATCCCTCGGGGACTTATCTAGCGCCTAACATAAAATCAAAGTCTGGAACGGCCCTACTCATCTTATTATTATTATTATTATTATTATTATTATTATTATTATTATTATTATTATTATTATTATTATTATTATTATTATTATTATTATTATTATTATGAAACAAACTGTCTTTAATTTAAGCAGAAATAATTATTTGTCAGTAGCAATAGAAATAGAACCTAAGTCCACAAACATGGCTAACGGATGTAGATACAAACCAACTGACAGTAGAATAACACTTTAGTTCCAGTATATTAGGCATATACTCTACATGTATGTATATACAATTATACATATATACATGCATATATAACGACGAAAATAGAATAAACCACCTGTCAGAACAACTGAGACTTTAATTGCTCTATAAAAAGCTAACTAATTAGGAAGTAAACCAGATCTCCCTCCGGTCACGAGTAGAGAAGATGTTTTTAAGATCTATGGTGGCGGTGACGGTGGTGGTGATGAGGAGGAGGAAGAGGAGGAGGACGAGGAGGAGGAAGACGACGACGACGACGACGATGATGATGAGGAGGATGATGATGATGATGATGATGATGATGATGATGATGATGATGATGATGATGATGATGATGATGATGATGATGATGATGATGATGACGATGATGATGATGATGATGATGATGATGATGATGATGATGATGATGATGATGATGACGATGATGATGATGATGATGATGATGACGATGATGATGATGATGATGATGATGACGACGATGAGGATGATGATGATGATGATGATGATGATGATGAAGACGACGACGACGATGATGATGATGATGACGACGACGACGACGATGATGATGATGATGACGATGATTGATGTGGTGACATACCAAAGCAGTCATCGTGTATATCGTCATTCCCGTCATCACATTGTTCTCCAGCATCTCGATCGACAATCCCATCACCACACTTCGCCACCTGAAGCAGATTCACAGCAAAGCAACTGATTCAATACACAGAAGCGCGTTATAGAAGCTCAGCACGATTAATAGCTGAGTAAGAGACTATATTTAGAAGAGGAGGCACTCAAGAAAGCTCAGAAGTCAGATACCTAGGCTACTCATAGGAGCTCCGAGCCGAGATCAAGCAAAAAACTAGCCTTCGACAATTTGTGAAATTTAGAACAGTTTGGATTAGTTTGGAAGGTGCATGTCGCAAAGTCAAGAGAAGTCCATTTCAGATTGTTGGACCAACCACATGCAGAGAACGAACGCCTCTGCATCGTCGAAGAGCGAGTGAAAGACATCATTAACCTTCGGCTACCAAGCTTTTTTTGTAACACTGACTACCAAAGGGGGGGTGGTTACCACCCCCCCTGGATTTTGGGTTTGGTTTGAGATATCATGGCTTGTAATACATCAATAGATTCAGCATTCACCCCCCCCCCTGGTAGCCCGAGGGTTAAATTAAGTCACCATGTCAAGGTCTTGGGTTTGGCGGCCACTGTCTTAGTCCTGTCTTGATTTGGTATTACACCAATAGACGTCTTGACAACTTGCAGCCTTAATTAATTACGAGAGCAGTCGATAGGTGGCTGAGAATGAGAAGAAGAAGCTCTTACTCTGATTGGTCGCCAGGTGAGGTGATCTCTGACGAAGAGTTGTTTGACGTCCTTCCGGTATGCGATCAGACCCTCCAACGATACTCCGAACATGGCCGCCGCATCCGGAAATACAACCAGCTAAAATGTCCACAACAGATCATAATTATACCGCTCATTAGTTTGGGATTAGAATCAGTAGTTTTAGTAAGAGAAGTTATGATTACGGTTAGTGTTAGAAGTAGGCCTAGTTGTAGCTGCAGTAATAGTGGGATTGGCCTATAATTATACTGTAGTATTGGCATCAGCACTGCAGTTATATCAGTGGGAGTAGTAGTCGTTGTAGTGGAAGTAATCATTGTTGTTGCTGTAGTTGTAATAGTAGAATTATAGCAATGGTAGTAGTAGTAGTAGTAGTAGGCCTACATGTAGTAATTCCAGCAGTTGCATAGTTCTGTTATAGTATTAGACTGAAATATCACTGAATCTTTTTAGTACTATTAATACCAGCATCGGTATTGTAAAAACAGACTAGACCTAAGTATAATCTTCTCCGCTAATTATGCTACATAAAAATGAATACAAGAATAAATAAATTTACCAACCTACTGCAAAACATGTCTATTGAAGCCTAAATATTATACATGTCAACTTGTCAAGGCAATAAAAACTAATATAAGCTTAAACGATCATTCATTTGCATAAATTATGTAAAATTTATTGTTTTTGGCTTAACAGTTAGACGCCAAAAGACTTGAAAGTCATTGGCGTGACTTACTCCTGGTAAGCCATCAATGCCTTTAGCCCCAGGCTCTCCCGGTGGACCTATGGCGCCTTGAGGACCAGGTGGACCTGGGAGGCCTCGGATCTTCCTAGGTTTCTTCCGATCTACCTTCCCCTTCGTATTACAACCTGAAACAACAGATACAGTTTTTTCATGACAGTTGTCTCCTCATTCAGCCCCCAAGAGCGCAGGACCCATTGCATTCCAGTCTCTGTATAGGCCGCTTACCCTGCTTGGTCACAGTGCTTTTTTAACGTGCAGTTGTACACAAAATGTGCAGTTCTAAATGGATTTGTGCAGTTGTAGAAGCACTTCTGTACAGTTAAAACTATATAATAGCAAAAAGGTCATTGCCCTCCGATTGGAAGTAATTTACCATGGAGGATGGGGAATGAAAGAAGGAATTGTGCAGTTCTAAAATTCCTTAAAACAGCCCTGCGCTCTACCTAATCGGCCACCGTATAGGCCTACCTGCATTGCTGCAGGGTGTTTAGGGAGCTCAACTCTTAGTTTTTCTTAGGATCAACATTCAACAGTAAAGTCTTCATTGCACATTCTCGTCATTTTGTTTCAATTAGAGAGTAATTTAATGCGATTTGAAGTGACCCGATGCTTAGCTGTGTAATGCGACATCTCAAAACATAATCCATTTGAGAGAAACACCCTCGACTAAAGAGATGTTTTCATAAGTTAAAGAACTTAAAGCGACAGCCTTGATTGCCCATCCCTCCCTCATCGGCAGTAACTTGTCTGCAAACTATTACTTTATGATACTTTCAGGTGGATCTTTGGAATTTGTTATTTTCATGCAGGAAGAGAGAGCATAGGATATACCGACGTATATCCTTCTCACTCAACATACAAGCAGTTGAACTTCACATTGCAGAACTGACTCCAAAGAGCAACAAGCTTCATAATCTGCCAGTATTTTTCTAAGCAATGCATAACAGATGTGGATATATTACGAGGTTTGTATAGGGATACAGCAATGTTTTGGAACGAAAACAGTTTCGCATGTGCACTGTATATATTACATAGAATCGTGTAGTCCACTGCCTATTGCATATACGCAAATGTCAAGGCACGATGGTTGAAAGCTAAGCCCTATTCACACGTTAGTCATGCGTATTAGTCTGTAGGAAATTATAAGATTAGAGTCAATATGAAATTAGAGACTAGGGGAAGGTTGCCAAAGATGGACCACGTAAGGATGATCGTCCGTTTTCGCCACAAATTATGAGAAAATGATTATGCAACACGGTCGTTACATAGATTAGGTGTTGACACACCATTGGATGCAATAAAATTTTCATTTAAATAAATAGAAAGGAAAAAATTTAAAAAATAAGAAATTGCAGAAGTGGTCCATCTTAGGAGCATGGGCGCCAAAGATGGACCATGGAAAAAATGTATTGTTAAAGGCGGACAAACAGTCTTAATTCATCAACCATTTCTGCTAAAATGAACTTGCATTAAACAGTACATATTATGCAATTTTTCAATAAGTAATAAACAGGGAAATCATTTAATTGTAATTTTTTTAATGAAAAAAATCAAAAATACAGTTTTTAAAAATATAAACAAAGAATTTTCCAATTTTTCTCACAGTTTAACAATGTCCACATCACTGTCGATAATAAATTACAAATGCTAGCCTAGTAGAATATATTTCAGTAAATAACAAAACAAAACAAAATTAAATTGCCTCCTTTTAATTAAAAAAGTAAAAAATAATTTTAAAAAATTTCAACAAAGAATTTTCCAATTTTTCTCACAGTTTAACATTGTCCAAATCACTGTTTATAATAAATTACAGATGCTAGCCTATTAAAATATATTTCAGCAAATAATAAAAAAAAAAATATTAAATTGTCAGTTTTTACTAAAAAAATAAAAATAATAATTTAAAAAAATATAAACAAAGAATTTTCTAATTTTTCTCACAGTTCAACTTTGACCACGTCACTGTCTATGATAAATTACAACTGCTAGCTTAGTAGAATATATAGCAGTTAATTGCATTAGTAATAATGGGCATCAATGTTGATTGGACCGTGTTCATGCATAGTTGCCTAACATGGACCACACGTGTTTCATCTTAGGCAACTTGCACACTCCCACTTCCAACTCATTTAACTTTTTATGCAGTTCTGATATTGGATTTTCTTTTATGGTATCTTGTAAAGAATTGAAAAACTTAGTTCATAGACGAATTCCGAACTTTTCAGCAGGTCCGGCCTCGATTTTGTACTCATTGTACCCCCAAGCCATTATTTTATCAAACAATGTCAATTAACGTTTTTTCTGTTTTCTCGAAGGTTTTTCTGTGTAGCGGATGTCTAATCATTTCATTCAATCTATCTTGTGACCTGCTAGATACGACAGCATCACATTACAATACAGTTTCAATCCTTGTGGCCAATCACGGAGTGGTCCATCTTTGGCGCTGGTCCATCTTTGGCAACCTTCCCCTATACATGCAGTGTACCGAAACAGAAAAAAACACATAATTTAATCAGCAGAGCAGGGTGGAAATTGTTGCTAAAAATCAGTGTCAGATGCAGCAAGCAAAAAATCATGCCATAGTAGGAGAGTCAAACGAAAGAGAAAATATTTTACATATATACATGTACTATATATGCATTAGATTCTATGCATAAATGAATGAATAATTGAATATATATGCATAATATCACATAATGTATAATTGTATATTATAATATGTACCCGCGGTACAGTATATCAAATTTTAAGAACGCTGTAGGTCTACTATAGTGTCTTTGCATGCAACTATGTAGGCCAACTGCATGGATTTTCTCACGAACAGTCTTTAATATATCGATGTGCACCATAATGCAAGTAGAGTAATAACTAATAATAGAAATTACGATGCATTGTAATGAGGACACACTAATCATACTCTCATCGTTCGCACAGGTTGTTACATCGGATAAAAGATCTGTCGTTGTTTTGGCCGTCTTCAATTTCGGAATCTGAAAAGACAGCAGAGAAAAACCATGGCAGTGGGTATTGACGTGTATATATAAATATATATATATATAATTATATATATATATACACGAATGAATGAGTTAGTGAGTACGTGAGTGAATGAATAAATGAATGAGTGAATGAATGAATGAATGAATGGACGAGCGAATGAATGAATGAATGAATGAATGAATGAATGAATGAATGAATGAATGAATGAACGAGCGAATGAATGAATGAATGAATGAACGAATGAATGAATGAATGAATGAATGAATGCTCGAACGAACTACCTGTATCTGTAAGAGGAGCTCTATAAATGTTTGGATATAGGCTAAGATACGATATACGCGTACACGATATGCTGAGTGCAGTGGTGTAAGTGATAACCGTCACATGGTTTGTGTAAATTATGTTCTAGTCCTTTTACCCCTCTGTGTTTATAGGATGGTGTGGAGTTGACCCATCTACTTGGCAATGGCCATAGACTTCTCTAGATACGCTGAGCATTATGCTAATGCACTTTGATGTTTATGGAATGGCCTTTCACCAGATAACGTACACTCTATATGCGACTGTCTGTCCTGCATTGTTTGGTCGTTGGAGTGATGGCGATAACTTTTTCTATAACCGGTGCAGAATGTTTTTCATTAAGGCTAGTCACCCTGATACCAGTCTGAATTTACTATGATCCTTTTTTCTCCACATTTCGTTCCTGTCTTTATAGGTCCTCTCGCCGACATCTGACCCGATGCTGTCTATCATGGTTACAACAAATGAATGGACGACAGTCACCCTGTGACCCTGATACGGCGCTTGCAAAGGAGCTTATCAATGAGATATTTTGGCAATAGGCCTACATAATATATATATATATATATATATATATATAGAGAGAGAGAGAGAGAGAGACAGACAGACAGACAGACAGACAGACAGAAACACAGAGAGAGAAAGAGAGAAAGAGAGAAAGAAAACAGAGCGAAACAGAGAGAGACAGAGAGAGACAGAGAAAGAGAAAGAGAGAACTAATTCTCAGGCATTCTCATCTTTATAAGTTCCTAGGCCCAGCGCAGCTAAATAACACTATCTGAAGACTATAATAAATTATAGTCTTCAGATAGTGTTATTTAGCTGCGCTGGGCCTAGGAACGCCTCTGAGTAGTTTTCTTGAACAGGTCCTATACGAATTCTACAATGAATGAATGATTTATGCTACATAGGCTATAACAAAACTATGAACCATCGTAAAACCATGATTCCACTTAGAGTTATCCTGATTGAAATAAAACAAGTTAAACCCACAGAGTTTGTTCAAAGCTATATATAAAAATTATTAAAAACTATAGGGCCTAATAGAGAGAAAAAACTGACTTTTTGATTTATCTTTGTCTTGCGACTTTTTACAACTTCTTCCTTTATTCCGCCTTTTTCGTTTTCGTTGTCTATTTCTTTTTCATTCTCCTCTCCGCTAACTTGTTCCCCTCCCCTGTCTGTGTCATTGAGCCTGGCGTTTCTCGTTCTGTTCGGTCTTTTCGTCGGAGGCGGAGAATCAGATGTGGATGTCGTAGATGCGGTTTCAGGTGGAGTGACATTTCGTTGAACAAATTGCTCCGTGCAATCTCCTGAATTTAATAGGTTTCAACAACTGAACACTACCGAGCCTCAGGCAACCGTTCGCAACATAACATTGCCACCGGATGCAAGTCGTTACAGGGTTAATACCATAACGTACATACATACATCTCACATACACCACACAAAAAAAATTAATGCACACAAATAATTATGATATGAGTCTACGTGAAATACCTATACAAGATAGCCTACAAATGGGGGAAGCTGAGGTATAATATCATGGGGGTTTATATTGAGGATAAAAATGAAGGTTTGCCCCGTAGGTATAGGCTACAGTAGTAGTGTAGCGAATTAATGCGCTATTATCTATTAAACTAATTTGTTATCAATGTTAATTCTTAATTATAGGTAAGAGTTAAGATAGAGTAATTACTGGCGTTGTTAGTTATTTAATCATTTGGCGAAAATGAGCAATATAACTTGAAATTATAAGTCACGTGACGTGGTAACTTAGCAACGCAACGTGACGTCATGACGTTGTCATGGCAATTACCTTAACATTGACGGTTAAAAGTAAATAGACGAATCAGGGACGTGGAAATCAATTTAAAAACGAAAAATTACACGTCAGAGAATTTTGAAACAGGAATAAGGACTCCTGTGCATGAACGTCGAGAGAGAGAGATGGATTGTAGAAGCAATCATCTCTAAAAGTTATATTTGGCGGCCAGGAAGAGAGTTGTTGGACGTGGTCAATAGAATATTGAAGCGTCGTGTGAGGACAATAGGTTGCGAGACAGAATTCTGCTGAATAGATTCTGGTGGCTCGTTTTGGGAACCTTTTGGTCAAGGCGTGTGTGGTTGTGGAACGATTGACGGTTGGTTTGAAGAATATTCAGACGTTGTCGAGTATCACTTTGGGTGATCGGTGACTTGTGTGTGTTCGCCTGCATTGCGACGCATCACATTTATTTGAATTCAACGGCTGATGGTGGTGCTGTGAATCTACATAAACATTGGAGATGACTCGGTTCGTCATAGACCGAATTCTTCTACAGTGAAATTATTCTCACACATCATATTCGAAGCACATGGTTGCATATTCATCGAACTTCGAGCAAGACAGTTTACACAAGAAGCTGAACTATATTCCGAAGAAACTTTCATCTGTCAAGATCAGATAAGCCTATTTAAAAACATAATAATTATAAGTAATCAACGCCAAATAAGTAATTAGGTTACGGCATTGATGTATGTTGACTTTCTATTTTAAATATATATTTCATTATTAATATTGGTTCTCTTGTGCTATGATATTAGGAGTCCAGTAATTTTCTAACTCGAATTCACGGCCTAGTTAGGTAAACGCTACATGTGGAAGGCCCGTGTCGGGATTATTAGCAGTTTAAATTGTTGATATATTGAACATTACTGACAATTAATTTCAAGAGACTTTACCGATATAATGGAAATTTATTTAAACATTGCAGCGCTTGTACGGCGTGGGTTAGCCTATGCGTAGGAAGGCGTTACGTTAGGTGCGTTAAATTCTGATACCGCAGACTATATATATAGTTGTGGCTAAGAGGCCACACTAGCGTTGATAATTATTGTGGAATAATTATTGGATTGTAAATCGTAGGATTTGGAGATTTAATAGCGTATAGCTATTTGTGAATATTACCACTTAGCAAAAAGTAAGTGAGTAAGGAGAAAGATGTCCACTGGCGCAGATTTAAAGACGTGGCTTGACATGGGAAAACTGTTGCAGTACGAGGGAGAACAGTTGAAAGAGTTTGTCAAAGAAAGACAAGACGAACAGCGACGACAGAGGATTGAGGAGAGAGAGGAGAAGAAAGAAAGTGACGCAAGAGCAGATGCAAAAGCTCTTAGAGAAAAAGAAGAGGCACAAGCAGCCAGAGCACAAGAAGAGGCACAAGCAGCCAGAGCACAAGAAGAGGCAAAAGCTCTTAGAGCACAAGAATTAGAAATGGCGAGGATAGCGGATGCCAGACTTGAAAGAGAGGCGAATGACGCCAGACTTGAAAGAGAAAGTCGAGTGAATGAGGCCAGACTTGAACGGGAAGCAGCCGAATGTCAGGCTAGGCTAAATATGGATCTGGAAATCAAAAGGCTTGAATGTGAAATGAGAATTAAGGAGATAGATTCTAGGAATTGTCAGAATCGAGGTGAAGCCACGTTCACGATGGTTGGCGATGGTTCGTACCAAGGAAACCATAACCATAACAAAGGGATGAAGGACATCAAGTTTCCTATATTTAACGAAAATAAAGATTGCCTGGATGCGTATCTCTTAAGATTTGAAAGGACGTGCGCAGCATGCGAAGTAGCAACAGAGAATTGGTCTCTGATGTTGGCTAAGCATCTTGAGGGAAAAGCGCTCGAAGTTTATCAAAGATTATCAACAGAGGAAACGCAGAGTTACGAGTGTTTGAAGAAACACTTGTTAAAGAGGTTTCAATTGACAGAGGGTGGATACCGCACCAAATTCAAGACGAGTAAAATAGAATCAGGTGAGACACCTTCGAACTTTGTGCATAGGTTGAGAAGATATATGCAGCAGTGGTTACTGCAGGCCGGATTCGAGAAAACTTATGAAGGAATGGAGGGTCTGTTATTGAAGGATCAATTTTTTATGACATGCAGCAATGAACTCAAGATGTTTATCAAGGAAAAAGGTAAGATGAGTTTAGAGGACACCTTGGATTGTGCGGAGTCGTATATCGAAGCACACGGATATAGATATGCTGAGAGTAATTTGAGACCTCAAGGAAAATTCAGTAACGAAAGACCGAATGTGAAACAGTTCGACGATAAATCTAGAGAGAGATTTAACGGAAACATGAATAGAGGGCGAGGAGAAATAAGACATAACAAAGAAATGAACAATAATGGGAATATGAACAGAGGGTTCAGTCGTGAAAGAGAACAGGCGGCTGAGCATAAAATAACTTGCTTCGCGTGTGGTAGAAACGGGCACAAAGCGTACGATTGCGTGCACAAACAAAAGGGAGTTGTTAAACATACAGCAGCAGCTGTGCAAATCTACGAGAATAGAGCATACAAGATAGCGCAAGCAAATGAAATGTTGAAATTAGGCGAAGTTGCAAGAGACGTGGAAGATAAAGTCGAAGGAAGTAAAGAGGAATTACCAATACAGATGGCAGCAAGTACTGTGGTTAAGGAAAGGAGAGATGACTACAGTGACTTAGAGAATAAAAATGAAGGTCAGATAAAGGTGAATGGAGTGAGTACTAGTTGTTTGTATGACTCGGGATCGAGTACATGCATTATAAAGAGATCACTAGTCGATGATAGCGATTTCACGGGAAGAGAAACGCAATGCATACTAGTCGATGGAACATTGAGAAATTTTCCGACAGCAAGGATTAATATTGAAAGCGAATATTTTACCGGGAACGTTGAAGCGATGGTGATGAAGGAACCGGTGAAACCAGTAATTATCGGTCGGATCAAAGGTTTAAAATATCTAGTAGTAAATGACACTACAGATGACATGATTAAATGTGATCAGAATGATAAAGAAGATACCGAGAATAAGGATGAGAGATCGGAAAGGATTGATAATAAAAGAATAATTGAGAAATCCTTGAGTGTAGAATCACAAGGACAAAGAGTTAAAAAGAAAGTTCGTTTTGTGTGTGACGTCACGAATGAAATAAGTGATGATGTAATGGATGACGTCGTAGAGAGTGATGACGTACGACAAATGACAGCAGCAGTGGAAACCAGAGCGGAGTCTAATTAGGTAACTAGATACAAACCGCTGAAAGTCACTGAGATGCCGAATTTGAATATAACGACGAAGGAAGTCCAAGAATTACAAAGGAAAGATGAAACTTTGAAGAAAATTTGGAACAAAGCAATAGATTGGAGTGATGATGACAATATAACAGAAGAGGTTCTTTATGTGAAGAAGAACGGACTGTTGTATAGAAGATTCAAGGAGAAATCGAAAGATGATGCAAAGTGGCAGTTAATGGTCCCGAAAGAACTTAGAGATAAAGTATTAGCAGTGGCCCATAACTCGCTATTGTCAGCACATCTGGGTATGAGGAAAACCCATGATAAGATTGTGAATGAATTTCATTGGCCCTCGATAGGACCAGATATTAGAAGGTATGTCCTGAGTTGTGATATATGCCAAAAGTCGGTGGACAAGAAGGTGAATTACAGGGCACCGATGGGACATCTTCCGGTACTAGATGTACCATTCAAACATGTCTGTGTAGACATTATCGGAGTGATAGAGCCGATGTCATCAAGGGGCTATCGTTATATATTAACGATAATTGATTTGAGTACCAGATACCCAGAAGCAATTCCGCTTAAAGGCATAACTACAGAGGAGGTGGCTGAAGCCTTGTTCAATTTTTATTGTCGTATGGGGGTACCTCAGAAAATCCATACTGACAGGGGAAGCCAATTCACTTCAGAATTGATGGCTGAGGTTAACAAGATGTTGTTAATCAAGCATACTTTCACTAGCCCGTACCATGCTATGGGAAATGGATGTGTGGAGAGACTTAATGGGACAATCAAAGCAACGTTGAGAAAGTTGATAGGTGAACAGGTCAAGGAATGGGATAGATACCTGGCACCTTTGTTGTTCGCGTTACGTGATACTGTACATGAAAGTCATGGGTTCACACCTTTTGAATTAATCTTTGGAAGGTCATGTAGGGGACCGATACAGATATTAAAGGAACTTTGGACAAATGAGAAAGTGGAAGATGAAGTAAAAGATGTTTATTCATACATGACCGATTTGAGAGAAAGAATAGAAGAAACATGTGACATGGCACAGAAGGCCATAAATAAAGCCAATGACAAGAACAAGAAGTATTATGATAGGAAGGCACGTTACAGAAAGTTGGATGTAGGAGATAAGGTTTTATTGCTGTTACCCAGTTGTAACAATAAAATGCTTGTTAAATGGCAGGGACCATATGTGGTGAGAGGTATAATAGGAGATTATGATTACAAAGTGGAAATTGAGGGTGGAAAACTCAAAACGTACCACATCAATATACTGAAGAAGTATTATGAGAGAAATGAAGGAGAGGATGATGTAGAAATGTCAGCGTACATATCGGCGATAGTACATGATGGTAAAGATGGTGAAGATGAAGAGGAAGAAATATTGAGTTTATATGTAAGCAAACAAACAGAAACTTACAAAGATGTAGATATCAATCCTAAATTGGAAGAAAAACAGAAAAGAGAATTAGAGGGGTTATTGAGAGAGTATGAAGATATATTCAGTGATAAACCAGGAAGGACAGATATGGTTAAGCACGAGATTCATCTGACGAGTGATGAACCGATTCGGTTGCGCGCTTATCCAACGCCATATCATCTTCAAGCGGAGATAAACAAGGAATTAGAGACAATGTTGGAGAATGGAATTATAGAAAGATCAGAAGCAGCGTATGCAGCGCCACTGGTAGTTGTTAAGAAGGCAGATGGAAGTAATAGACTTTGCTGCAATTATAAACAACTCAACAAAGTAACAGTATTCGATCCAGAACCAATGATGTCGAATGAGGATATTTTCAACAAACTCAGTGGAAGCAAGTTCAGTGGAAGCAAGTTGTATAGTAAATTTGATTTCTGCAAAGGGTATTGGCAGATACCAATGAGTGAAGAATCGAAAGACTTGACGACATTTATCTGTGCGAGTGGGTTGTATAGATTTAATGTACTTCCATTTGGACTGGTCAATAGTGCGTCCAGTTACAATCGATTGATACGAAAGATACTATATGGAACAGAGAACTTGGAGAGCTATGTGGATGATATACTTGCTCATACAAGAGGTTGGGATGAACATATGAAGACGTTAAGAGAGTTTTTCATGAGAGTGAGGAAGGCTCATTTGACATTGAAGCCTAAGAAATGTTCATTGGGATATGGCAGAATAGATTTTCTAGGCCATACATTGGACAACGACGATATAAGCCCTAAGGGAGAGTCTGTTGATAAAATTGTGGATATGCCACAACCAAAAACGAAGAAGCAAGTGAGGAGTTTCATAGGAGCAATAAATTATTATCGAAAATTTATTCCTCATTGCGCAGAATTAATGGCACCGTTGATTGACTTAACAAAGAAGTCGGCTCCTAATAATGTTGAATGGAACCAGGAATTAGGTGAAAGTTTTAAGCAGTTGAAAGAAGCACTTGCTAAGACGCCAATCCTTAGGTTACCAGATCTCGAGAAGGAATTCATTATACAGACAGATGCATCAGGAAAAGGAATAGGTTGTGTTCTTATTCAGCAGTATGAAGGAACAAACCATCCAATTGCATATGCTAGTAGAAAACTATTGGAAAGAGAGATGCGATACTCAGTAGAAGAGAGGGAATGTTTAGCCATAATGTGGGGAATCAGTAGATTTGATCGATACTTGTGTGGAAGAAAGTTTGTGATCGAGACTGACCACTGTGGACTACAATACATGAAAGAGGGGAGAATGAAGAATGCAAGAGTGATGAGGTGGAGTCTTGCCCTTCAAAATTATTGCTTTACAATTCGATACATTAAGGGAAGCAGTAATGTAGTTTCTGATTATTTGAGTAGAGGTTTGACCTAGTACTTAAGTAAGTCAATAGTAAGAACTGATTAGATGTAGATAAGATATAATTCAGTTATGTTGTGTTGTTTTGTAAGGTAGAGTAAGGAAGTTGATGAAAAATTAGTGAATAGATCATTAGGTAAGTCGTTAAAGCCTGATTACAGACTTTCGAAGGAGGGGTATTTGTAGCGAATTAATGCGCTATTATCTATTAAACTAATTTGTTATCAATGTTAATTCTTAATTATAGGTAAGAGTTAAGATAGAGTAATTACTGGCGTTGTTAGTTATTTAATCATTTGGCGAAAATGAGCAATATAACTTGAAATTATAAGTCACGTGACGTGGTAACTTAGCAACGCAACGTGACGTCATGACGTTGTCATGGCAATTACCTTAACATTGACG
>OX243825.1:16765047-17105047 GCA_945859605.1 Lumbricus rubellus
GGCCCCTACTTCGGTGTACCGGTATTCCAATCATGGGCGTCCACGGGAATTTTTTAGGGGGGCGCAAACTTTTAAATAATTGTCACATGGTCTAAATTTAATGGGTGACAGTTTGAATTTCCATATTAGGCTACCATGAGAGAATCCTATAGCCTACCTATACCTTAATATGCATCCAAAGAAAAATAAATAGGTCCAACTTGTAGATCGCACCGATAATCACGTTGAAAATCACGTTGTAACAATCACAACCAAATAATCTAAATTTATGTGCAACTATGCGAAAAATCCAGGGGGCGCACTTGCACCCCCTTGCGCCCCGCTGAGGACGCCCATGATTCCAATCAACAATTATAATGCACTTTCAGGATCCTCTGTAGGCTATGCATAAGAAATGCGGGTGGGGGGGGGGGGGGGTTACTGGGCCATTCATTCTATTGTTGCATCAGATTTTGGACCAAATGTATCAGATTTAAAAGCAATTCTAGATTAGACCTAGGCCCTACATGTTGCATCCGATTTTTGAATTGGATTTGGATCATAAGATTTTTTATCAAATGTTATGCTATTTTGCATTGGATAAGATTAGAAAAGATTGGATAGATTAGATTAGATATTATAATGGATAGGATTAGATCAGCTCAGATTAGATTAGATTAACTGCCTACCGTAGACGATTGGCAGTTTGTCTGTCAGGACCGTTGTCCAATGGACGAGAAGTACCAGTACCAACACAGATACAGAATGTTGCATACGATGCAGAGTTTCAGAGAAGAACGTGGCCATCGAAACTTAACATCCAACACACCCAACCGCTAAAAGCATCACCCGCTCGTCTTAGTTCGAAGCCATCTACCGGATTTAGACAGAGTTAAAGTTGTAGGCCTATGTATTCCAATTTTTATGACGCCTTTATCGTGAGATCATGTTGATTATAATATAGACCTATGGACCTCATAGGTCGGCGACCGATCGACGTTAGGCCTAAACTAACAGCACACCTCGAACACCTCGACTTCTCGCCGAACAGTAGTAATCCGCACTGCTTCCAGCGTAGACTGGTGATAACTTCATCCGGCGAAGTTGTTATAAGAGTAGCTAGGCGTACGTTGCATCCGTACAGGCTTACAAAGCATTCTATGTTGTGCATCGGCTGCCGGTAGGTGGCAGGTTGAAAGCGGCGCTTGCATGGGTACCTGTACAACAGTGTACATTCATCACCCATCCAATTGGTGGCTTTGACAACAGTTACACCACATTACATCATTTGCATATCCGTATATTAAGTAGCCTACAGGAGTCTTCCGAAACCACATCACACCTAGCCAGGGGCGGATCCAGGGGGCCAATCCGGCCATGGCCCCCCATTTAGAAATGCCCATGTATCGTGACCCCCCCCCCCATTTGGTTTCAAGAAGCTTATAATTTGGTATATTTCTACCGAATTGGACTTAGCGACTAAAAAATGAAATGGTATAATTTTCCCGAAAATTGTCCCGGAAATTTCTTGGAAAAAAATTCCAGACCCAAGGCCAAGAAATTTTGCCCCCCCCCCGTCCAAAGTTTCTGTATCCGCCCTTGCACCTATCTGTTCTTCGTTTCTTACACTGGCTTCCTGTCTATGAGCGTAATTGCTACCTTTATATATATATATATATATATATATATATATATATATATATATATATATATATATATATAATCTAATCTAATCTAATCTAATCTAAATTATCTAATCTAATCTAATCTAAATTATCTAATCTAATCTAATCTGAATCTACTCATTATGATCTAATCTATCCAATCTTTTATAATCTTATCCAATGCAAAATAGCCTATCATATCTGATCCAAAATCTTATGGTCCAAATCCAATTCAAACATCGGATCCATGGCCCATTAACCCCCACCCCCACCCAAAATTCTTAAACCCTGCATACTTGCAGCATGCATAGCCTATACAGTACAGAGGATCCTGAAAGTGCATTATAATATTATTGTTGATTGAAATGCCGGTACACCGAAGTATTTATTTATAAATTTTTTGGCGGTATGCATGAGGAGGGTGATTGCACCGCGACAAATAAATCTTGCTGTCCAAAGTCTCGTTAATAGTATCGTCTTGAAATTCTCCAGAACCAGAGACCCCTGTGGCGGCGTTTGTCTCAAGACCATTGCAAGCTGTTGACAAAATTACTCTGACATCCTTTGTTTCTGCAGATACACCTAATGACTTCTGCCTTTTCCATCACAGTGAATTGTAGTCAGACAGACAGACAGACAGACAGACAGACAGACAGACAGACAGACAGACAGACAGACAGACAGACAGACAGACAGACAGACAGACAGACAGACAGACAGACAGACAGACAAACAGACAGACAGACAGACAGACAGACAGACAGACAGACAGACAGACAGACAGACAGACAGATTATTAGGCTATAGGCTAAGGACCATTTAATTGACCAACTATATATATATATATATATATATATAGCCTAAGCATTTTGTCGAAAATCGCTCATAGGGCCTGCTGCTGCAACTTGACCCAAGTTCAAGAAACTGGAGAGTAATGGATAACGCTGGCGTAGGCCTATATATATATATATATATATATATATATATATATATATATATATATATATATATATATATATATATATATATATATATATATATATATATATATATATAGGCCTACGCCAGACAGACAGACAGACAGACAGACAGACAGACAGACAGACAGACAGACAGACAGACAGACATATTATTAGGCTATAGGCTAAGGACCATTTAATTGACCAACTAGCCTAAGCATTTTGTCGAAAATCGCTCATAGGGCCTATTGTAGGCCTATTGAATTTGTAGCCTCATGCGGGTGGGGGTGGGGTTAATGGTCCTTAGCCTATAGCCTAATAGACAGGCCATGTCTGTGCTGATCGACGTGGTCTAAGACTTTAAGAACCTTAAAAACGACTTTGATAATGACAGCTACTGTAGGCTATAAGCCTAATGGATAGCCTACCACGTTTGCCCCATTAGGCTAGGCTAGGCTAGGCCTACAGATAACAAATACCACTCTGACTTGAGAAGTGCCTTGGTTTGGCTCTTCCTTCATTCCCTAGGTGGCAGCTAGAGTTACATAGAGCTTAGCATGGCTGCAACGTTGTGCTTTGTCTTCTGTGATCTGTGCTCTTGCAAATCGTTTGAATTGCACAACTTGTGCATGATTGTAATCATATTGAGCTGTGTCGGTTTGAAAAATAAGTGAAGATTATAATAATAATAATAATAATAATATTGTAGGCCTATTGAATTCATAGCCTATTGAATTTCTTGCTTCACCCGGCCTGGCCAGTAAGATTTACAGGCTCCTTCAAACTTTTTGTTTCACCGTGGTTGGACTGGGAGCGCTTCTGAGTGGATTTTTAAGGGGCGCTATGCAAATTCTTCAAATGAGTGAATGAATGAGTGAGTGAATGAATGATACAATAAATGGATTATTTTAAGCTTACGCGAGATCTTCGCGACACCAGGTTTACGTAAATTTCTTAACGATGTCTATGTAACATATAATTCAATTTTTTAGTCTTTGGTTTTACCTGGGCGCTGATTGATCTTGGAATTTGATAAACTTATTGAAACCGGCCTTGTAATCAAAGGAACTACTTAATCAGATAGTTAGGCGTGTTTTATGATAAACTACTTCGTCTGGAAACTTTTCTATGCTAGATTATTTATCTGGAATTATTGTAATCGATATTGATCTGACGGGCATGGTATACATAGCCTAACATCGATTCTACCTGATCCACCTTATATTATTGACAGGCGAACAGTCATGCTTGATGGCGTTTTGTGTTGACAGCCCAAGCATATTAAATGTAGACATATAGAGTTATCAGTATTAAAGACCGATTTTTTGGCGAAAAAGACCAGTCGATCATGGAGATTGCATCCCTGAATCTAACCAGGGCAATGGAAGAAATGCTGGCTGAGCCGCTTCCGTCTCCCTGGAGCTATGGTGTGATGTCCGATGGCCGTGTCTTCTTTATAAAGTAAACTTTTACGGACATTCTTGTTAGTCGAAAAACACTCTTAATTTACGTCTATTTTCTTCACAATTTTGTCTTGATGGTGGATAAGGGATTGTTTGTGCATGTGTTTTAAAGACAGTTGGATGTTGTTGGTATAATGTCATATATATCAGCAGCTACTGCATTGATTTGATCTGGTCTGCAAACTAAAAGGTTGCAGAAACTGGATAGAATTTTCTGTATGCCAACTATTTGAATTGCATGCATATTCGCTGTGTTCAACATGGTTAATTCCAGTGTGTAACGTAAAATTAGCACTTGGTCTTCGTCCATGTAACCATAAGGATGGGTTTTCAGTTGTCATGTTTGTGCTTCAGCTGACGTATCTTTCAGTCTGCAGGATTGTAGTCAATAGCGTATGAATCATGTTACCTTGCAGACAGCATTAGGCTGCTCTGACATGATACCAATAGTTTGCGGCTGCAAAGTTCACTGATGTGTTCATTCCAGTAACTAAGACTAAACTGTGTTAGGGGGCCTTTCGTTTCGCTGGTCCATGTGCATGGAACAGTCTTTCTGCACCTACTCGGGAAGCCCAAGGTTTGTCTGTTAAAAAACAATTTGATTATACTTTTTTGTTACTGCAAACATTGTCATTTGCACTGACAGTATACTGTTTAATTAAAAGCATCTAGAAGCAGCTTGCTACTGGCAATGCTAGGGATATTGTAATTACGATTTGCAGAGAGTTTTTATTGTGCCTTTACTTACCTATTGATCTTGTGTTTCAGTGAAGAGTTACACACCACAACCTGGTTGCATCCGCTATACAACCATCCTGTGCAGACTGGGCATCTGTTTAACCATGGTATGCATTAATTGTTGCATTAATCAAGCATAATGTATGATTTAAAGATGTAGCTTTGATTGCTATTTAACTCAACAAAATGAGTAAAATAATTTGTTTTTCTTTGGCTGAAAATCAATTAAATGAAGAACTGAGATGACTGAATTCTAATGATTGAGCAAAAAACTAGATGAAACTTCATGCTGTGCTGTTTTGGTTATACAATGTAGTGCTAATAGCATTCATTCATTCATTCATTCATTCATTCATTCATTTTATGGACTTCTGTAGCACCTCAGTCAATTAGTCGTTTATTGACTCGACAGCAACAGAAATTTCTCAAGTAGACTTTAAAATGATTGATTGATAATTGATTCAATTGATTGTCCATATTCTAGAACTTTACTCTATCTAGACTAAGTTAGCCCAGTCTGAGACTTGTAAGTTACTTTAATTGGTGTTTGATGTATACATGACAAAATTAAGATTTCAACGTAGCAAATTTGATCATTAAACTGTTTTTTATAATTTTAGCTCTTCCAAATGGCTGGGAAGTGAATCTTGCTTCTTCAAATGTACCATACTTCATCGAGTAAGCATCCAATAAATTTTTATTTTTTACTGGCTAAGTTTATTTTGTTGTGGAAAAATTATGTGACCAACTGCATATCTGGAAAATCCTACTTAGTGCTATCATTTTGAGAAAAATTGCCTGAATTCTTGTTGCTATCGGGAACTGTATTCCTGCTCCATATATGCAGTCTTCTGACCACCCAGAGGATTGTGCCATTTCTGTAGGTGCTTCCATTGACACGTTGCTCTCAAATCTGAAGTCTGAACTTTCTCTTAATTACAGATTATCTGGAATTTGCATCTAGTGCGTATTATGCTTATACTGGGACACACTTCTGGAAGGCTCTTGCTGAGAGAAGTGCTTTATAATTGGTCAAATGCATTACAATACAATTTACCGGTACTGAGCAGTGTTTGGCCGATGGAGCACCACATCTCTCATTATTGTAGCAGTCTGTGTTACATTTGAATGTATTTACATTGGTATCCATTTACTTTGTGGTGCTTTTTTTGTAGTCATTTGAACCATGTGACCACTTTTCAAAGTCCAGTTGAGGGAAGTCCTACTGTTACAAAGTGAGTCCTTTGTGTTGTTTGTGGTCCTTGCAATGTTGAAAGTATTAGAAATATTTAAAAATTAATTATAATTTTTTACAATGTTAAATATTAATTATTTATGGTAATTTTTAATTGGAAAGCTTCAGAGTTTTGTAGTTTAGCTGGTGTGCCTAGTTTACAGTTCACTTGATAAGTTACTGTGTAGTTCTTAAAATATCTTGATTATGCATATGTTGTGAATTTTTTAATGATTCAAAGAGATATTCTGTGAATTAAGTTTTTCCACTGCTGTCATAGCTCCTATGGTTACATTAATTGAGAATAGGAAATATTTACATTTGTATACGAGTTAATCATCATTACTGGACAGCAATAAACATTGGAGATAAATACAGCAAATATTTATACAATCCACTGCTAAGGTAAAACACCTGAAACTAAAATCCTGAGAAGGAATAAGTATTTCTGTGAATAACTAAGTGATTTGATATACTTTAAATATAATCAAAATGAACTTTTTTCTGACAGGAGTAAAGAAAGAAAATCATTTCGGTTGCAAAGATCTGTAAGTAGATGTTTCTTCATAATTATTGTTCGAAAAGAATAAGTTATTTAGATAAGAATGATTATACTTCACTGGTGGGTAGATAAAATGTGCCCAAGATGAGCTATATAGGTTAATTAATATCAGTGGCTTTTTTCTATGATCAATTTTTTCATTTTGTGTTTTAAATTAATTTTCTGGCAGAGGAAAGCAAGCCGCATTGTGCAATTTTAGACTGTAGTTGATGAATAACTTGATGTTATCGCTTAGAAAGATCCTGATTGCAGTTTTAATAAACCAAGAGTTATTTCATAATCACTGCATAAGTCATAGAAGATGTCATACAGATTAATATCCACAGTGAAGTGATATAGATTTTCTGAGGTTATTTATTATTTTTTGTTACTTTTGTATATTGTGTAGATGCTTTCAGAGATGTTGTATTTACATGTTGTTCTTGTGTTGTAGAGTTCAAAGCGAAAAAGTGGAAAGCAAAAGTAATCTTTTATGTTTATTTGCTTAAAAGGGTCTTTATAGATAGTGGTTTTTCTACTCAATGAAACCTAATGTGATTCTGTACATACCGATACATACACACATAATCCATTGATGACTGATTGGGTTTCCACTGCTGAGCATGGGAGCTTTACTTTTAATACTGGTGATTGATTATTTGATTGCAGTTTGTCCATGATTAACTCAACGATCCTTTGGCATCAATCAATCAGTATTTATATAGTGCCCCTTCAAGATCCCTATAGCGCCTCCTCTTCAAGATCCCTACTCAAATTCCATCACTGTAACAGTATTTGTTGTCTGTTAACGTGCAGGGTCATCGATAAAATGGCTTCCGTGAAGAGGGATACTGAAGCGCCGGTTTCATGCAAAGGCTGGATGAATCGACAGGTGAGATACCTGTCTAATTAATTAAATCAACAGGTGAGTTACCTGTCTAATTAATGTAATCAACAGGTGAGATGTGTGTCTAATTAATTGAATCGACAGGTGAGATACATGTGTCTGATTAATTGAATAGACAGGTTAGATATCCATCTAATTAATAGAATCAACAGATGAGTTACCTATCTAAGAAATAGAATCAACAGGTGAGTTACATGTCTAATTAATAGAATCAATAGGTGAGATATGTGTCTAATTAATTGAATCAACAGGTGAGATACATGTCTAATTAATTGAATCAACAGGTGAGATACCTGTCTAATTAATAGAATCAACATGTGAGATACCTGTCTAATTAATAGAATCAATAGGTGAGATACCTGTCTAATTAATTAAATCAAAGGTGAGATACCTATCTAATTAGATGAATCGACAGGTGAGATACATGTCTAATTAATTGAATCAACAGGTGAGATACCTGTCTAATTAATAAAATCAACATGTGAGATACCTGTCTAATTAATAGAATCAATAGGTGAGATACCTGTCTAATTAATTAAATCAAAGGTGAGATACCTATCTAATTAGATGAATCGACAGGTGAGATACATGTCTAATTAATTGAATCAACAGGTGAGATACCTCTCTAATTAATTGAATCAACAGGTGTGATACCTCTCTAATTAATTGAATCAACAGGTGAGATACCTGTCTAATTAATTAAATCAAAGGTGAGATACCTGTCTAATTAATAGAATCAATAGGTGAGATACCTGTCTAATTAGATGAATCGACAGGTGAGATACATGTCTAATTAATTGAATCGACAGGTGAGATACCTGTCTAATTAATTGAATCGACAGGTGAGATACCTGTCTAATTAATAGAATCAACAGGTGAGATACCTGTCTAATTAATTGAATCAACAGGTGAGATGTGTGTCTAATTAATTGAATCAACAGGTGAGATGTGTGTCTAATTAACTAAATCAACAGGTGAGATGTGTGTCTAATTAACTAAATCAACAGGTAAGATACCCATCTAATTAATTGAATCAAAAGATGAGATACACATCTAATTAATAGAATCGACAGGTGAGTTACCTGTCTAATTAATTAAATCAAAAGGTGAGATACATGTCTAATTAATGAATGATTTCTTAGTTAATTTGATCTGTTAGTGGTACTGAGTTTCAGATGTGTGTTATAATTTGTTTGCAGCTTTAGATGTTTTATGCCACTAAAATTGTCAGGAGCTGTTTTAAAATAGAATTCTAAAGATAAAATTATCCTGAGATTTCAAAGGAAATTTCACTTTTGAATTGCATCTGAATTTTTTTAAGTGTCACTGTCTTTGTTTTTTAAATTTTATATTTAACTGCTGAAATTGGTATCAAGTTTATCATATTATTAGCAAGCATTATAATTATTGACCCTTTACTGACTGAGGGTATAGAATTTCTCAAATCATTTACTACATTATGGTTCTAAAGAGTTTTAAGAGATAGTTTACGAGGCATGTTGTAAACTTTATAGGAGGGAATTGGTCCGTTGAAAACATGGAAGAGACGTTGGTGTGTTTTGGCTGACTTCTGCCTCTTCATCTACAAAAGTAAGTATCGATGTTCTGTGATTTAGTCGCAAAATATCGCAATCAATCAATCAATCGATCAATCAATATTTGTTTGTTCTGAATGACCAGTAAAAGTTTGCCATGATTACTTTATCCGAAGATGTTTAGCACTTTCTGCCTAAGATTACCATTATTTTAGTAATTAAATTTTTGTTTTAATGTTTTAAACGATTTTGTTTATTGTACTTTCTTCAGTATATAATCTATTATTATTATTAATTAATTATTAAGTGCCGCGATTGAGTGACCAGGAACATATTCAACGTCGCTAATCAACTGTAAATGAAAGTTTGCTGAAGGTGCTTACACAATCATAGCAACCTTGTAAGACGACTAGAACTTGTACCCTCCATGATGCAAGACCAGAACTGTAACCAGTCAGCTATTTGATGCGTATTTTCTTATATTTTCTTGTTTATTCCGTCAGTTATGCTTCATGGATGCTATACATGGAGGTTCTTAATGAGTGGGGCATCCAGGAAGCACTGTGATGATCAGTAAATTTTGTGCAAATGTATCACCTAAGATTATTATGCATATAATTGTGAGACTAAATGGTGATGGTTGCTTGTTTTAATAATTCAGGTCCAGATGAGGGGCAAACTCTTGGGTCACTGCTTTTGCCCAGTTTCAAAATCAATCCATGCTTCAAGGATGAAGATGGAATTTCCAAAAAGTATTCGTTTAAGGTCAGTGATATTTTTTGTCGATATATCACAGTTGCTCTTTTTCTAAATTAAACATTGCATTTATTTGGTCTGCGATAGTTAAAGAAGTCGCTAGATTGCAATCTATTATAGAATTTATTTCCACTGTTTGTCGCCAGGTGGCCAAGATGGTCGCTCAAGAATGCTGTGCGTTCAAAAACGTCAATATTTTCAGTATTTTCTCTAAGTTTACAAGTCTACTGTGCTTCAGAATTTGCCTTTTATTTTCCTTCTTTTGTTTAGTCATTCCTTCATTTTCTGTTTCTTCTTCCTTCCTTTCATTCTTTCGCTACATCATGCTATGATAACATGCTTCGAGGATGAAACTGTAAAATATTTCCACTTCTAGCCTATATCTTTTACCTATCATTTTTAGTGTCTTTGACACTGTTTCTGTATCCTATCATCACCCAGCTCTCGAGAATTTAAATTGATGTTGAATTGATGTGCACTTTAAACTTCTGCATTTGACTGAAACTAGCGTTTAACTGAGCTTTAATTAAATATGTTTCTTGTTGATTTGCAAACAATAGGCAGAACACGAAAATGTGAAGACTTCATTCTATGCTGTGGATACGGAAGAAGAAATGAGTTTGTGGTTGGAAGCACTGAGAGCTGCTGCAAGTGCCCAGTTCCATCCTGTGTGAGCAACATTATGATAATAATAACGATGATGATAATGATACTAATTTTGATTATTATGATAATTAAGTTACCGGATTACCGGCTATATAGTTTTAAGATCTTAAGTTTCACCAGAAATTGCAACGCATCCGAAATGTTTATGAAAACTTTTATTCAGTGAGTTGAGACACTCGTACATTGTAGTTTTTACTTAGTTATGATTACTTGTCACTTCAAAGTGTGCAATTTTTATCTTCAAACAGAAGACAACAGAAGATAATATTTTTGTCCTCAAGATAATATTTTTGTCCTCAAGATAATATTTTTGTCCTCAAGATAATATTTTTGTCTTCAAGATAATATTTTTGTCTTCAAGATAATATTTTTGTCCTGAAGATAATATTTTTGTCCTCAAGATAATATTTTTGTCCTGAAGATAATATTCTTGTCCTGAGGATAATATTTTGTCCTGAGGATAATATTTTTGTCCTGAAGATAATATTTTTTTCCTGAAGATAATATTTTTGTCCTGAAGATAATATTTTTGTCCTGAAGATAATATTTTTTTCCTGAAGATAATATTTTTTTCCTGAAGATAACAGAAGATAATATTTTTTTCCTCAAAATGATATTTTTTCCTGAAGACAATATTTTTGTCCTGAAGACAATATTTTTGTCCTGAAGACAATATTTTTGTCCTGAAGACAATATTTTTGTCGTGAAGACAATATTTTTGTCCTGAGGATAATATTTTTGTCCTGAAGATAATATTTTTGTCCTCAAGACAATATTTTGTCCTGAGGATTATTTTTTTCCCCTGAAGATAACAGAAGATAATATTTTTGTCCTCAAGATAATATTTTTGTCCGGAGGATAATATTTTTGTCCTCAAAATGATATTTTTTCCTGAAGACAATATTTTTTCCTGAAGATAACAGAAGATAATATTTTTTCCCTGAAGACAATATTTTTGTCCTGAAGACAACAGAATATAATATTTTTGTGCAATTATTTTTTCAGCGACGATTCCCGATTTCAGTTTGCACGAAGCCAGTCGCAGAACGCGATCAACAGTCCTCGACCTTACGACGCTCAAAACTCCCCTGACCCCAGAGATGCCGACCCCGTCCTTGACATTGCCCGCTACCCTAAGCGACAAAACTCGATGCCATCCGGAATGGACATGGTACGACAGGACGCGCACGACGCAAAGCCACGCTCTGAGGTACAGAACGTGAAACCAGACAACAGCCATGCGCAACCGGGTGGAATCCGCTATCCAAGAGGCGATGAAGTGGTACGTGAACCAATTCCTGCAAACAACTCCGAGTACTGGAATCAAAAGGCGCCTCCTCCTCGGCAAAGTTCGGAGCGTAGGAACATGTCGTCGAGCAGCGATGATGACTTCCAATACATGAAAGACTTGAACCTTACGCAACCAGGATCTACTGGTTTCGGCGCTAATGGCACCGACGGTGATAGGAGGCTGGTGGTTGGTGCGCCTCGTAACGACTATTACACCAAACCGGTCGCAAGGGATCGAGTGGATCTAACACCTGGTGTTAATCTTAGTGTGCGAGAGCAACCACAGGGTGCGGACGCGCCGACGGTCGGCAGTAAAGGTGATTTGAGTGAATTGACGACGCCAGGCCAGGTGAGATATCGTCAGCAGGTGAATGAACGGCCGTCTGCATTTCCCCGATACACGGAAAACACGGACGCATCTCGAACCCCGTCTTCCCAGGCCGAGTTGAGCCACAGAATATCATCTGGTCTTGCTGCAAATTCGCCTCCGTATTCAACCGTAACGCCAGATTCCCGATACACACGTACTCACGAGCAGAATATCAATTCTTCCGATCGCGACAGACAAGTTCGTGGCTCTGAACAAAAGCCGTCAAATGTCGTTTCGACGAGAATTGACCCAGGAGCAAATGCGGAGTTCTTCCGAAATGGAAATACTGCGAAGAATAATTCGGAGGCAGAGCTGCTGAAAGAAATTCAGCTGCAGGGCACGTCGAATCGAGCGACCGGCGAGACATCCAGGATGCAAGGAACGCCGGACGCTCGATACGGAGCGAATTCCTCGTCAGCGTTTGACCGCTCGCTGAACGAATCACGAACGGTGAACCCCAGTGAAAAGCTGACTTCCGGATCGGAAGGTTCGGTTAGAGAAAAGGGGAGTGAGGGATCCAGTGGTAAGGTGGACGAGTGGTCGGTAAAGCGATTGGAAGTGCAGAAGCCGTTGAGTCGCGTGGAGGAGTGGACGCTGGAGCAGATGAGACAGCAGCAGAGTGATGCAAGGCTGGATAGAGATAGGAATTTGAACTCTGAGAGTAGGAATCAGAGGCAGTTGGATAGCCAGAGTAATCTACAACCTGTTGAAAAACGCTGGCACGAGGAAACTGTTGCTAAACAGGTAACGAACAGGCCTACTGATCCAACCAGTGTGAGTCCAAATAGAATGAATCCATCCATAACTTCTCATGCATTGGGAGAAGTTGGTGCAGGGGTTCCAGTTCCAATGCCAAGGAAACAGCTGCAAGGGAACCAGATGCAAGGGAACCAGATGCAAGGGAGCCAGATGCAAGGGAACCAGATGCAAAGAAATCAGCTACCGGGGAACCAGATGCATAGCAACGAGCTGCACGGCGATAGGCTGCAAGGAATTCATACGCAAGGGAACCAGCTTCCAAGAAGTCAGATGCAAGGGAACCACACTGGGGGAAACTGGTTACCGGCTGAGAACCAGATTCAGAGAAGCCAAGGGAACCAGATGGATAGAGGCCAGGCTCAAGGGAACCAGAGAAATCAGCTGCCAGGTTATCAAAACAACAGTTCTGAAGCCAGAACAAGTAGACATCCTGCAAATGACGGTGTACTGCCAAATCGTAATTCTTCTGCAGGTTTGGCTTCACATCCTGGCATCATGACGTCATCGCAGAATGACTTCATCAATCCTGCAGCTAATGCTGCTAACTCTATGCGTATAGACAGCTCGAAACAAAGCAATACATCCGGAGACACTCTGGTAACTTTTTTAAATATTAATGTCAGAATAATTAATTAATTGTCTAATTAATTAAGTATTAATACTAACTTGCACTGTATAAATAGTCATGGAGCTAGGGGTCAGGGTTGTATAAGCTGTTAGCTTTTTCTGATTCCTTTTGCACTCTGTTTATTGAGTCATGTTTATTCTGTTTGACTTGTGTGTGTGTGTGTGTAATTAACAAACAAATCAAATAAACCAATTGTGGTGTAAGACTAGTGCAGGTGTTGCGTTTAAAAACATTGTCTCTGTTTCTGGGTTTCTCGGAGTGTTCTCTTTCATGGAGGTACTCTTCGGCTCTGTTTAGCCAGTGGACTTCAAATACCTCACATGTGACATGACCAGCAAGTTTAAGAGTGGCAAAGTATTTTAAAGGACACTACATGTGTACATGTATTTACGTTTAAATTTATTCACAAGGATTTAATTGTGAAATTTTTAAAGATTAATTCATATTTTTTAAATTTGAAGGCGTATTTTGCTGACGTGAATCGCTTGCTGGTTGAACATTCGAAACTTTGTCGTGATTCGGTCGCCACGGATATCAGCGGTCAACAGCTCAACATGGACGATGTGAGATAACAAATGCGCTTAAGCTGTTTAAGTGTTTATACTTACTTAGGTGCATAGATGCGCATACACGCATACATACAATAAATGTGTATGCATACACATGTACATACGTGTGCAATTGTGCATACGTACATATGTGTATACATGTGAATTGTGCATGCATACATAATTACATATGAACATACATGTGCGATTGTGCACGCATTCTTATGTACATGTGCATGCTTGTGTGAATGCTTAGGCTTACTCTTTGATGCTATCCTGACAGTTGTGCAATAATAATAATAATAATAACAATAATAATAATAATAACAATGATGATTTCTATGGCGCCATAACACAGCCATGTCGTTACAAGGGCTCCTCACATACTAAACTAAATAGCAGATTAGGCCTTTTACTATATCCTGCACCAACTACCTCCAACCAACTCATTAAGTAATCCGTAAGACATCCTCTATCCACATGCTCATGGCCGATTGACCCTTCCAGACCTCATGCACAAAACATTATTAGGATATTAATTTTTATATGCTTCTAAACTATATTTATGAAATTGCACCAAAATGCAATTAGCAATTGGTTAATAAAGTTTATACTTACGCACAAGCATACATAGATACATAATTATATACATTTTTTATAATGTGTGTATGTATAGGTTTTTTAGCAATATATTGCATTTTTATAAAGAATCAGACAAAGGATCTTATGGGGTTCACATAATATTTCTGTTTAATTTCATTTCACTCATGCAGATGAGTTATTTTGTTTTTTGTTTATGTCTGAAGCTGATTGGACGTCTGATTCAACTGAGGCGGAGTCAGACAAAGTTAGAAGAGAGCCGCTATTGGCTGCTGGGTCAAATGCATCAACAGTTCACCCAATCAGCTCAAGGACAGAGGTACAACATGTGCATGCAGATGCCCTAAATATATATTTATGTATAATATATATATATATATACATATTGTGTTTATACCGTATATATTATTAACATATATAATATATATATACTTATATACAAACACAATGTTTATATATATTATATCTATAATGACAGAAGTGAGACAAAGTGCAAATCTCCTTTGCATTTTGACTGAATGACAACTCAAACTAATGTGACGTTGGAAGTGTCAGTGTTTTGAAATAAGTCATTTTGTCATCACCAAGACCAGCAACTAGATTATCAAATTCTTATCTTGCTTCTTGCTGCATATACTTGTTCAGTTTGTTTTATTTAACTACTCATATTTGACCAAATAGTAAATATGTTATATAGTTGAGATATAATTGATTCATGACTTGAATATTTGACACGTGAACATCAGGCATAATGTGCAGCTAACTAATTGTGCCCCTAATTATTTAACGTGAACTCTAGAAAGTGCTATATAAATTTACCGATACAATACAATAATTCTCTTCTCTTAACAATACAATAATTCTCTTCTCTTAACAATACAATAATTCTCTTCTCTTAACAATACAATAATTCTCTTCTCTTAGAATAAACTACTTTAATTTGTCTAGTTTTTGTTATTGGTAAAAACGTGTAAAATTACCATAATGTTGAGTGGTGTTGGTTTATGGTAGAATACCAGAAATTATTTGTTATTTATTTAAAAATAATTATAACTGGATTGTTTGGAATTATGGCAGTTAAGTTTTTACCATTGAATCTTGATTTATTATATTTATTATTATTAATATTAATTATTATTATTTATTATGAGTGTTTTCTGTTGACTAGAATTCCTGCAAAGGCGCAGCAAGACAAATTGGCTGAAGTGGAATTGGAAATTTCTAACACCGTTTCACTTGTTGCTGAACTTGATCAAAGACTAACGAGCTTGAGGTCAAAGGAACTGATAGGCATGCAACCATCTATTATGCCAGGTTCTTCTGTGAAAGATCAGATTCCAAAACCAACACAGGTGGGAACTTGATTGTAGTTAAGAATGAGTCTTAGTATTTTTTAAATCGAAGTGTGTTTTTTGTGCTGTATGTAGACCCCATTGCTATAAAAGGATATGGATTTACAGTAAAACTGCAGCTATTGATCTAGCCGTTTTCTTAAAATGTTGCATCAGAAGCAGTTTTATTGTTTTTCTGCAAAAAAAGATGAATGCGTGATTTACGAGAAGGAGCACCTCTGAGTAGATAGCTTGAATTGGTGCGAAAAATAAGCAAACTAAAAAAATTATGTGGCTGTACTTAATAAATGAATTATTATAATAAATAAATAAAATAAATAAATTATATAGCTGTACTTAATAAATGAATACTTATAATAAACAAACGGACTGTATGTTTTACTTTTTCAGGGACCCGTTCGGACTCTTGAGACAGAGAAGGATTTGTCGTCGTCTGTGATGTCGGTGAAGGAGAAGGAAGCGGATCTGGAGAAAAGATTGCAGGACATCTACGTCATGCAACGACAGGTGGAGCAAGAATCTTTCTTCGTCAACAACCTTCGAGAGGAAAAGGTTGGATGTTAGATGTTGCCTCCTTCTCCACGTGATTTGATCTGCTTATTATTACATTGATCACAGTGCTAAAAGTGTGAAAAAAGAAGTGCCTGGACGCCCCTTACCTTTCGAAAAGAAGTGCCAGAACACTCCTTACATTTTCAGGTATGCTGGCCAAATAAGTGGCAGGACAGCATAGAGATTTGAAAAGAAGTGCCAGGATGCTGTCCATGACCGTCCTGCCACACTTTAAGCCCTGATTAATCATATTAATTCACTTAGCACTTTTGTGATGAGAGGGAGCTGAAAGTGACTGGTAAAACCAATGCAGAACATTTGTAGTACCTCTAAAAACATAATCTAACTGATCTAAACTTGGGTGTTTTAAGAGTTTGAAAATAGCATGCTTGCTGAACACACGTACATACAATACAAACATACATACATACATACATACATACATACATACATACATACATACATACGCACATACATACATACATACATGCACACATACATACACACATACATGCACACATACATACGTACAATGTCACAATGTCATACATACCACACACACACATGCACATGGACATCTGTGAGCTAAACTCAGAATGAATCGAAGCTCATACTTGTAATTTTATTGAATGCCTATGGACCATATTTAGATAACTAACTGTCCAATGCAATACCTTGTGGCTTGCTTATAACTGAGGCAAATACCAAAATGTTTTTATTTACGAAATGTTCTTTAACTCGCGAATAATCTAAACATGTAAATAATTTGAATGATTTCTAGTCGAAGCTTGAGAAGGCGCTTTCAAAAGCGCAGAGAGATGAGGAATTGGAACGAGATCCGAACCAACTGATGAGACTTCGTCGGCAGAAGCAAGCAATCGACCGAGAACTGTACAGTCTCCAGACAAAGCTGACTTATGCCGTCAGGGTAAGAGGAAGGAATATTGTTTTTCTAAAAGAAATTGTGATCTCTTGTTAGCAAGTATAATATCATATCTACAAGAAAGTGTAATCTCTTTTTAGTATGTGTAATTTAGTATGTTCAAAAGAATGTAATTTTATGTGAGTGAATGTAATCTTGTATCTGCAAGAAAGTGCAATATCCTGTTAGCAGGTGTAATCTCATGTCCATAAGAAAGTTTAACCTCATATTAGGAGGTGTTATCATGTGTAAGCAGACACAGTCATTTTGTCATGCTTGGTCAACTGTACAATTGTGTGATGCTGTGTGCGTTAGACACCATTGTCACACCAATACTATGGCAGTTGCTAATATTACAATTGCAATTATATCAGCAATAATTTCTTACTTTTTGTAGGCATTTAATAGCATTTTAAACTTTACTCTAAATTGGTTGTGGATTAAATAATTATTGATAGTCATTTGGTCTGTTTTCAAAAACGAGCAGAATTTGGATGAAATCAAGAAGAAGTACAGTGAGATGGAACATGAAGCAACGGCATTACGAAAACAGAATTACGACAAAGCGGGCGGTGTTACCACTTCAGTAAGTGACGTAACTTTCGATTCTGCAGCAAACTTTGGCCCTCCTCGGCTTGTCACGCAGGACTATAATTTTTTTAAATTTTGTGACTGTTCATTGTTGCCAGGTATTTGAACAATTTAATGTATTTTAGCGTTGTTATATGTACAAAGAATGTGAATTTGAGATGTTTTAAATGACCTGTAAAGAAGCCAGTGTGTGTTGGTGAAGTTGCCTGTTATGTGGTGTTCAACAATCTGTTTTGTTTTAGTGAATGTTGAATTACTTTATTTCAAAATGGCTGATTAGTTTTGTTTGTGAATTGTTGAAGAAACCAGCAGCCTTCATATCCATGCCTAGTGGTGAAACTACTGTCAAATACTATGATGGTTAGTAAGTCTTTTTATTATTTCAACTTTCTTTCTGAACCTAGAAAATGTGGTTTATGCGATTTCTCATTTCAGCTGAGCTGAATTTACTAGCAGCAATCATACAACCTTCCCGCATGGTACATAGTTTGACGTTGCATTGGTACGTTGCACTCCTGAGTGGGGAAACCAGTGCAGAACCTTCTGCACATAGCTGGAAACATGAGATAATTATGTATTTCAATTATGCAAGTGTTTTCTACTTAATAACAAATTTCATTCCTCAATGTCGTCTGTTTTTATAGCTTTCTTAAGACAAATGTCTTTTAATGTTCAAATGAGTATAAAACTTCTGCAGTCTGGGATGATATGAAGTTTTTTAGCCAATGGACTGGTCTCGGTGATTGATCGATTGCTTGATTATTTGATTGATTGATTGATTATAATACCTGTGGAATTATCATTCATTATTGTGTTTCAATCAACAGCTGGTGTTGGAGCTGTAGGAAGTGAGGGAACATTCTATGAGACGGACTTAGACACAGGCCGATGTCGAGATTTGGCCACACCCAAGGACGCTTCCGTAACAGAGAGCCAGGGCAGAGACCTTTTGGCTGGACCAAGGTTGCCAGCTTTTCCTTCAGGCAGAGGAATCAACGTCATTGCCAAATCAAATACTGATGCCATTGTACATGGCAGCAACACTGTGTCCACTGGCAACGATTTCACGAAAGGAAGACTTACAGAGGTTTCACGCCAACCTTACGATACGCCGCGTGACAACAGAGAGAATCTACATTCGTCAACAGACTTCAAACTTCAAGGCAGCGCTGACGATAAACGTGTCCGCAGTGATATTCACGCCGAGGACATTTCCCGTTCGTCTGACCGTATCTCCAAACCAGAGAACCAGTCTGTCGGACAGCGATGGCCCAATCAGACGATCGCGAGTAGAGACAGGACAGGGTTCCAGTCTGGTGGTGGTGAGCAGCTTTCGCAAAACGAGCCGAGTTTTCGAGGAGCGGTGCAGAATCGAGCGGTCCGAGATGAGTTTCCAGTCGGTGGAAATGGATCGAGAATTTCTGATGTTGCGCTGACGAAATCACAACCGGACCCCAGTGGTAATGAGACGAGACAGCTGGGTAGAACCGGAATGGGGTCCAATACCCCATCTACCCAACCGGGGGGATTTCAGTCGGTAGAGCCTGTTAGATCCAACAACATTTTGAACAGACTGTTGAATAGCGGCGGTCAGCACAGCGTAACCTACGGTCTGCAAGGCCCGACCTATGTCCAGCCCCTCGCCACGGGATCTGCGCATGGACCTTCGGAGGGACATGTTGGAGGTGTGAATCCAAGCAAACCTCCGAGACAGAGTGAGGAAGGCAGGGAGTGGCAAAAGGATCCAGATCGAAATGTTAATTACAGATTGCGACCATTGGCTGGACAGGCGTCGGCAGCGGAGACCTCGAGAAGACCTGAGGATGAATGGCAGAAAGCGGCCAACCTTCGCTTGGATTTCGGCAGCAGTAGCATTGAAAACAAGGCAGCAGGTGCGTGATTAAATTGTGAGATAAACTTATATAGACAAAGATCCTGTGTTATGGTAGGATTGTTTTTGCAATCCCAGTCTGCACAGCATAATGCATAATGTGAATAATGATATTAACAGCATTGATATCTACTCATTGCCTCACAAAGAATGTAATGGTGATGGCAGAGTGTAACATGTGATATATGTTGCTGATATATGTTTAGTAACATGACTAATGGCAGACTGTTTGGCTCACTTGTAATGATACATTCTCCTTACTCTGCTGTGGGCATTGACCACATAATATGCTAAATAAATTGACGTCTATATATTCGCTTATGTTTTATTTGTGTATCTTTAATCTCAATCAGATTGACACACTGCAACCTGTACTTAGAGCAATGTAAAATTAATGAACTGTTGAGAAAGGAAGAAAAAATAATAGAATTGCGTTTAAATAACAATGTTGCGTGGCTTGACGGGGTACTACTCTACGCATCGTGCTCGTGGGAATTAAATGTCTGTCATCTTTAATCGACACTCTGTCTTTTGAACAATACGTTAGAAATGCTTTGTGATATCTGAATTTGATTTATATTTTCTACATTTCAGTTTGGTTTATGCTCTGTTGTTTGTTGTTGTATTCAGTTGGTCAGGGGTCGAGGTCCGGTTCTGTCCCTAGAGGTCCTGCTGACGACCCGACCCATCGCAATTACTCCCCAGATCGAACTGCAGCCAGATCTCAGGTAAGCATTTATAGATTCCCCACTTTTGGGTGCTAAGGCCCATCATGGAACCCTAGGTTCCACAGCCCAACACTGCGCCTTTGCCTCTGTCTGCCTTTTGCTGTGGAATGGTCTTCCTGCTGTTATTCGTGCTCAGATTTTGTGTGGAGGCTTTACTTTTTCTTAAGACTTTTCTTTTTCCAGGAGTTCTTCACACTGGGAGCGCCTCTGATTAGGTTGTACTGTGAGAGGCGCTTTATAATCCAAAAATTGAATAGAATAGAGCCAGCCATGCTTGGATATTTTATGTTGGGGTGCAGTTAGTTGCCATGTGCCTTATGCACAGATCAATTGCAGAAGTAGTTAATTGGTTAAATTGTGACTTTTGGATACTGCATCAATGTATCGCAATCTCTTGCATGCAATTTATTGCAAGCTCAACTTCGACTTGAAGTACTTATGCAAGTTATACAATATACACTGTGTCCCAATAAATCGGGCACCCTTTTTATAATGCAAATAAAACAGGCAAATCTTAATCGATTTTCAAAATTTTAAAACTGTTTTTATCCTGAGATAATTATCTTACACTGATTCAAATATGAAGTTTCTGGCATGAATATTGACATCACAATTACGTCATTTGCATAAGAGAATTCATATGTTAAGTACCGAACACAACTTTTTCGGTACTTAACATTTGAATTCTCTGATGCAAATGACGTAATTGTGACGTCAATATTTATGCCAGAAATTTCATATTTGAATCAGTGTAAGATAATTATCTCAGGATGAAAACAGTTTTAAAATTTTGAAAATCGATTAAGATTTGCCTGTTTTATTCACATTATAAAAAGGGTGCCCGATTTATTGGGACACAGTGTACATTGCTGGTGTAACAATTGCTTTAATCTTTTCCCATTTCTTCGTGCATTTCAGAGCAAAATTATTATCAAAATAAGCACATGACTAGTGTTAAAGACTAGCTCAGATTACAAACATTGTGACTAGTAGCCATTGTGTACGAATAAATTTTTGCTCTCTTTCAGTAACTCCCTAATTTCTTGGACACATGTGTTCTGATCTCTTTTGGGGTAGTTCTCATCTTTTGGGGTAGTTCTCATCTTTTGGGGTAGTTCTCATCTTTTGGGGTAGTTCTCATCTTTTGGGGTAGTTCTCATCTTTTGGGGTAGTTCTCATCTTTTGGGGTAGTTCTCATCTTTTGGGGTAGTTCTCATCTTTTGGGGTAGTTCTCATCTTTTGGGGGTAGTTCTCGTCTTTTTGGGTAGTTCTCATCTTTTGGGGTAGTTCTCACTTTTGGGGTAGTTCTCATCTTTTGGGGGGTATTTCTCTACTTCGCTTTGGGGTGGTCCTCCACCCCCTCTGTTTGTAATTCTGGCTCTATTTAAAGGAAGCTGACCGGGATCAGAGTTCACCGACCTCTGAACTTGGCCCACGAGATCATATTCGTCGTTTGTCTGGTTTCTTTACTCCAAAGCCCTTCAGAGGTGGCAGCACTGGTCCTGGATCTGCGAGACCGGCGGACGAAACATCGGGTTATTCGTCGTCGGCAAAAGCTGGTTCGACTGATCCCACGTCGCCACTTGATCAAGCGTTTGACCAACACATCGACGGAATTGTACGTATATTAATATTAATTAAATAATTTTTATTTATTTAAAGAATATTAATATTAATTAAATAATTTATTTAAAGAATAATAATATATTAATATTAATTAAATAATTTATTTAAAGAATTATTTATTTTTTTCATTCATTTCGTGAATTTATATAGCGCTTCTTTAAGAAACCTACTCAGAGGCGCTCCCAGTCCAGCCACAGCTAAAATAATAGGTTTTGAGCGACTTATAAAAATCAGGTGAATTTAGTCTAGGCATAAGTCGCAAGTTTAGTGGGAGGCCATTAAGGATGTGGGACTGGTTAGCGGCATCTAACCCCTCCGCATCTGGAATGGGAAGCTAATCTCCCATTTGGAATAGGATTACTAACCCCTCATCTGGAATAGTGATGTGAGCGTGAAATATTTCATTTGAAATATTTCATTTCTGACAGTTTTTTTTGAAATATTTCAACGCCAAAAAACCGTTTTTTTTTACATGTATGTTTTTTTTACATCTCTAGTTGACGATGATAACAAAGATGATGACATGGACGATGATGAATAACAATGAGGAAATCTTGTAACTGACAGATTTTAGCAGTATAATTACTATTAATGATGGTTTACTCTGTCTGACTGATAGTACTATAATACTATTTATGTTTGTGTTCTAAGTTCTATTCTTAGAACTTTTGTAAAATTTTGTTTGCCGGATTATTATTGAGTCTAGTTGACATAGTATTTGTGATTTATAATTTGTCTTGTAAAGTCACTAAAGTGTTTCGAATTCTATACAATTGACTGTGTCCTTGGCTAGCAGAATTTAGCTAAAATCACATTTATTTCATTTATGACAAAACAAGTGATTAATAATAAATGTTAAGCATAACAATGAACAATAAACATATAGCCTACTTTATTAGATCAAACTGTAATTTGTGACATTTGGTGAATAAAACATGTTTTTCAACATATAATGTAACTCTCATAAAAGTCATTCTTAAAAACAGGTAATTAGAAATAAATTGAGTATCTCGAGGATGGTCATCACTAACACAATAATGCATATAATACAGGGGTGTCAAAGAGCTGGCCCGCGGGCCATTTCTGGCCTGCCGATGATTTTTTTCTAGCCCGCAGAACCTTCCCAAAGATTACAAAATTAGAGGATAAAAGTTCAAATTTTTAACTTTTACAGTCAGTGCCAAATATCTTGCAAATCTTCATGATTTATTGTATGTAAACCTATATAGTATGCCTATCTTGTTAGAATATGACTCCATTTTATACATGGATCGATAGAAACAAAAGACAAATTGCCACAGGAGCTTCGACACCCTGGCCCGCCACTTGCTAGAAAAACTTCACCCTGGCCCGCCACTTGTTAGAAGATGCTCACCCTGGCCCGCCACTAAAAAAGGTTTGACACCCCTGATATAATATGTAATATGAGAAATAAATAAACTGTTATTATGGTTGTAATTAGTTGTAAAATGTAAAGAAAAAAATAATTTGAAATATTTCAAAGAAAACTGAAATATTTCAAATAAAACTGAAATATTTCATTGAAATATTTCAACGCCAAAAAAAACATGTTTTTTTACATCTCTAATCTGGAATGAGATTACTAGCCCCCCCCCCCCCTTCTGAATGTTGTTGGTGAACCTAAAATTGTACAATTCGTATTTGGCTGAATAGTTTGTTCTGTTATTTGCATTTGGCTGAGTAGTTAATAATCACCTATTCAGTACAACTTTAGTTGAAAGTCAGGATAATGAAAAAATCAATAACTGACTCAGAGGCTAAGGAGTGAATTAATGTCACATTATTCGTAAATGACATTGAACTTGGCTAAAGTTTTTAGTGTGAATTAAATTGGCAGTTAGTTAAAAGTAAGTGAAATCAAAGTGCATCTGGCTATTTTTCTATTTCTAGTTCTTTGCTCCGCAAAAGATTGAAATACCTGAACGCTACAGTGAAGAAGACTTAGACAGTGAAGCAGCAAGTCCAGAGGAAGCAATGCGTAGAAGAGAGAAATCTGAAAAGCTGAGAAAGATGGTTGCAGCTCAGAGGTATAGAATTAATTATATACTTTATAAATTATTAGCATTTGCTCTCTCCGACGTCTATATAATATAATAATATAAAAGTCAAATAGTATATAATCCTATTTTCTATCCTAAGCTAACACCTATAGCACCAATTATCAATGAACATGAATGAATCAGTGGCCAAGATTTAATATCTGTGGAATGAATATTTTCATTTATTTTAATTGCAACTGACAAACTGCAGTATGACTACATGAAACAGCATTACACATAGTGATGTGAGCGTGAAATATTTCATTTGAAATATTTCATTTCTGACAGTTTTTTTTGAAATATTTCAACGCCAAAAAAACCGTTTTTTTTACATGTATGTTTTTTTTACATCTCTAGTTGACGATGATAACAAAGATGATGACATGGACGATGATGAATAACAATGAGGAAATCTTGTAACTGACAGATTTTAGCAGTATAATTACTATTAATGATGGTTTACTCTGTCTGACTGATAGTACTATAATACTATTTATGTTTGTGTTCTAAGTTCTATTCTTAGAACTTTTGTAAAATTTTGTTTGCCGGATTATTATTGAGTCTAGTTGACATAGTATTTGTGATTTATAATTTGTCTTGTAAAGTCACTAAAGTGTTTCGAATTCTATACAATTGACTGTGTCCTTGGCTAGCAGAATTTAGCTAAAATCACATTTATTTCATTTATGACAAAACAAGTGATTAATAATAAATGTTAAGCATAACAATGAACAATAAACATATAGCCTACTTTATTAGATCAAACTGTAATTTGTGACATTTGGTGAATAAAACATGTTTTTCAACATATAATGTAACTCTCATAAAAGTCATTCTTAAAAACAGGTAATTAGAAATAAATTGAGTATCTCGAGGATGGTCATCACTAACACAATAATGCATATAATACAGGGGTGTCAAAGAGCTGGCCCGCGGGCCATTTCTGGCCTGCCGATGATTTTTTTCTAGCCCGCAGAACCTTCCCAAAGATTACAAAATTAGAGGATAAAAGTTCAAATTTTTAACTTTTACAGTCAGTGCCAAATATCTTGCAAATCTTCATGATTTATTGTATGTAAACCTATATAGTATGCCTATCTTGTTAGAATATGACTCCATTTTATACATGGATCGATAGAAACAAAAGACAAATTGCCACAGGAGCTTCGACACCCTGGCCCGCCACTTGCTAGAAAAACTTCACCCTGGCCCGCCACTTGTTAGAAGATGCTCACCCTGGCCCGCCACTAAAAAAGGTTTGACACCCCTGATATAATATGTAATATGAGAAATAAATAAACTGTTATTATGGTTGTAATTAGTTGTAAAATGTAAAGAAAAAAATAATTTGAAATATTTCAAAGAAAACTGAAATATTTCAAATAAAACTGAAATATTTCATTGAAATATTTCAACGCCAAAAAAAACATGTTTTTTTACATCTCTAATTACACATGATAGCAAGTTTCTAGGAAGGGGATAAGCCACGTCAGAAAGACCAGCTTATTCAGCTTATTGTGAAACTAATGTTGTGTGTTTGGAACTTGTAGCTTGCAAGAGTTTTCCAAAGGTGAGCTTACAACACAGACGGGTGGACTACAGTATCGCGTGCAAGACGAAAGACGTCGGAGAGAGCAGATGCTTGACACCAGACAGATGTTAGCTGAACAAGTCATCCGCAGAACACGTCAAGGAAGCGATAACAGTACGTCAATATTTATAGTACACAAAAGCTCTTGAAGGTGCACTATATAAAAGTCAATTATAATAATATAAATAATAATAATAATAATAATAATAAGGGTAGGGCAGATGGGCAATTGCCCAGAGTCTCAGGGACTTTTATTGGTCTAGCGGCTGGGTAGTTATACAAAGTTTTTATTTTTGCCATTCTAGGAATACTTTTTTTATATTGACAGCTGAAGAATCATGAAATCATAGTTGTGTATATAAATATAATTGTATTGTATCTAAAAATTTATGAATCGCTTATAATATTGTAGAGTAGATCTATCGGCTGAACAAGGTGAGCTCTTGGTCCCTCGCTCACGAACTACTATTATAATGCAACGGCGCTCTTTCTCATTGGCTGTTGCACTCCGCCTTGTGCCTAGAGATCTCACTAGAACTATGTTCCATTCTCACTTAAAAACTGCCTTATTTAGCTGTTGCTGAACTGGGAGCGCTTCTGATTAGTTTACCTTGAAGGTGCACTATATTAAAGTCAATAATAATAGTAATAATAATAATAACTATGTCAACATTCACAGAGTATGAATAGGGTCGTTCCAGACTGATTTTATTTTAGGCGGTAGTGAGATCCCTGAGGGATCCTGTATACCTTGGGGCAAATAAAAATTAATTAATTTTAAAAAATAATAATAATATAGAGTAGACTTCTGGAAGTGATGCTATATAAATTTCTCGAATGAATGAATGAACCATGAATTATTCTGCGTGCGTTTTTCAGCCAACAGAACGCGCACTATCGATGATCTTTTGAAGGACAGCGACGATGGACAATATCTGTGAGAATGCGACGGAGAAAGAAATTGATGGAAAAGAGATGAACAGCAACTGTGTATCGACAACAAATGGCATTACTAATATGATGTTCAAGACTAAAGTCTTACAACCAAAATACTCAAAATGTTAAGCTGTGAACCCGGCAACATTGGTGTTTGCACGAACCATACAGTTTTGATTTTGACTGTTCATAATGAACTGCATTTAAAACATTTGTACTTGTGAACTGTTCAAATGAATCTCAAATGAATTATGCGCATAATTAACACTTTATATTTATTTGAGTACCGGAAACGATATCTAGATTACTGTGTTAATTCATCGTGAGGGCTGAGCTGGTAATCGTGAAACAACGAAGTAAATAATCATGTTAATGAATTCTTAAGTGCCTTTGGTGTAAAGTAAACTTTCATATCATGTACAGTATTTTGTTTGGATCTGAAATGATCTTACAGTTACGTTACAAATACAGTTACGTTGTAAGGAATATGATATTTTATAGTAAATTTTGCAGTTGCTTTGGACAGTACTTGCATATTCATTTAGAATTGAACTTATTGAAGATCATACTGACTTTTTACACAAAAGCTACGATTATATGTTAATTGTTCACAAGAACTATTTAGACTTTGGTCTTTGCTGATCATGTTTGAGATAACAGGCTGAAATAACATGATTTGACAAATTAATACAAATGACTTGACAAAACCATTAACTGAAGAATTGTCTTCCAGGGAAAAGGAGAATTACCCGAGTATATGAGAGCTAGAGTTGCACTTAATTTTATTCACTACATTGCTGTACAAATGTGTGTAACGGAGGACAGGTTATTGTGGACTGCCTGACAGTTTTTGTGAAATGGATGATGTATGAACATCTGATACCAAAGATGCACAAAATGTGTTGAGCGAATATACATTACGATACAGTTTGTGAACTAGACTGCTGAGTAGAGATCTTGAAGGGGTGCTTTACATATAAATTTATGTGATTTATATATAAGTTTGTGTTTGAAATAGGAATAATACTGAAACGTCAATATTCTGCTGTACGCTGTAGTCCTTGTATAGTGTGGTTCTTCTTTTGATTCACATGGCAACTGAATGTCAATTTCAGTTGCCTGAATTTGACGTTTAAAATGCAGACCTTCAAACCCACGTGTAGTTATTACACTCCTAAACCCTGAATGTCTTCACCATTCACAAAACTCAAGTTTAGAAAACCAATTTATTCTTGTGACTGTGTAAGACGGCAAAAACTTACAAAAACGAAATGAAGGACTTGAGTAAGCACGCTGCCTATTGAACACAAATTTTTTATGTGTCTTCATTTTTTATGATGTTTCTTATCCGTAGGGCTCAGTGAGATGGGTCTCAGAGCCGGTCTCACGAATATAGTTTTTCCCCCGATACAAAGTCTCCCCCGAAATAGAGTCCCCTGGCTGAAACTCTGTATTGGAAGAATTTTTCTGATGTAAAAGTATATATTTAGAAACGTAAGCTAATGGTTTAAGCTGCTCATCTATAAATTTTACGACAGTAGCCCATTAAACATTTCATGCTGAACAGAGGAGACTTTGTTTCATAGACAGAGTAAATATTCTCCCCCCTCAGAGTATAAGAGTATAGTCTCCGGGGGACGAACTTATTCTGGAACAGATCTGCCAGGGCAAATCTGTGTCGAAATAAAGTCAGGGGGAGACTGTTACGCAACACTAGCATGCATTTTTGGCACTTGAATAAGCACTGAGATCTAGCACCATCTGGCTTGCAAAAGACTCGACAATTTTGTCAAACGACTTTCAGCCATGCATAATGTGCATATCCGTCAATGTAATTGATTCAAAGCAGCCAGAATCGATTTGTTCCTCTGTAAGGTCTTCTTCATCATCGGATGATGCAAGTAGGCCTATGATGGTTGGAATGAGGTTAAGGTCGATTGTGGTATAACTGATGCTGTCTGCTTCCTCGGGTGCAATAACATTCGCCTTCACTTCCTCTACATTTAGAAAAGCATCACAACGTATTGGATTGGAAAGTAAAAGTAAAAATATTCTTTATTAGTTGCACACCCATAGGCGTACGGGAGATTTCAGCAGTCATATATATATTTTCTCGTTAAATGATTTAGAAACGAAAACTAATGGTTTAACTTGCTCATCTATAAATTTTACGGCAAAGATTGAACTTCTGCCCGAAAAATATATCCGGCCAAAAATTTGACACGACCTTTCTTTTATGCTTTAGCCTTTCGGGACTGTGCTTTCCCGAAAAACCAGACTTGCCCGAAAGTTGGGGCGGGGGCATTTGCCCCCTCTGGACCTCCGCCTCGTACGCCTATGTGCACACCACAATATTAATAAAGTAAAATCCTTGATTTATGAGTACTATCTTGTAAGTAATTTTGTGTGAAGATTGTGTTTAAGGCACTAATGCTGTTGAAGGAGTCTCGTACAAATAAGTTGAAGTTTGATGCTCAATAGCATAATACAACTATTCAATCATTAACACTGACACATTTGATCATTAACAAGTGCTATTACATTACGACCATTACCACTAACAATGCCACCATTAATGCTAACAAATTAGACCACTACGAGCATTAACGATACCACAATTGACAATTAACGATAACACACCATTACCACTATGACCCTTAACACTAGCACTTGACCATCTACAACAGTGTACTGTAACATTAACACTAAGCAAGTCACAACCAAATGTTAAATATCAATGCCTAGTACCTCAACAACACTGCAAATAAAAACTGTACATACCCATATGACAGATGTGGCAGTCCCGTTTTTCAGGTTGCAATGGATCCTGTTCAGCTGTACAAATAAAAATATTCAAGAGGCTGCGTGAATAGAGATACCAACACACAGAATATGACTACCGGTAGTTAAATTCTAATACTAATTGTAATATTTTAAGTAAGCTTACAGTATTAGTAGTATTTGTTACTAAAAGGAGCATCAGCATGTGGGGTTACAGACCATTATCTCAAAACGTGGAATATATGGGGGGGGGGGGCTACAGGTGAATTGGGACCCTCAAAAGCAACACTAATGCCCACAGTTGTAAAAACAATAGCATTAAATGCATGAACGCATTTCTTCAACTGAATTGGGCCCTCTCAAAACAATACTAATACTCTCAGCTATTGAAACATTAGCATTAAATGCATGAAAGCATGAAAGCATTTCTTCAAGAAGACGTTTCACCAAGAAATAACATAATTAAAAAAATAATGTTTTCAAATATCGTTAGACAAAGACATTTACAGGTAAAGCCATTTTTCAAAGCCTTCTTACATTGACTGCTTGTAATTCCATTGTTCAGAAAACGCCCATCACTACATTGCACACAGACAATGTAGACAAGAACAATGGTGACAATGGCTCCAACAACAGCTATGACAACAGCGGCCACAACACCGACAAGTGACGCTGCTTTATTTGGCAGATCCTTGCTTTCTAATTGCACTGGACTTTCAGCCGTTGAGTTTTCACTGAATATCGGGGTGACTGTTTTAACTGTACTGCTAACATCTACAAGTAAATAATATATCGGTCATTAAATCGGCTTAGTTATAGTAAGCGGGTCCCTATGCGTTGGTTAGGGTCAGGTTAGGCATCGTGAGGGTCGGTTAGGGTTAGCGATAGGGTTTGTTTGTTTGTTTGTTTGTATGTGCACTTGTTATAGCGCCCCTTCAAGCTCTCTCTACTCAGAGGCGCTCCCGATGTAGAGCGGACACTGCATCGGAGTTTCACGCCGAAGCGCTGAGCAATTGTGAGTGAAGGACTTGCCCATGGTCCTTACGCGGCCAGGTGGATTCGAACCTCGGACCTTCCGGCTCCAAGGCAACGACGCCACCACTAGACCACCGCGCCCCACAGTGCAGTCATTCATTAACATAGGGACCCGCTTACTATAACTATGCCATTAAATCAAGGTTGTACTCTTAAATTAATAGTACACCCAAAAACAACATTCCAGAACACAAAGGAAACAGACCTTTACGAGCAAAAACTATCCCCACAAAATATGATAAATGCTCTCATGGTTGCATTATACAGTATACACATAACACTTTTAAAATGTTAAACAAAGGCAGCAGAGGTCAATGGCCAGCAGAGGTCAATACACAGAAAGTAAAATAAGCTGTAATTTTTTTTAAAGTGTTTAAAGCAAGACAATTTACAAATCCAATGTCCAAAGAACTTATAGCAGAAGCAATGGGCTTAAGGGACCGTCCATAAACGACGTCACGCACCTAGGGGGTAGACGAGGGTCACACATTTGTGACAATGTGTGACGGTCCCATACTAAATAGCATATGACTTTTGTATTGATGCATGACAAAAGGGGGGGGTAAAAATCGTCCTAAATTGTGTGATGTCAACCCTTTAACTTGCCTTTGTTCAACCGTACAGTTGAATGGTTTTCACAAGATTCTGACTTGTAATAGGAAACCTTAAGAAGTGCAGCATACAGATGTCGGCTTTGAACACCAGCACAGCAATCGTAATCCAGCTGTAAATAACGTAGAAAAATGGTGACAAGGAAACCTATACTAAAATAATTAGTGGCCATGCATATCAAGTGAAACTGTTTGAGAACAATATATATATACAATTATACCCATGTACATATATAAAATTTACGGTATATTATTATATATAAAAGCCATGAAAGTCAAAGCAATTGATGCTTAGGCTAAACTCGTCTACTTTTAATAAGTTGCTCAGATCCTACTTTTTTGTTGCTCTGGCTAGCTGAGAGCACCTCTGAACAGATCTGTGAAGGACACTTTAAATATAAATTCTCAGAATAAAATACGTAGCTACCACAAAAATTAAATAGGGGTTAAAATGCATCGACTGGATTGGTTTAGTTTCTATTGGAAAGCTGGTCCTTCTCTTTTAGATCATATGCTACTCCACATGCATGCTCAGACTGGTGCGCACACTGAAATCCAGAGCATGATCAAAGTTATACAAGGCACTTTGAATGCACCCTCTAAAATGAGACCATTACACCATATGATTAAGGCTACTATTAAGGGCCACTACAACCCCATAGCTCTCAAGCTCCAAAGCTCAGATGAAAAGATAAGGACAATTGTATTAAAGGAGGATGTCAGTTAGTTCCTTTGCTGCTCCAGGGGCTAATACAGAAATTTTAGAAGGGGGGGGCAAAATTTTCTGTGATTTTTTTAGTTGACCGGCAGAAATGTGTGAAAATATACCATTTTCCCTGCCAAAAAATCTGATGACCTTATTTTCCTGCCAAAAAATCTGATGACCTTTTTTTAGTCATCTGGCCATGATCTCTTCGTAATATGCTATGACCTCTCTAGTCGTGCATTGATTTAAAGGTTCTTGAAACCAAATGGGGGCCACGTTCCATGCAATTTCTAAATGGGGGAGCCATGGCTGGATTGCCCCCCCCCCTGTGCTGTTCCACTGCAAAAACATAACAAGAACATACGAGACTGAGATCTGTAAAGCAGTTAAACATTGACATTATAAACAATTCTAATGACTGAATTATTCAACTGCAGATTTGCTGAGAAAATCAAATGGCATCATCCTTACCCACAAATGCACACCTCGCACTTTATCTGAAGAGTTTCGGACCTTTGCAAGACCTGCAACATTGCACGGAATTTCCACACGTTTTCCAGCTATTGGCTGAGTTTGCAGCAAGCCAAATTCAAAAAATTTCACCAATCGACCATGTGCTAAAAATAATAGAGAATGCAGGTTGTTAAAAACCACAGCATCCTTAATTTATAATATCTGAGACTTTGGTTTAGGAAGACATCAAAATGTTTTCTAAACAGATCCATATGATGTGCATTAGGCCAATACATGACTTACATGTTATGCAGCAATTCATTAAAAATTCTTCTATGGTGCATTAATTTAAACAATAATTTACCTGCCTGTAGGACCCTGTATTTAAATTATTATTATTATTATTATTATTATTATTACTATTATTATTATTATAATAATAATAATAATAAAAAATAATTTAAACAGAAAATGCTATTAAATCATGACCAAAGTTTTGATTAGATATCCTTTCCAGCAGATAATGTAATAATTCAATCCCCATCTCCACTCAACAGGACATGTTGCAACGTCAATAAAATAAAATGTGAGAACCAGAATTAAAAAGCAACAAAGAATTAATGAATAATTATGAGACAGAAATAAAGTATTCAAAATAACCTTGATTTCATTGTGGTGTTTGCACAGGGTCAAAAGTGTACTAAAGCTATCCATCAATCTGCCATCAGTACCTCAGTATCACCATTGATGGATCTGCAAGATAATCTGAAGAATTATCATAGTAGGGCCTACTTATCTTCTGCCACTAAGTTCAACGACAGGTTTAGAAGCGTCCGACAATTGCCTTTCTCCAGGTCCCGGAAGCATATTGTCTCCAGACTTGCACCGCAGTATTCTCCTTTAGCTGAAACATAACACCAAAAAATAATTAGCAATTATCACTGACTAATAACTATTTCATAAAAAAACAACGTTTGGATCCAGATTTCCTAGTTTCATAATTTTGTAAAACAAATCTTTTGGTGGCTAATACATGGAACTAGGATTTAGGTCACAGTGATGTAACACAATTAAGTGAGCACAACTGTTAAGAAATCAACTAAGTTTAGTAAAAAGCCTCAGGATGTACACCTATAAGTTAGCTAAAGCCTACATAATTATTTGTGCAAATGATACTCACTTTGATTCCTTCTGTTGACAACCTGAAGCCCTGTACCATTCTACAGAAAAAATGACAACTATGTTTTATATTTGTAATGAATAAATATTAATGTGTGTGTGTGTGTGTTTGTGTGTGTTTGTTTGTGTGTGTGTGTTTGTGTGTGTGTGGGTGTGTGTGTGCGTGTGTGTGTGTGCGTGCATATATGCTTGTAGAAAAAAGGTCATAAAATTGTAAAATTGGTTGGCCTATGTTTACTGAAAAGACTAAAAAGGTTGACATAAAAACAATCCGGTCAAAGGGTATCGTCAGTATCTGGCTCAGTGGTTGTCTTCCGCCCAAATTGCCCCCCCCCCAGAAACCTGAATCCCTCCCAAAGCAGGAGACCAAATTAAACACTGCGTAGCTAGGCCCACGAGTGACTTTTCACCTTCATAATTATCAAGCATGATAGTCTATGAATTTTATCTCAAGTACCAGGTAGCCTTATGTTATTTAAAAACATATGCATACTAAGAAACCCAATCATAAGTACTTAAGTAGCCATACTGTGTTGGTAGGCTATATGGTGGTCAATTGTTTAGGCCTAAACAGAAACTTTTGAGATGTCTTATTATTTTAATACACATCTCCATCATTAGAGCCTATAGCTCTTTAGTTGGCAGATGACTATGTGATGGTTTTATACCCGTATCAGGCAAAATGAATGGCTTCAAGCATAAAAGGAAAAATGAATCTACGCTATTATTAGGCCTATTATAATAATGTTGCCCTGCTAAGCTACTTAAAATTTGCGAGCATTTATAGTGCGCCATTATTTAGCTACTAGGTTACGGTTTATGGAGTTATCTCTAAGCGCTATTGGATTGTCTAAATTTGTCTGCCTGCCTGACTCTTAGGATTCTGAACCACTGTGTATCAATTTGCTTTGATTGAGCGATAAGCTGGTTTAGTTATTTCACTTTTATGGGCTCTATAGAAGTTTCTAGTTTACGATTAGGTCACAATTAGCCTACATAGACTGCTACTATATTACTTCCTTCAAACTAACATCTCACAGAGGGTCCAGTGTGAGAATTGTGGAAAAATAACTGAGGGGGTTGGACTACGATCCACTTGGAATTGGAGTGTGAAAAACATAGCTGATGGGGCTTTAATTATAGTAGGCCTATGAGGCTCTCTCTAAGAAAAAGAAAAACGGGGGTGGTTAAACCCCAACCCCGGCCATTCTCACCTTGGGGAGGTCAACCAATTAGCCAGGAGCCTAGACTTCAATACAAGTTAATAATCTATATATATAAAAATGAAACTTTCCAATAGTTTGTGTAAAGTGTTCTCGAAACGTACCGCACAGATTGTTTTGAAAATTTCACAAAACCTTCCATTCCTATCTGAGAGTGTCTATTTTTTATATTTTTTTCCGAAAACACGCAATATTTTCCACAAAAAGTGAAGTTTGCATTCCGCTCGACCGCCATTTTGCAAATTCAAAACCGCACGTTGCCAGATTCACAAACGCCTTGACAGTGACACCCGGGAGAAATTAGTGGAGGGGAGGAGGAAAGGGGGGGAGGGGGAGTGGGAGGGGAGGGGGAGGGGAAGGGGAGGGGGAGGGGAGTCTTTTCTGCCACAGCAACGCGTGGCCGGGTACAGCTAGTTATCCATAAAGTTTTCGATAATAATATCTCACCGTTATGTCTGCGATAGAAGCACTGGGGCAATGATCACGTCTTCTGCCCAATATTCCCGTGAAACATTCACCGAAAACGAAGACAACCAGAAGGCATTCGAAAAGGTGGATACGTCGACATTTCTGTCCACGGTGACTCCATGAATCCATGTCACAGGAGATCCATATCGTCAGCGGAAATTTGAAATCCAATAATTATGTTCCTACAGGAAAGGAAGGATAGCTACTACCTGGTTGTATTTATAAATATGAGTAATCGGTCGCCGTGGACTTTGAAGTATAATGCAGGCGACAGTAGAGCGTCGGCAAGGAACAGACAGGTGGGCTAGCTGAGCAGTGAGCTTGACACCAATGAATGCTTGCTTGTGCGGGCGATTTTATTATTAGCCTAAGCTTTTAGTTTCTTTAGGGCCTACTGCAACCGCACGCTTCATCAGGAGACGCCTAATCTATATATATATATATATAAATGAAACTTTCCAATAGTTTGTGTAAAGTGTTCTCGAAACGTACCGCACAGATTGTTTTGAAAATTTCACAAAACCTTCCATTCCTATCAGAGAGTTTCCAACTTTTTTTTTCTCCGAATAAACGCAATATTTTCCACAAAAAGTGAACTTTGCATTCCGCTCCACCGCCATTTGCAAATTAAAAACCGCACGTTGCCAGATTCACAAACGCCTTGACAGTGACGGCGACCATGCAAACGAAACATGAATGAGGTTGCATCCCATGACGTCATAAGCGATTCGCATAATTAATTTGCGGCCTTCTTGGTTGAGGGAGGAAAGGAGCGGAGGGGGCGGGACGGAGGGGGAGGGGGAGGCGGCGGGGGAGGGGGAGCGGGACGGAGGGGGAGGGGAGAGAGGCGGCGGAGGAGGAAGAGCGGGACGGAGGGGAAGAGAGAGGGGGAGGGGAGGGGGAGGCGGAGGGGGAAGAAGAAGAAGAAGGGAGAGGGGGAGGGGGAGGGGCAGAGGGAGGGAGAGGGGGAAGGGGAGGGGGAGGGGATGGGAGGGGGAGGGGGAAAGGGAGGGGGAGGGGAAGGGGGAGGGGAGGAGGAGGGAGAGGGGGAAGGGAGAAGGAGAGGGGGAAGGGGCAGAGGGAGGGGGAGGGGGAGGAGGAGGAAGAGGGGAGGGGCAGAGGGAGGGGAGGGGGGGAGGGGAGGAGGGGGGAGGGTCTTTTCTGCCACAGCAACGCGTGGCCGGGTACAGCTAGTGAATTATAAAACTTAAAATAGATCTCTGACGGTGTATAATTTTGCTGAGTTGTATTGTTGTAAGGGTATAATATATTATTGCTATTTGGTTGCTAAGGGGACAAACTACAACTGTGTAGGCCTACCGGGACGCAGCCAGGTTTAAATTCAAGAGGAGACATCTGGGAGACATGCTCCAAGTGTAACAGACATTGGCAAAATCTTAAACTCCTTGTCATTGGCCAAATAATTATTATTAAAAAAATTAAGAGGAGGAAATTGCCTCTATGATTGTAGCTATAATTATGCTTATGACTGTGCATTAATTTGTAGTAATACAGTGCATTTGAATCTCAACCACAATTCTGGCACAAACACAGCTTCATGTTAAAATGAAAGTGACTGGCCAAAAACCTTCCCAGCATGGCCACCAGGGGCTCATACTATTATTATTATAGGACTAATCCTGCCAACACTTCCATACTTATTAGATGGGTGCATGGGCGGAGTTTGGTCTCCGTTCTTGGAGGGGTTAATGCCTTCTTAGGGGGGGCTAAGCCCGGAAAGAGATATAATTTTCATGGTAAAAAAGCTGAATCTGGGCCTTCCTGCATGGGGGGGCTTAGCTCCCCCTAGCCCCTGATAAACTCCGCCCATGGATGGGTGGATTTATGGATCTTATTAACTTAAGACCTTCAGAAACATGCTGACAAGGTCAAAACACCCACATTGGGACCTCATAGTCATCAAATGTCTCAAATGTGAGCAGTTTGGCATCAATTCTATAATTATTTGTTGCTGTATGAACACAGATCCATTAAGGACACTTTACTTCGAAGATTGGAGCCAATTTTTACTGTCTCTTGGTCCAGTCTTGGAGTCCCATCAAGCATACTTTTTCATAATGAGATAAAGTTATGGAAGGGTCATGCTCTGAAGTGTTCCAGATAAAAACAACCGAGACCCTGAATAACTCTGCCCCTGCTCACACTTTGGCAGTGCCAGTCCCAAGCCTGAATATAGAAGGGGTCGACAGTAATGATCTTTGTTATTGCAAAGTACCATTAACAGAAACAACTGAGAGGCCGAATAATGGTAATCTCGATATTTATGTAGTACCAATTTGAGAAAAGATATTCATTCATCACAGGCCAAAACAATTAATTATTATCAATGGCATAAAAATAGTACCTGGGTAAAACTCAATGGAAAACACAGCAAAGACTACTATAAATTTTTATTGTTATTTTTCTCAAGCCACCAGTGAAGAAACTCATGCAATTTAAGTCAAAAAATGATTGCAACTAGAAAGAGAGAGAGAGAGACTGCGAGTGAACTGACAATGATCCTTTTCAACGCACACAATGAAGTTAATAACATGTCGACTTCACCAGAGATAAATAACTAAGAAAAGATTAAAAGTTACGAGCAGAACTACAATGTATAACACTAAAAACGCCGCTCGCTCACTCGATCATTCGCGCTCTCTCTGCTAATGTACATAATGCAAGCGAGCCGATATAAAAGGCTGGAAATACTTTGTACTATCAAAAACGCTACACATAAACACTTTTCTTCTCTCGGTAATGTACAACAGTTATGCCATACTTTATGAACTGAAGTAATGAAGTCAACATACTGGTTTATCTGAGGATACTGTAAGTAAAAAGGGAGGATACTGTGGGTAAAATGAGCAAGAGGCAAAACAAAAGGCCATTTTGGCAGCAGACATGCATAAAAAGGTAATTGGAGCGGGTGGGCGTATTAAAGGTAATGTTAGTAAATTCAAATGGACAACGAGATAGGCTTGTGTACAAAATGAAATATAAACCATAAGCCTTTCACACCAAAAGTTTTTGAAAACAATTAGGAAAGGACTTAGAAATAAGGAAAATTTTCATCAACACAATTTGAGCAGGTTAAGATCTTGGAAGATGTTTAAAAACCTAAGTAAGACAATAAAACTCTCAGTTCTTCGCTCAAAAATCTTAAACTGACCGTATGATTGTCACATCAAATGTGAAAAAAAAACAATATGGATTTCACAAAAGAAGATGCTGTTTTTAACAGCGACACTTTTCTCCAATGTCTCTGGAACTTGACTGAGTGGTGGTGACCCAGAAGTAAGATTTGCATAGTGTAAACATTGAAACTTTTGCCGATTTATACGTTCAACTAATAAAAATTACAATAATAATACTAATAGACTTCATTCACTGTATCATCATAAAATTGAGTAAATCTCATTGTTGCTATTGTATTTGGAGGTCAAGCCACTGAATCACACTTGTGAAATACATTCCTTGTCTTCCCATTACTGTACATATGTGTATATAATTATATATGTATATATAATTATATATGTATATATATTTGTATATATATATCAGATTGTCTGCATATGTCCAAAACGTTAAACCCACTTCCTGCAACCGAGCAGGGATCATTCCCCCATTGATAGATGCCACTGTAAGAGATACATGTAGAGCAGAGGATTTCTTCTACAGAATGGTTACGTTTGCAGTGCATTTGTACGTGAGAAAGCGCATGTCGAGACACGAATACATGTAGCCTTTCCTTTATCGGTTTAAAAAGTGTACAGATGCAGATGTTAAATCAAAGTCTTAACACTGGATAACACACGTGAAAATGGATCAGCAGCAGATGAGTAAATTTCTCAGTGGGGCAAAACTAAAAGATGATGAGTCAGAAGCACAAAAGCATAAGTGAAGATAGAAAATCCAAGATGAAAAGCCATGAAAAAGATTGAGCCACGACTATATCACAGATGTCCAATGCCATTATTATCAGCTTAAAGTTATCTAAATAATTCATATTAAAATCTTTGATGATTCACATTAAAATTTGTGATGATGCATGTAAAAATTTTCAATGATTCACATGCAAATTTTCAATGCTTTTACATTTCAAATTTTGAATGATTTGGGTAAAATCTTCAACAGTTTGCATTCAAATTTTCAATCAATATGTCAATAATATTGTCACTGATTTACATTCAAATTTTCAATGATTTTCGTGACAAAATCTTTGGTAAGTCACACTAACGTTTTTAATGATTCCTGTTAAAATTTTCACTGCTTAAGCTTTTCAACAATATATATTAAAATTTGCAATAATTCACGTTAAAATCTTCAATGATTCATGCTGAAATTTTCAACGATTCCTACAACCCCGTCACATGCATGTCAGGAATGGCTCGCTACATCACACTGGTGACAGACCAACGAATTTACTAAGACATAACAGCCACAGAACCTTAGAGGAGTTACACCATGCTGTGCAGGACCTACTTTGAAAGGAAATTTGCTGAGTGGCGTAAGTTTAGGAATTTTATAATGCCTTGTAGAATACTTTGTGGAACATGCATAGCATATAATGAGCTCACAGAACACAGGCCTTGATGCAGTCAAATTGGATGACCAGAAAAATAACAAGTCACAGGACACGACACAAGAAAGTGGTAGCATACGAAACATCACAGCAACCTCAACTAAGAATTGGAACACGCCACACTAGTGTTAATGAATGGAGAACGAGGGCTTGATAGGAAAAAAAGTAGTCATTAGTGAAGACAAAACGTAACAGACACTGTTCAGAAGGTACAAGGTACGTGTAGCTGTAAACGACGAATACTTATAACTGAATAGCAAATATATTTCAAAAGCAAATTAGACGAATCTTTGAAGACAGATAATTATTTGAGGATGACCAACGAATTTCAGAAAGTAAAAACATCACCAGCTGGAACGTGAAAGGTGCATGGAAAATTACATGTACTCAAAGGCAGGTAAGAAAGTATACGTGCCAACGCGGGCATGCACTTTGGTGTATGTGTGTAAGATGCAATTCTTCGAATATGCAAATATTCAGAATAGTCACTTCGAAGAAGTGGTGCCGATTAAGGTTCTCTCTAATAATATTACGTCGCATCGTCTGGAAGCACAAAGTCGTCTGAGAGGAAACACTGAGCATTGCAAGCAAACAAAAGACAAGCAAACAATACTTAGTAACAGTGATAGAACAACACAAAGATCAAGTAGAGTAAATTTACTCTAACCATCAAGAACACAGTGAAAATGTGCTCTAAAAAACAAGGAAAAAACACTCCACATGCTGGAACAACTACTACCCGCACACTATCGTACGTCACGTTCTGCAGAACTACAGTGAATTTCAACTCGAACAGTTTTGTGTCGTTAGCCACACTTAAAATTAACCTCAAGACACATCAGGTGTAAGAAAAGAATCTTTCAGGCACCAACCCATATCACCATCTTAAACAATTTAACGAATTTCACATAGGAGAATCATATTGCAAGTGGCATAGAATTTCAACAAAGTTAATAATAACCAGCTAGTAACTTAGCAGCTTAAATACAATCTTAAAATGTTGTCCTATTAGACTACTGACATCATAAAATTGAAACATATACCAGACTCTCTGTATAACGTACAATTGGTTTTAGAACGTAACCTAGTTAAAATGTACCTCCACCATCACATAACGCTGTTATCTAGTTAAAACACACCTCCATTAAAACATGATGTTCCTCTGACATGGTAGTACTTCCAAACGCAACACTATCAGCAGAGTACATATTCAAATGCTTCTAATCCTTTCCAAAACACAGTTTCGAAAACTGTTTAATAAGGCATAAAAAACACACAAACACATGTCAAGCATTAATAAATTCACCGAATTTCTTCAAATTAACTTATGGTAAACGTTCAACAGAATGCCACACAAAGTAAAGGCCCATCTGAAAGACAGCTGTCAGAGAGTGTAGCCTCAAACCTCAGCCTATTCTTCCGGCATCACTGGTTAAGGCAATGGCTTCCAGTAAACTTAAACACTTAACTAATTTCTCCCGGGTGTCATAAAACTCTGTTTTTTTCTAAAACTACAATGGCTTCTACACAATCAGAAACCCCACAATAGCCTGCTCTGTATCCCCACAGCAAGCAGCTAATACAAAGCACTACGAACATGAGCAAGAATCACACGTACACAGCAGCAGCGTGCATAAGTTGCGCAAACTTGGTTAAATTGCAATCGGTAAACTCGTAACTTACATGTACACGCACGCCAGAGCAGTTGTTATCGTGAGCCGATTTCACACAACGAATTTTCTACATACAGACTTTACATAGACAAGATTTCTATTATTATTGCTGTGAATTCTTTACATAATACATGCAATAAGTGACCAGGGAAAGACACAGAAACAAGCAATGGTCATCACCAAAACCTGTAAATCTACACACGATACGACGACCGATCTTCAAGTAACACTCGACAGATCTTCGGAAATAACGAAAAACAAAGACAAGTAGAGCGTCAATAAGGAAACTTTACATGTCATTCGTAATTACATTTGCTGGTGACATCACGCAGTATCTACCTCAGGCATCTCAGTGATTGATCTGAGCAGTAATAAATAATTAATTAAAATTAATTAATAATAATCATTGTTTTAACTAATCCCCCATGAGTGTGTTGATTACAACCCTGCGTTGTAACTAGATTCTGCCCCGAACTCATAAAAACCAGGTAAAACCATTATGCATATCACTAAGACATTTCTTGAACCACTACTTCCTCTATCCATCACTTCTCGGACTTTCCATTTGAAACTGGTCTCAACTCTTTATAAACTCTTACCCCAACTCAACAGATCTTCTACTTTCCAATTCTTAACCTAAATGCTCCAAACGCCACCCACCCGAACCGATACTCTTCCACTTCTGATCTTTTGGTAACTGGACTAGGACCTCCTTCGGACTACTCTTCGGGACAACCCTTCTGACTAGACACAGCGCTCATGAATAAGCTGGTGCCCTCCGCTGGCGTTTGAGTGGTACTTTAGAAATGTAGATATTACGTTACCACTACCACATCAGTATCTGATTCAGCTTCTTGCAACCACTATCTCACCAATCTAAGGAAAACCCTTTAATTACGAGCATGCACTGCAACGTATGGGGAAAATGCAGCGTATCGTTTAAGGGTTAACGGGGGACATGGGAACGTTTCATGGACATCTAAACAAATTCAAGAAAAGCACGGCTGCAGAAAAAAACTACACGAGTTAAATGCACGTTAAATGTCAGCGTAGGCAAAACGAGTAAAACATCAAAGGAGGAAACGGACAACAGCGAGCGCAGCAAACAACAGGTCTTAAACAAACAAACAGTTCTTCTTAATCTCATGAGCAATCAGTGTTTCGTTAAAAGTTCAACAAAAGTTACAAACATATCCGACGCTAATTTAAGCCATGCATCAAATTGCACGGGTCACTTCAAACTTCACACCCACCACACATAATTTAAATATTAAACCAAGTACACCTATGAATAATTATTATCTACATTGATTTCACATGACCAACTTTATCAATACCCTTTCATAGATGAATATTCAATAAAACCTTACATACATTTGTGAATATCTGCGTATATTAAAGTTTATAGATAATTAAAGCTTATAGATAATCAAATCTGGCTCCGTAACGTAAATAATAAAAAGTACCCAAATTAACTTATTTACCCATACTAAAAATCCCTAGATATATATTTTACTCGCTTTGAGTAACCCAGTGAACCAGAATTCATAACTTCCACTTAAATAAGTATTCTACCGTTAAAATGTTATTATACCCAAGCATAAATAGGTTGGGAGCGCCTCTGAGTAGTCCCTTGAAGAAGTACTATACAAATTCATTTAATGAATGATTGAATAAATAAACAGTATACAAACTATACATACACACACATTATATATATATACATATATTATTATATACATATATATTATCCAGAAACATGAGTGTGATAATAATATAACCAATATATAGCAAACCAATAAGTATGTAATCCAACATAGATGTAAAAACATATGCACACATTCCAAAATCAGTTATACATTCCATACGGCATGTATATAAATATATACAAAATACACAGTGTTGTTTTCACTATCAGCCCATGATGAAACCCATATAGCGGTGGGAAATATGAGCACAGAAGAACGGCCCTTTTGAGCACGATGATATTGCAAAGAACATTTTGAGTAAACTATCTGTAGTTACGCTAATCCACGAGTAAAACAAATTCAACGATGATTATATAGCTCAACTGTATACTTAAGAAAAAATGACAGAAACTTAACCTTTGTCATTCCTGGGACATTCATTCAGCTTACTTAGGAAATGAAATGGTTAAAGTAACTCTTACCGATGCAGTTCTAAATCTTAAATAACAGACATTTAAAACAATCTCAGTATTAACAGATCCTCAGAATCAATACAACTATTTCTTAAGCAATGCAAATATATTATACAAACTTAAAACTTAATAAGAATTGATGCTTCAAATCTATACAAATCTTAAATTTATTTAGCAAAACAAAAAAGCTGCAGATTAAATGTAAACTACTTGACTCCAATTATTACAGAATAAGTTGCACAAAGAAGAATGTATTGCAAACGAATATTAATTTTGTGCATAAGTAACTTAACTACAATTCAATGCACTTCACTGAAGAAATTTCATGTTTTGGTAAGCATGCAAGAAGTTCTGTAAGTACTTTACTGCTGGCCTTAAACTTGAGCTGGTGTAGTCATGCAACTATGTGTACAAGCCACATTTCTCAGGGAGTACCATACATTTTAAATGGTGTGTGTATATGCAATTTTTATAATAAAGTGCATTATAAAGACCCACTCAAAATATCATTAGAATGGGTGTCAGTGATAAAGGATCTTGCCAAATTAATTAAATGAATGAAAATGGAGCAGATTGGAGACTACATGTTCAATTGTTCATAGAAAACTGGACTACACACCATTATTAATACTATAATTATTATTATAGTAAATTATTACTGTTATTAATTATCATTATTATTACAATTATGCATATATTAGGCACCACTATTAATGACCAAGCATAAATTGAAAGTTGATGAGCAATTGTGAGTGAAGAATTTTGTTCAAGGTCACTATAACAAGTAAAGGGAAAACTTGAATCAATAATCCCAGTGTAACAAAGTCAGACCCACAACCAATCAGTTTACCCCACCAATGATTGCAACACTCAAACACTTTTACATATTTCAATAGTATTAAATAACCTTTGGATATGCGGGATAGCTATCTGGCGATAGCAAATGATAACTGATCTTCACTCTTTTGCAATCTTCACGTTCGGATGACCGCTAATAATAAACTTCTTGATCTTTCTACAACTGAGACTTCTATATCTGCCTGTACAGCCGACCTCTGTATCTGTATGTACGACCAAGTCGACCAACTTCTATATCTGTCAACAACTCCCCAAGATTATCAAGAGTGGATTAGGAAACACTTCAACTCTGAACTTTCGTTACAAAGAAATTACTGTATAAGCAATAATTAATTGTTGAATTACTTATCTAAATACATTAAATCACAATATAGCGTGAGAGCAGTTGAATCAAATACTTTCTTCCAATAACTTATTGGGTGATATTTAAATCAGAAACAAAAGTTAACCACCGACAGCAACGCATTTCAAACTGTTTTACATACACACACACAAACACAAAGAAGTATAGACAACAGACAATGCATCTTTTGTTGAAAGATTTAAGATAAAATACTGGAAAATAACAACAACAACAACAAGAAAAACACACTGAAAAACATTCTTTACACACGGCAAACTAAGAAGCAAATAAAATGCACAGCAACTGTTCACATAAACGAGGAAAGCAGAGTTCTGGTTAGTTGCATCAAGACATACAAGCACTAACATGCTTATCAACGTCAGGTTACGATGTGATAACCTGTCAATGTGCAACCTGTCAATGGGTAATCTGTTAATTTGGTAACCTGTCAATGTGGTAACCTACTATGTGGTAACCCCATCAACGTGGAAACCTGTCAATGTGGTAGCCTGTCAATGTGGTAACCTGCCAAGTGTCAATGTAGTAATCTGTCAATGTGGTTAGCATGCAACCTGTCAATGTGGAAACCTGTCAATTTGGACCTGTCAAAGGGATATTAAACCAAAATTAGCTGCTGTTCAATTGGTGCTCGTACTGTACAAGCATCAATCCAGAGACACTTATACACTACAGTGGTTGGTTGATATTATCAATGGACTGATCTACAAGTTGACTGATTACGGCTCAGCATTGGCTCATCAGACAGCAGACTCATAATTATAGGAATCACTATAACTAATAAAGAATTAATAAGAAATCATAGTCTTTCAAGCCAGGGAGCAAAAATGTCATGGCACAAGATCTGGATGCTATTCACTCAACAGATGCTGATGTAAACATTAAAAATCTTAAAAAAATCATGCAGCAACACTGTCATCTAAAAAATATTTTTACAATACTACTCTCTCAGATGATCTTTTCCAGCTAAAGAAAAAGTTCATTGCAGTCTTATGTCTGAAATGGTTATAATTTTTTTGCATAATTGTTTCTGATCGGTTCTAATCAAGTTTTAAATGTCTGAATGTTAATAACTGCTTTTGAGAACACAGAGTAAAAATTCAGAAATGAAGGCAACAAAAGATTGCTTAGCAAATCAACGATCACAGAAGATAACAGTTCAAGTAATTAATTGCAAATTCAGTTCCTGTCAAGACATTTAATATATTTAACATCCATCAACTTCTGAGCTTTGTAAGGAGGGCATTGTCAAATTTCAGTTCTATTGTATTTTTGTATTGCATTATCAAATTTCAGTTGTATTGTATTATTGTATAACTGGTGAACACTTTCATCTCAGACCAGCATTTGACTCCGATTCTCAACGCTATGTGTGGGTTACATACTTTAAATAACGCTGAAATTAATAATATTAATCTCTTCATTAAGAAGTTTGCTCATCGTTAGAACATGACGTTTAACTGTGAGGCTCATATGCAAAGAGATCAGACAAAGAAAATAATTTTGACTCGGCAAAAGATGGATTTCAGCAAAAACTAATCTCTGCATTGCGTGTCAAATTAAAATTTACAATGTGAATTAATAGAAAGAATCGAGTAGGCTATTTAAAAACATCGAATATATTATCTAAAAGAGCCATGCTTCTAATCTCAATTGCAAGACCTTAATATTTGATATTTCATATGCAGTAAATCTTCTTTCAAGTTGAAGCATTTTGCGGAACAATCCGTCATTCAAAACGTTTAAACTCCGTAAAAGTCAACCTCAGAGTCTTTTCTGAAAGAAATAATTTTTCAAAATGGTGGTTTTGCGTGTGTGTTTGAATTGCACCGAAAAAAATCTACAACACAATGAAAAATCCACAAAAGAAGAGACCTGCAGAATATAACCACAAATCATTAATTAATAAGTTAATAAATTAATTGCCAGAAGTAAAACCAGTGGCGGCGCCAGCTACGCAATTTCAGCAGGTCATGCAAATTATTCAGCAGGTCAAAGAATTAAAGGCAAAGCAGGTATTAAAAACTCCGAGGAATTTTGGGCAGACCATAAAGCGGGTCGAGAGTAATGACCTGTCGTGACCTACATGTATCGTGGCGCCACCACTGAGCAAAACAATACCATCTCAGTCGTAACAAGCAGCGCTACAGTCCACAGAGAAGAAAATCTACGAAAAACGTAATAATTAACTAAACACCCTAAAAACAGAGACTAAACATTAATCTGACGCGTCTGAAAAAGCAATCAATAAATTAAAACAAAAAATTCGACAGTCACGCACGCACGCACGCATCAATCAAATCATCAATCAAAACGAACAAGATATTATTCTGGAAAGGAATGTCCAACACGAAAGATAAAATCCGTAAAACTACGACTACATCGACCCTTTCTTTACCGACCAACGTGTAGTAACTGGTACATGGAAAATCCTACACCCATAGTCGGTAAAGGGTTAAACGGGGTTAAACGGAGCGGGACTGTCTTCACTCAGCACGAGAATGAACCCAGTGAAAACAAAGATCTCTCTGCTCCAACCCCCAACCCCCCCCCCCCACCACCCCAATGCATCCGAATGACTGTACAACGCCTGCCAGATAATATACGACCAGGATCACAAGATCAACAACCAGAAAAAATTCTGGATCATCTCCAGCGAAACCAAGATCAATAACCAGAAATCCTGGATCATCTCTAGCGAAACCAAGCGTATGAGAACGTATATCTACAGATGAGTTCTTAAACGTCAAAGCATACGTAGAAAAAAGAACAACAGCATAGGTCGACATTGCATAAGATCAAAGCATAAATTTAAAAAATCGCTACGTACATACATACAGACTGCGGCGACGCGTTCATTATGCAAACTGCCTGACTAGCAAAAACGCGTCTCCATCGTCGGCCCACGCACGCAGTCGCGACACAGACGACGAAAGACGCGTCTCGTATCGTATAAAACCCGACACATACGCGCGTGTAGGATGATAGTAATTGACTTCCAATCGCCAACACTTTTGCCTCTGTGCATGCATACCAGTGTGTGTGTGTGTGTGTGTGTGTATGTATTTGTGTGGTGTATGTGTGTATGTGTGTGTGGGTGGTGTGTGTGTGTGTATGTGTGCAGGCGCGCATGAGTGCATCTCTGTGTCAGAGTTTTGTGCAAGCAATCAAGCAGACCACACGTAGATCTGTGTTAGGTGGTGCGCCCGTGCCTTGCTCCAGGAAGAGGAAGACCCGTGGAATGGTCCTATCGTAGTACGGAGCGGTCCTCAATCGGACGACCCGTTACCGAGGAATCTCATCATGGCACCCAGTCCTCCGGTCATTCCACCAGACGCACCCCCTCTCGAGTCTCCACCGCTCACTGACTGACTGGCTTCCTCCACCTTTTAAACAACATAAACAAATATATCTGTCAGTTAACATAATTCAGAGGTAACTTTGTTTGTTTGTTGGTATGTGCACTTGTTATAGCACCCCTTCAAGCTCACTACTCAGAGGCACTGCCGACTACAGCGCGGACACTGCATCAAAGTTTCACGCTGAAGCACTGAGCAATTGCGAGTGAAGTACTTTCCCAAGGTCCCTACGTGGCGACTTGAGGTGGATTCAAACCTGCAACCCTTCGGCTGCAAGGCGACGAACATACCCACTACACCACCGTGCCCCAAAACTTTGTGGTCCACATGCACACACAGCCATCATACAGAACAGGGCTTTCTCAATCTGTTTGGAATAGCCTTCCTTTTGGCCTGCATTCCCTCCCACGAGACTTATTTGACTGATTAACTCTTTTTATAAACTGATAAAAACTTTCCTCATTGGCCGTGCCTGGGTCGGGAGTAACTCTTATCTTGAAGGGGTGCTATTATAACCGCAAATTCCTTAAATAGATAGATAGATAGATAATGCAATTTAAGAGGACTACCGTACGTCATACAAGCACTTAGATGCCTAGACAGATTACAATGTAACATGTTATGCATACAATACATACAGTAGTAAATAGGAATTACATGTAGGAGCAAGCACCACATTTCAACCATAAGGCCTGATAAGCCTCAGCAGCATATCTAAGGCTAACAATACAGTTCCTTTAGGCAACCACTTGAGAAGCTACCATCTGGAACCAACACCACCAATAGACTGATTTAGCTTTCCTAATTTGCTTAGACATGTTTGAAGTGATCTGTAATATGTTATTACATTGCATTCATAGGATAATATACCACTTATTAGAAAGAGACTACTGAAGGAAGAAGCTCTATTGCTCAAAATATACCTCAATAACATAAAGAGCTCAAATCAGAGCTAAATCTAGCTACACAAAGTTATGTAAAAATAAGAAGAAGAAGTAGAAATACTAAATAATAATAATAACAACCATAATAATACCAATAATAATAATAATAATAATAATAATAATAATAGTAATAATAATAATAATAATAATAATAATAAATTGCATATTAATATCTGACACCTGAGGGACTATAGATACCTCGGGTAAAAAATAATAATATAATAATTGAATATTTGAATAATAATGATGATATCATGATAATAATATAAAAAAAACAATTATTGTTCCTGCATACAATAATATTATAAACAAATACAAAAATAATAATACGAAAAATAATAATATTATTATTTTTATGGTGCCATTGCTCAGCCAAGGCTGACGAAAATTGTGCTGTTAAAAAAGTATATAGTCAAACGAAAGTTTAACGAGATATGTAAACAGATATAATTTCATGGGATTCCATTAAGTCTTCGTAATATAAAAAAACTTCACACTATTACGTCAGCATAATTTCATGTAACTTAGTTATTCTTACTTGTAGTCGGCTACAGATCATAGAATAACTAATACAAGAAAACGAAAACAAAGAAGTCATATTTACTTGTAGTCGGCTACAGATTGTCTGGTACATCTTGCTATTGAGCACTAACTCGGAGACTCCTTGCAGCTCAAAGTCTGAGTAACACTTCTGCAATACAATACAAAAACAACACAATACAATACAGATGTGATTCGACAATGGCCGCCTCACAAAGTTCAGAAGTGCACATTGAGGCTGGGCATTGGGCAATCATTACGAGCTGTAGACGAGGGTACAGCGTGTACTCACCTCACAATATTTGTGTTTAATATACAGGAAAATGACCTGCGGAAATGCCGACACAACTGTAGCGTGAACTCATGTCTAATTTCACCAGTACAACCCTGATTAAGAGCCATAGGTAAGTGGAATGGAAAATGTAGGTTTTTAAAGTACAATTTCCTTCGCTCTGCTCTTCGTGGAACTCTTCTTTCTCGATCGCAATCTACATCTCACTATCTCTTTCTAAGACCTTTTTTTCTCAGGGTTCACGCAATGGGAACGCTACTGAATGGCCATGACAGTGAGCAGTGCTACAGAAATTACTAATTACATTGCATTACATACAACAAAAGAAGTCACACATGCATACATAATACATTCACAGCTCCTCAAGCTTACATCAACATTAAAAATACATAAAAAAATACTAGATAAGCGTTGCAGTTTTTAAAACAGGTGTTGCATTTATTAATTAACTATACCCTAGAGATATTCGTTAGACAAATGTTGCATTTATTAATTAACTATACCCTAGAGATATTCGTTAGACAGGTGTTGCATTTATTAATTAACTATACCCTAGAGATATTCGTTAGACAGGTGTTGCATTTATTAATTAATTATACCCTAGAGATATTCGTTAGACAGGTGTTGCATTTATTAATTATAAATACCCTAGAGATATTCGTTAGACAGGTGTTGCATTTATTAATTATAAATACCCTAGAGATATTCGTTAGACAGGTGTTGCATTTATTAATTATAATACCCTAAAGATATTCGTTAGACAGGTGTTGCATTTATTAATTATAATACCCTAGAGATACTCGTTAGACAGGTGTTGCATTTATTAATTAACTATACCCTAGAGATATTCGTTAGACAGGTGTTGCATTTATTAATTAGTTATACCCTAGAGATATTCGTTAGACAGGTGTTGCATTTATTAATTAGTTATACCCTAGAGATATTCGTTAGACAGGTGTTACATTTATTAATTAACTATACCCTAGAGATATTCGTTAGACAGGTGTTGCATTTATTAATTAATTATAATACCCTAGAGATATTCGTTAGACAGGTGTTGCATTTATTAATTATAATACCCTAAAGATATTCGTTAGACAGGTGTTGCATTTATTAATTATAATACCCTAGAGATACTCGTTAGACAGGTGTTGCATTTATTAATTAACTATACCCTAGAGATATTCGTTAGACAGGTGTTGCATTTATTAATTAGTTATACCCTAGAGATATTCGTTAGACAGGTGTTGCATTTATTAATTAGTTATACCCTAGAGATATTCGTTAGACAGGTGTTACATTTATTAATTAACTATACCCTAGAGATATTCGTTAGACAGGTGTTGCATTTATTAATTAATTATAATACCCTAGAGATATTCGTTAGACAGGTGTTGCATTTATTAATTATAATACCCTAAAGATATTCGTTAGACAGGTGTTGCATTTATTAATTATAATACCCTAGAGATATTCGTTAGACAGGTGTTGCATTTATTAATTAATTATACCCTAGAGATATTCGTTAGACAGGTGATGCATTTATTAATTAGTTATACCCTAGAGATATTCGTTAGACAGGTGTTGCATTCATAATTAATTACTATACCCTAGAGATATTCGTTAGACAGGTGTTGCATTTATTAATTAATTATTATACCCTAGAGATATTCGTTAGACAGGTGTTGCATTTATTAATTAACTATACCCTAGAGATATTCGTTAGACAGGTGTTGCATTTATTAATTAATTATTATACCCTAGAGATATTCGTTAGACAGGTGTTGCATTTATTAATTAGTTATACCCTAGAGATATTCGTTAGACAGGTGTTGCATTTATTAATTAATTATACCCTAGAGATATTCGTTAGACAGGTGATGCATTTATTAATTAGTTATACCCTAGAGATATTCGTTAGACAGGTGTTGCATTCATAATTAATTACTATACCCTAGAGATATTCGTTAGACAGGTGTTGCAATTATTAAAATATTATTATACCCTAGAGATATTCGTTAGACAGGTGTTGCATTTATTAATTAACTATACCCTAGAGATATTCGTTAGACAGGTGTTGCATTTATTAATTAGTTATACCCTAGAGATATTCGTTAGACAGGTGATGCATTTATTAATTAGTTATACCCTAGAGATATTCGTTAGACAGGTGTTGCATTCATAATTAATTACTATACCCTAGAGATATTCGTTAGACAGGTGTTGCATTTATTAATTAATTATTATACCCTAGAGATATTCGTTAGACAGGTGTTGCATTTATTAATTAACTATACCCTAGAGATATTCGTTAGACAGGTGTTGCATTTATTAATTAATTATTATACCCTAGAGATATTCGTTAGACAGGTGTTGCATTTATTAATTAGTTATACCCTAGAGATATTCGTTAGACAGGTGTTGCATTTATTAATTAACTATACCCTAGAGATATTCGTTAGACAGGTGAGCTGATACGGATGAAGGGAAAGATCGGATCGTTCGTTTAACCAATCGACGAGCATCTTTATCTGAGCATTGTACCACATCTGATGACAACAACAACAGCAACCAACAAAAATTACTTTCAAAATTGTTACAGCAACATCCTCTTATCTAATTGACTTTCTAACACTTTGAACTTTCCTCAATTAATCAGTCAGTCAGTCAGTCAGTCAGTCAGTCAGTCAGTCAGTCAGTCAGTCAGTCAGTCAGTCAGTCAATAAATCAATCAATCAGTCAATCAATCAATCAGTCAATCAAGCAATTCGCTTATTAGAAGCACTAACCTGACACAGACACTTGTAACATAATATGTACACCGAAAAATATTGTTCATGGCATTTACGGAAACTGTCACTTGTGATCCAAAGATAAAATCTTACGTTATTAGATGTGCTAACACAGAAGTGTCAAGATGAAATTACAAGGGTCTTTAATTTAAGCTTAGTAAAAAGCTCCCTCAGTTCCGTGCAAGGCAATAAAAACTTTTTTGTTCTTAACACGTTGGCCGCGACACAGCAAATAAGCAGCCAATGTGTTAATCATCAGAAACACTTCCAGACGAAGAGGAAAAACAACCTCTTAACCCTTTAATGCCGGAGGGTATAAGATTTCCTATACCATTTACTACCATCCCGGCATTAAAGGGTTAATAGAACCAAAACTAACATGTAATGGAACAGTCTGGAGACCCATTTACTCATCAATGCATGTCGTGACCAGCAGATCATGACCTTATGATACACAATACTAATAAATAATCATTCAATTCTGTTTGGCTGCGCTGGAGTCGGGAGCGCCTCCGAGTAGTTTCCTTGAAGAGATGCTATATAAATACCTGAATGAATGAATGAATAATAATAATAAAAGACTTTTTTTCTAATAGAGTTATATCTATGAATCAATTGACAAACATCAACACAGTAAAATCATTATAATAATAATAATCATAATAATAATAATAATAATAATTTTAATCTTCGATTTCTTCGTGGTTGGTCTTACTTCAAAGAGATTCAGTATGTACAGTTCGTCGGCGACCTTCTGTCGGATCTGGTCAAGACTGACCCTCATAAAGCTGACGTACGATCGACCGAGCTCGTCGGTCGGTTTCTAAGAAAACACATTTTAAACACATCAGTCACAGCGTACAATAGTGCAACATAACAATAGCGTCAGATAACAATAACGTAACATAACAATAGTGTAACATGACAATAGTGCAACATGACAATAGCGTAACATAACAATAGTGTAACATAACAATAGCATAACATAACAATATTTAGTGTAACATAACAATAGTGCAACATGACAATAGCGTAACATAACAATAGTGTAACATAACAATAGCATAACATAACAATAGCGTAACATAGCAATAGCATAACATGACAATAGCGTAACACAACAATAGCGTAATAACATAATGTGAAATGATGTCATATAAATTAAAACTGCAATAACATTCACAAAATAACGTCAATGTTAGGAATCAGAATTCCAGCTTCTAAAATTGACCACTGCAAAAGATTTAACAGCATCGACACTGTTGGCCCCTCCACTTGGAATGGGCGCCCACTTACACTGCGCTAGTGCGTTTAAATTGGAATAAATTGCCTGCTTTCTACCAGTTGTTCAAGACGTTTCTTTTTGGCTATAGCTGGGCTGGGAGCGCCTGTGAGTAGCCTTCTTGAAGAGACGCTATATAAATTTTCGGAATGAACGAATGAACCAATCTCGCCACAGAAACCCATTTTACATTCACAAATCGACGAAATTGCACAACTGCATAAAAAGTGTCTGGTATGACAAAACAGTGTCTCACCGTTAATGACAAAATCGACGAGAAGAGAGAACTCTGATCGTAGCGAGCGAGTTTGCCAAGAGTATTTTCGAGCACACTCAACAGCTGCAAGAAGAGCAACAGAGGCATAAGAATTGTCTTTAACCCTTTAATGCCAGAGGGTATAGGGTTTCCCATAACATTTACTACCATCTCGGCATTAAAGGGTTAAGACGGCAAAATTTCATTTCGAAATTTTTACTTCTGGCGAAGATATTGGCAAAAAAATCATAGGGGGTCTCTTTTTGGCCCATCCTGTACAGCGCAAAATGCAAGACATTAATACCACATGTATAGTTGTATACCAGTCTCTGTGGATTAACCTGTCCGAAAATAATGATCAAGCTCCAGTTAGATTTAACATAAAGTTCCCTATTGATAATTGTCATTCTAGGTTAAAATACAAAAAATCAAAATTAAATTGGTCTCTTTAAACTTAAATGGATAAAACAATGGATATAATTATGTGACATTGAAGATGCCGAGTATAAAGCCAAATCATCATCGGAACAGGTGAGAAATCTCTGCCAATGTTCGCACTCTGACAGTGCCAGTCCCAAGCCTGGATAAAGGAGGAGGGTGATGCTAATGATCCTTGTTACCACAGAGTGTTGTTAAAACTGAAACTATTACTAACAGGCGAAATTGTGCAAAGGCAAGGTTACTAGTAACCAAGGTTATTGTCCACATTCATCAAGTTCTCAAATCCAAGAAATAAATGTTCACACACATGCACACGCACACGCACACGCACACGCACACACACACACACACACACACACACACACACACACACACACACACATGCATATAGGATAGTTAGAAGGACTTCTTACAGCACCTATGGCACACACATCATGACATGAAAGAACATCTGAATAGCTTCTTCAACTAACAAAAGTTCAGCCTCACCCGTTCCATCAGAGACTTCGTCATCTGGCCCTGGATCTGGTCAAGGAATTCATCGTCAGATGCGTTATACCTCGGCTGAAAACAAGTACAACAATCGAATATAATCATTCCCTCTTAACAACCCCCAGCTTAACACATGTTCTCCTAACATCTCCTTAGCTTACCACGATGCTTCAGCATCTCCTTAGTTCAACATTTCCTCTTAACATTCCTCATAGTATCTCCCAGCTTAAACTGTCCCCATAACATCTCCGTAAGCTTACCATGGCGCTTAACAACTCATGACCTAATTTAATCTAACATAAAATCTACTGTATGGTACAGCTGCTCAACCAAACCATTTCACCAAGTCTAGATAGAAACCACATTCACCAAACCTAAAAAAAAATTTTTGCCGATCTGACCAACCTGGTTTTTGAAGTCGACAATGACGTTCATCATGACCAACATTTCCGATGGAAAGATGTAGTCCGTGCTTCGCGTTCCTTTCTTCAGCCACAATTCAAAAGCCTTCAGAGTCCTTCAGTTGAAAAAACCACCACCGATGGTGTAACAGTTTGAAATAAAATGAAGATCATTATCATTCTATAAAAAGATATTCTCACTTATGTACATTACATACACACCACCTGTAAAACTTGAAGTCAGTCAATCAATTGAAATTAAATAAAACAAAATACTCTATTTCCCCTTATATAGGATATATAAGTTTTCGAACATTTTACTGTCTTGATCAATTTATTGAATTACATATGTTATTGCCGTGTCTGCACACCAAAATGCGAATAACAATTGGTCTAATAAAGAACATTCTTATCTTATCTTTTCCTTTGGCCTGGGTTAATCCCTCGCTGGGGAGGGTCAGCCACTCAAATCCTTCGTTAAATAATGGTGGCATTCGGTGCCTTGGAGCCAGAGGGCTCCTGGTTCGAATCTACCTCAAGCTGCCACGTAGGGACCACGAGCAATTCCTTCACTTGCAATTGCTTGTGTGCTTCGGCATGAAACTCCGATGCAGTGTCCAAACTGTAGTCGGGAGCGCCTCCGAGTAGCATACCTTGAAGTGGCACTATAGCAAAGGCGAGAAATAAATAAATAAAATAAATAAAATATAATACTCTTCTTTTCCTCAGACTTGGATAAAAGCTCTCACTGTTTGTTTGTTTGTATTTTGTTTGTATGTGCACTTGTTATAGCGCCCCTTCAAGCTCTCTCTACTCAGAGGCGCTCCCGAATGCAGAGCGGACACTGCATCGGAATTTCACGCCGAAGTGCTGAGCAATTGTGAGTGAAGGACTTGCCCAAGGTCCTTACGCGGCGAGGTGGATTCGAACCTCGGACCTTCCGGCTCCAAGGCAACAACGCCACCACTACACCACCGCGCCCCACTGTGGGGTCAGCCACTCAAATCCTTTGTTACATAAAACAATAGAAGAGACCTCTTTGAAGCGGCACTCAAATCCTTTGTTACATAAAACAATAGTAGAGACCTCTTTGAAGCGGCTTCAATCATCTCCGTCGACATGATCTTCAGCCTCTGGTTGAGATGCTCCGCGAACACTTCATCCGGCCAGTGGAGGTCGTGGATGAACGACTGCAAGGCATCGAGTTTCCACAGCATGTCTTCCGATGTCATGCATCCGTTACTGCGAACACAAACAAACAACGCACAAACCTCGGTTCAGAAGGGTAAAGGTGCAGAGTAACGCTTGTTTAGAAGGGTCAAGATGCAGAGTAACACTTGTTTAGAAGGGTCAAGATGCAGAGTAACACTTGTTTAGAAGGGTCAAGATGCAGAGTAACACTTGTTTAGAAGGGTCAAGATGCAGAGTAACACTTGTTTAGAAGGGTCAAGATGGGGTGCACCATTTATTACGATAGAAACTCCTCTAAAAACTATTTTGGCCACAGGTTCTTTCAGTTAAAATTCATTCATTCGTTCAAGTATTTACGTAGCACCACTACAAGGAAACTATTCAGAAGAGCTTCTGGCTTCAGCTCGGCCAAAAAGAACAGCTTTTAAGTGCTCATGTATCAGACATAAAGAACAGTCGTAGTTCAAGAGGGAGGTTACTCCAAACTGCAGGGCCAGCCACAGAAAAAGCACGACTTTGCATCATGGAGGTACGAGCAAACATTAGTCATCATCAATATCATAGGGCTCAATGCCTGTAAGAGTCCGACGCCACTCTCTGTCTGAGTCTGTCTCGTGTCATGCTGCCCAGCTTCAACTGGTCCGGTCAGCAGGTCTGCTCCATACCATAAACATCTTGGAGCAGCTAGACCACAAACATTAGTACTTAAGCAACAAAGCCAAAAAACACTGTAAATACTCATGTAATACATAAATTAATTAACTTTGTCTATAATTAATCCATTTTATTAAAAATATCCACCACTGTTTATCTTTTGGGGATGCCAGTCTAAAACCTCGAAAAGGAAGAGGGCAACATTAATCACAACTGCTGTGAGAGGGCATTGCTAAACAACAACTAATCAACCATTTTATTACTCTATCAGCAAGTATTAAAACCCAATTTAACAGATCCAAGAATTTTCCCATTGCACTATGTCTCAATTCAAACTCATATCCAAGTCATCAGTGCTGGACAAAGCCTTACTGCAACAACAACAAAGTCATCAACAACATACAACAACAACAACAACAACAACATACGACTGGGTCTGGAGGATATAACTGCTCCACGGGGACCAATTATTCAGTTACAATCGCTGCGCTCAGCCGCTCCAATCAAAGATTTCTGTCAAGCTACATGACCACAGAGACATCGTCGTCGTCGTCATATGAAATACAGCTCCATGATATGAGCAAGTGCTTATCTCTTTAACACACGATCGAACTGGGTTTGAACGCACGCAAAAGTATAATGGTCGCATAATTTTAGCATAAGATAAGCCGATGAAATACAGCGTATCATCATCTGTCAGAAGTGCACACCAACATCTGCGAAGCCAAGACTGCGCAATTGACAACCTTGTGTGGCGCGGTGGTGTAGTGGGTACGCTATGTTTGTTGCCAGAGGGTTGCAGACTGAGTATACCCCGTTCCAATATATACACACCTGAGTGTGTATATATGTATACGGAGTATAAGTTTTGCAGCCGGAGGGTTGCAGGTTCGAATCCACCTAAAGTCGCCGCGTAGGGACTTTGGGCAAGTCCTTCACTCGCAATTGCTCAGCACTTTGGCGTGAAACTGCGATGCAGTGCCCCATGTTGTAATCGAGAGCGCCTCTGAGTAGAGAGCCTCAAAAGGGCACTATAACAAGTGTAGATACAAACAATAATAACAGTAATAATAATAATTACGACGATTTATATGGCGCAGTAACACAGCCATGCCGTTACAAGGGCGCCTTACAAAGCAGCTACACGGGATAAGCCCTAGCAAACCTACCCCTGTGGCTTCCAGGTTTCCTTTTCGAATCCATTGTGAACGGACTGTGCAATTGATAACCTACCCCTGTGGCTTCCAGGTTTCCTTTTCGAATCCATTGTGAACGGACTGTGTAATTGACAACCTACCCCTGTGGCTTCCAGGTTTCTTTTTCGAATCCATTGTGAACGGACTGTGTAATTGACAACCTACCCCTGTGGCTTCCAGGTTTCTTTTTCGAATCCATTGTGAACGGACTGTGTAATTGACAACCTACCCCTGTGGCTTCCAGGTTTCCTTTTCGAATCCATTGTGAACGGACTGTGTAATTGACAACCTACCCCTGTGGCTTCCAGGTTTCCTTTTCGAATCCATTGTGAACGGACTGTGTAATTGACAACCTACCCCTGTGGCTTCCAGGTTTCTTTTTCGAATCCATTGTGAACGGACTGTGTAATTGACAACCTACCCCTGTGGCTTCCAGGTTTCCTTTTCGAATCCATTGTGAACGGACTGTGTAATTGACAACCTACCCCTGTGGCTTCCAGGTTTCTTTTTCGAATCCATTGTGAACGGACTGTGTAATTGACAACCTACCCCTGTGGCTTCCAGGTTTCCTTTTCGAATCCATTGTGAACGGACTGTGTAATTGACAACCTACCCCTGTGGCTTCCAGGTTTCCTTTTCGAATCCATTGTGAACGGACTGTGTAATTGACAACCTACCCCTGTGGCTTCCAGGTTTCTTTTTCGAATCCATTGTGAACGGACTGTGTAATTGACAACCTACCCCTGTGGCTTCCAGGTTTCCTTTTCGAATCCATTGTGAACGGACTGTGTAATTGACAACCTACCCCTGTGGCTTCCAGGTTTCTTTTTCGAATCCATTGTGAACGGACTGTGTAATTGACAACCTACCCCTGTGGCTTCCAGGTTTCTTTTTCGAATCCATTGTGAACGGACTGTGTAATTGACAACCTACCCCTGTGGCTTCCAGGTTTCCTTTTCGAATCCATTGTGAACGGACTGTGTAATTGACAACCTACCCCTGTGGCTTCCAGGTTTCCTTTTCGAATCCATTGTGAACGGACTGTGTAATTGACAACCTACCCCTGTGGCTTCCAGGTTTCTTTTTCGAATCCATTGTGAACGGACTGTGTAATTGACAACCTACCCCTGTGGCTTCCAGGTTTCCTTTTCGAATCCATTGTGAACGGACTGTGTAATTGACAACCTACCCCTGTGGCTTCCAGGTTTCTTTTTCGAATCCATTGTGAACGGACTGTGTAATTGACAACCTACCCCTGTGGCTTCCAGGTTTCCTTTTCGAATCCATTGTGAACGGACTGTGTAATTGACAACCTACCCCTGTGGCTTCCAGGTTTCCTTTTCGAATCCATTGTGAACGGACTGTGTAATTGACAACCTACCCCTGTGGCTTCCAGGTTTCTTTTTCGAATCCATTGTGAACGGACTGTGTAATTGACAACCTACCCCTGTGGCTTCCAGGTTTCCTTTTCGAATCCATTGTGAACGGACTGTGTAATTGACAACCTACCCCTGTGGCTTCCAGGTTTCTTTTTCGAATCCATTGTGAACGGACTGTGTAATTGACAACCTACCCCTGTGGCTTCCAGGTTTCCTTTTCGAATCCATTGTGAACGGACTGTGCAATTGACGATTCCATGAGATCGACGTAACGTACGACGTGTGGCGCAAACAAGTCGCGCAGATGATTGTGAAATTTACCACCACACAGACTTTCTAAAAAAAGACGCAAGAAGAAAAAGAAAGAGAAAATTAAAAACTAATTCTCATATAAATACACAAGCATACAAAATTGTATTGAGTTCCACTTGTAATGAAATTTACTTGATCTCTGTATTTTGTTACAGCTTGTGTTCACAATTTTTTACTTTTTCCACTTCATTGACCAGTAGCAGTTTAATTTTTAAGAAATACAAGTATAAACATTCCTCAGAAGCAGGCACCCCTCAAGACTCAAAAGTGAGCCGGGCTGAGCCCATTCCATACTGCAGGGCCAACCCCAGAACAAGCACAGCTTTGCATGATGGAGGTACAATATGTTTGTATGTGCACTTGTCATAGCGCCCCTTCAAGCTCTCTCTACTCATAGGCGCTCCCGAATGCAGAGCGGACACTGCATCAAAGTTTCACACCGAAGCGCTGAGCAATTGTGAGGGAAGGACTTGCCCAAGGTCCTTACGTGGCGAGGTGGATTCGAACCTCGAACCTTCCGGCTCCAAGGCAACAGCGCCACCACTACACCACAATATGGTACACGTGTATGCACGTGGGACTGAACACACCCCATTCTCGTATGCCCACACAGAAGAGTTTGTGAAGTACCCTGCATTGCATTAAGTGTCCTGGGATAAAAATCACTTATTCTGATGACTTGAAGACGATGGTTTACCGTGACTGCGTAGGTAATCATTGAGCATTTGAAAGAGTGAGAAGCTGTCCCACGAATCAGGAGGCAGCGTCTCAAGCAGAGCGTCGAGATCGACAGCAAACAACGACCAGAACGTCTCAGCGTGGATCAGCATGATGTCCGTGAACCACGCAAACGCCTACACAAAAGCAGACATATATATTCATTAGCATCAACTAATTAATATCCATTTATTTGTAGCCACCCCCATCACGTCATTGAGAGGCATGGTGGTGTAGTGGGTATGTTCGTTGCCTTGCAGCTGGAGAGTTGCAGGTTCGAATCCACCTCAAGTAACCGCGTAGGTAGGGACCTTGAGCAAGTCCTTCACTCGCAATTGCTCAGCGCTTTGGCTTGAAACTCCATTGCAGTGGCATGGCCCATCATGGAGCTGTAGTGCTATGCACTGCATAGCAACAACACGAATGATTGATCAGATTTGGATTAGCTTGAGAGCTAGTGCCATACTCTGTCTTAACTCAGCCACTGTTTGCACTTTGGCAGTGCCAGTCCCAAGCCTAGTTAAAGGGGAGGGCTATGCTAATGATCTTTGTTATCACACAGTGTCGCTAAACTGAAACTAGAACTAAACTAAACGCTTCTAGATATGTGTTTCTGTGTGCGCATCATAGTGTAGATATGCAATTGGCAAAACAATAGAGAATATACTTACTTACTCATATAAAAGATGGTAAGAAATCCACATAACACGACAATAATATCAACTGACCAAACATTGTTCAAACAAAGCACCAAAAGCTACTATATACAGTTCGAGATATGGATCCAAAAACTAATCTGACTACAGAAGTAAAAAATACTTCGGCATCACACTCAGCATCAAATGAGCCGCTGTTCGCACGTTGAAAATAAGTCAAGCGCTACATAACTACAACACGAATCTGCTACATAACCACAACTACAACACGAATGATTGATCAGATCTGGATTAGACGCAAAAGGTTCATAGGTGGCCAAAGAAATTACCCAAGCGTAATAAAACAGGGGCCGAACCCTCCTAAGTTTTGCACGTGCCACGACGATGGCAGCGGCTGGACAGAACAGTCGACGGAACACGCATGGAGCAGTCTTGTTAATCCCAGCCGAAGTCATGGGAGGGTCAATCTGTCCCTTGGGATGGCATTCATTGCCCGTTCTCGTAATTGAAACGGAAGAATTGTAATTGAAACAGAACCGTTGCGGCGGCATAGACTGCATGAATTGAATCGAGAAATTGTTTATGTCTGCAGTAAAACGAGGGTTGGACAGATGATGGAACACAGTAGGGGCCGTCGCTGACGAGAAAAATTCGGGGGTGGGGGGAGGCTAGGCAGAGCAGTCACGGGCCCCTAAACTATCTCAAGGCTTGATGAGAAAGAAAACAATTCCTAAACAAATTGAAGTGATGATGATAGTGCAGGAACAACTTACAATTTATATATAAGTCATGACCTTATTTAGATATAATTGAAAATTTAGACTGTTTTGCAGTTAATTCTCTGCAATATTATATACAAAAAAACAAATAATAAACTTTTCTATATATAACTACTTAGCTCGGGCCCCTAAAAGTCGCCGGACCCATAGGCATTTTCACCCCTCCCTTTACCCTTCCTCCCGGTGACTCTGGTAAAGACCACCTCGATAAACATAAGACATCCTCCATAAATAAACATAAAAACCTTTTCTACAAAAACCAGAATTGAAAAGATCTAAGAACAAAAGATGAATCCCAATAGATGAAATGCAGTACTTGTAAATAAATTTTTATGACTTCATCATACTAAATACATCTAAACTCAAAAAAAATCAACTCAGTTTTCTTAACCACAACTAAACCAATCAAATTAAAAATAGCAAGCACGTACTTCATCTGCCTTTAATTCTTTCACAATTAAATAATAAGCAAGCACTTGTAAGAAAGCAGATTTTCCTCTTTCACGGTATATTAAATGTAGCATTTTTCATTGCCCGATAATTAATTACCAAATATAATAGTATACACACTCCTTTTATTCATTTTTTATACCACCAAATTTATTTAGGCACAGCACAGGAAAATAAAGTATGAATAAAAAAGCTTTTATATTTAGCTGCGGAGTAACATTGCTGCTAGCAAGCAGTATCGACTTAGCTTTAAATGGGCTAAAAGAATTATAGCTGACTGGGGAACAGACTTCAGCCATAAAAGGTGGCAGATAAAATGATTACGATAACACATGTTCTATATAAATATAATATAAATATACACATGCATACACACATAATATAATTATATATATATATATGTATATTATGTGTGTGCATATATATATATATATATATATATATATGTATATATATAATTATATATGCCCAAATTTTGCCATGAACAGATAAATAAATAAAATGCCACTCAGTCACAACATAATTTCTACAAAAGAGCCTGAAACATTGCACCAAAAAATCTAGGTGATCTATACACAACCACTCACATAATATAACAGAACTCCACAATATGTATGTTAAAACAAAACAAACATCAATAACTGTTACTAAACTCAAATTAAAAGCAGAAGCTGAATAATGGTTAAAAAATTAAACTTGCAAGCTGGCAAATTTAGTCTCAGAGTAAGAATTTTGCAAAATCAAGACAGCCAAAAAGTGGTAGTGACCAGGACACCATTGTCACAATAAATCACAAGGTTGATGCCTCCAATATCTTAAGTGTAACATATGGGAAGCCCAAACTTATGGGTCACATTGTTACAACCACTGCAACTCAGAATGCAAATAAAATAAAAGCAATATCGAGTAAATGTTTACAAGTACACTTGATATCTGATATTTAACAAAAACCATTTAAACTCTTTTAATTCCATCTTTTTCTGGCATCAATTTGAAACGTTTCAAGCGACTTTACTTCTAAGAAGCAGTTAGTTAGCCTACCTGCTTATCCAACCGAAAAAAGCATTTTAAGAGGATGTGATGAATAAGTAGACCAAAATCATAAACATCATAAAAAGCAAACAAAGCTTTCTACTCGTCCACTGTTAAAGAACCAGAATAACACTTACCGATTTAAAAGCCTGGTCAAGCAGAAAAATACTAGTTTATTAGGATTCAAATGACATCATTAGAATCAAGTGGAATACAGAGTATTACCAATACTGTCTTTCTTGCAATTCCGCAATTTCTCTGAGTAGAGATGTTGAAGTGGTGCTATATAAACCTACGTGACTGAATTTGACATAAATATTAATAAGTATTATTATACTAACTACATGCTAGTGCATGCAAAGGATGGCTTATTTATCATGACCATGAAAATTTATAAAACCTTACTTTTCTTCTATATATCTGTATCAGAAACGAACAAACAAGAAAACTTCCAGGTAAATAACATGTACAAGAGGAAGGTAGGTAGGCAGACAAGGTTCATGAGAGTTGAGTGGTAAAATGCATGAAGAAAAAAGCAATTAAATAAAGAGATGAGAAAAAATACAAAATGAATTTTGACTGACAGAGAGATTATGGATCATGTTGTCATGCCATCCAATCACAAAAGCCTTCTCAGAACCAGTGGGTCCCTCAATGTGGAATGATATATCCTCTCACAATTCGTGGCAGGATTCTCGTATGGAATTCACATGCATCTCTTTGCTGCTCAAGGACCTTTCTCTTTTCACAAGTATGTCATGCTGAGAACACCTCTGAATAGCTCTGCTGTGCGAAGTGCTTAACCCTTTACTTGTTCGCCCTGAGAATATCCGCTGAAAACACGGGCTTAAAATTAAAAAACGAACGGGTAAAGGGTTAAACAAATGTTCATATTAGATTAGATTAGACTATATTAAAATATTTTGAACTGCCAAGCAAGCAAAGTTACCTCTGCGTGGTATTCATCGTTTTGTTGAATGACTTCGATGCAGAGTTCGGCGAGATGAGCCAAGTCGTCCAGTTTCTTCTTCTGCTCAACACCCTCTGCGTACGATTCTTATTAAATTCATAAACATAAATTATTATATGTCAGAAACAAGCAGAACTGGAAAAATCATTCATACACCACAGGATGGCATACTGGGTAAAACACGAATCTTCAATCTGAAACGAAAACAAGAATACTCCAATTCGCCGACTCAGTCAACGGCTCAATCAACGGCTCAATCAACGGCTCAATCAACGGCTCAATCAATGGCTCAATCAACGGCTCAATCAATGGCTCAATCAACGGCTCAATCAATGGCTCAATCAACGGCTCAATCAACGGCTCAATCAATGGCTAAATCAACGGCTCAATCAATGGCTAAATCAATGGCTAAATCAATGGCTCAATCAATGGCTCAGTCAACGGCTCATTGACTCACAAGGATTCCACCTTCAAACAAGTAAGTATATTCTTTATTAAAACTAGTTGATAGTTGCACTCCGGTGCAGAAATAAAGAGGATAACCATTTAAAAGTTAGCATTTAATATTTAGTATGTACATATAATTCAAGTATGTATAAATAATTGAAATCAAGTTCCTGCATCTGAAAGCCATAACAATGTATCTTCATATACATGTAGAAATAAACACACCAGGTTATTTCGAGCAGTACACTCGACCTTCTCTATTCGTTAAAATCCGGAAAGTATCTCAGATCTTTAGTATATATATATATATATATATATATATATATATATATATATATATATATATAATATATATTACATAGTTCATACAATCATACAATACTTTACTCTTACCCTCACACACGCGGAAATACACACTTGTGCACTATTGCACTGTTTTATCAATTAAATAATTATTCGCCAAGGATTTTATCCAACCATTTTTGCATCCAAGTTCATTGAAAACACAATTTCTCCAACTTTACTAGACGTCGTTTGCCATACTTTCCTTACAAGTCATAGCAGCATCAGTGAAGGCCCAGTATGCTACATTTTACTTGTTAGTCGCATCAAGTAGTCAAAATCAAAAACCTAATATATTGCAGTTAATAAATTTTAAAAGTTATTTTAAATGCAATCTAAACCTGGCCGTGAAATAAATATAAGTGGACCATTAAAAATGATCTAAGAAAAGCTAAACTTCTATATCCAGCAGCACATCAGATAGTAGATCAAATTAAATAATATCATTATTATCTTTTAATTTACCCAAGGTATCTATAATCCCTCAAATGTCAGATATCAATAAGAAATTCTATATTTGGAGTGGATGTCCAAGTCAAGAACTGGAAGAGCAAAAGTGGTATGAAAGGCAAAAGCATTGAAATGTTCAATATTTTAATGAATTATTATCACTATTATTACAATTATTATTGTTATTATTATTGTTAATAGAACTTTATTAATATTATTATTTATAAACATCTTCAACAAACAGAAAGCCACACAGAAATGTGAATATGAGGCACAGTTAGTTAGTTGCAAAGTAACGAGCTTTTGAATATCCAAATGATAGTCAATGAGCTACGATGTGTTTCTTAAAGAAAGAGATTGAGCATCAGTCAAATATTTGTAGTCGGTTCTGATTAGTTCCCTTGAAAAGGCGATATACAAATTCACTCAATAAATTAATGAAAAACTGCCATTTTAAACGGTGAATGTAGGCCAAGGTAGAGTTTTCAGATCTCATAAATAAAGAGACTATCAATAAAAACATCACAACTGAACAAAAAATTAATATAAACACTATAACTAAAAGCAACATCTAAAACACTAGAGGGCCTATAATGTATGTGACCGATTTTTTTTTAATATTCTTGGAGTTATTTGCCACATATTAATGTCTATTCCGTGCACATCACACTAAAAAAACGCACTAAACTGGCATGCAATATGGACAGTTAGTTTACCTAAATTTTGTAAAATTTTAAACCTAGAACCAGCATGCTGGAGTCTCCAGAAACAAGTCCTTAAACGACAGTGCACTAAAAATGACTGGGAAATCAAAATAGGTCATTGTTGAAGTGTTCAGACCTAATACTAATGCACTGTCAGGCAACTTTAGTGTCTGATACATTACGTTAGTGTCTGAAATTACAAGCAGTGCTCAGTGTAGTTAGTACACCGTTTTGATCTAATTGTGGCTTGAGAGGCACAATCTTCACCTTGTTTCTTTCACTTGAATCCATGCCTGACACATGCCTCCTCAAATTTCACCACATAGATAATAATAATAACTATGACTATGGCGCCGTAACACAGTTACAAGGGCACCTACGATGAGACAAGTGCTCAATACCTGTGTCTATCCCAACTGCTAAATCCATAATTTCACTCCAGACTATAAGTCAGGCAACGGTAAGCACTTTTCAGTCAAAAACTTTTTCAAAAACTCCCTTCCCCGTTTCAAGAATATATCAAATATGACTGCAAGTAGAATATACATTAATATGTGGCAAGTACAAGACATACAGCTGAGTATTGCAACAAAATAACGAACAGTTGGTATAATGAAAACGAATATCTGCAACATCCATGCAAATGCATCGTTATGACAACCGGTAAGTAAAGCGATTGCAAAAAATTCTGAAACATCGTTTTTAATATTAAAAAATAAAGCATATTATTCGACACAACTTGTAAAGCAGAACAACAACAGATGTAAAACGTACCCTAAACCAGGCACATGTCTAAATCAATGACTAAAAATAAAACAACATAATCCTGTCTAAAATTTAAACAACATTTATAGCAAAATGTATCAGTGTGCATAGGCCAGTGCACATGATATACATAATTGAATAATATGAATATAATATATGTGAATAATGAATAATATATATATCTACAAACAAAAGCACATCGAAACGGGCAACTACAGAAGTAGGTATACCTTTCCTTGTTCCAGCTGTTCATTGTAAGACAATTAATTGCAAGACAATTAAAATTCTTAAGTGATCACAAAAAAACCTTTCAGAGTAACTAATAGCACCTTCCTATCTTCGTGAGTTCTTCATCTTGACCTCAACTATTGTGGGTCGCCGATCTTTCAGCTCGGCCTCTAGAGGTGACTTTATGGTTTCTTACGCCCGCACAGCCACAAGGCAGCAGAGGGCATTTTCAGTCACTGGACCTTCCGTCTGGAACGACCTTCCCTCTAACCTGCGTTCCCAACCTTCGAACATGTCTGGCACATTCTATAGATTGCTTAAGACTTTTCTTTTTGACCGGGCCTGGGTCGAGAGCGCCTATGAGTAGAGCCCTTGAAGGGGCGCTATATAAATCACATAGATAGATAGGTAGATAGATAAATAGATAGATAGATAGATAGATAGATAGATAGATAGATAGATAGATAGATAGATAGATAGATAGCACAGCAAACGTGTCAATACCTTCCTCACAGCTTGTACACCCTTTTTACCAGCGGTATTATTACTATAACTGCTTTATCTTTTTCACCTAAACATGATCGTTCTGTTTCTTACATTAATGTTGATAGCGAAGAGAATCCCCCCTGGAACAGCATTAAGTGAAATTCCAGTTGAGCAACAAAATGAACTTCAAAACAGCTTAAATTGAATAAGTTCAACTTCTGTTCAAAATTGTAAATATTGCCAAGAGGCCTATCCGTCCACCCATCCATACATCTATGCCCCCATCCATCTAGCCATTTGTCTTTCCAGCAAACCTACACCGTTACGATCAGTTCAACCGTTCTTTCTCTGGGAAATCCACTAAATGTCTTTGAAACGAGTCTGATACTGCACTTGATCCAAGTGGTAGAAAATTTATCCACCAGTTCCATTCAGAATTGCCGGAAACACAATTAGCCAAATTTTATTAATTAACTTATCCGACCAAAGACTAACGAATAGTTAAATAAACCAAGAAACAAATATGCCTGGATGAAATTCAGTCAATAAACTGCATAGGCCTATAAGTTATGAATAAGACTACGAAATAATTACTATTTATAATTATTCTTGCTCAGTGGATCCTAAAAAATGTCCAAAAAAGTACAAATTGACATAAATATTAACAGGATAAATATTGGAAAGCAACCAGTAAACCCAAAAGGAACAGAATCCCACTCAATTAGGGTCACCCTAACCCTAACCCTAATCCTAATCCTAACCCTAATTCTAACCCATTTAAAGGTAATACAGATGGAAATGAAGAACAGTTGTCTTGAACTTTATTAAAATGTAGCAAAATCTCAATTAGTTAAGGTCTACCTTCAATCTTAGCGAGCTCGGAGACTTTGGTGTAGTTGATCAAAGCCGCGTTTTCCATGCACTTCTGAAGAAATGCTCGTATCTCTTCCGGCGCAACCGGCGTCACGATGTCCTTCATTAAAACCTAAATTGCAACAACACGTGATATCTCAAATACAGAAAATCTATAATCTGTATGAAACCGAATTTAACCCTTTGAACCCGAAGCTCCCGAAATGCTAAGGATAACGGGCCGGAAAACCAGCCCGTCGGGTTCAAAGGGTTAAGACAACAACGAATACCATTTGCACTCTGCCGACGACTGTCACATTGAATTACTTATGCACCAAGTTGCGGAAAACATTTGGTCAAATAAAGCATATATGTTTACTTACTTACTTACAGATCCATTAAACTATAATAAAACTGACAAGCTGGCTTGATTTAGCTCTTTCTTCTGAGATTTTCCTTAAAGTGGTATTATAAAAAGTTGGAACTCTGTAGTTCTAACGGTTTTTTCCTGCATTAAATTTGGCTCCACTGTACTTGTCTTACTACCTATGTTACCATAACACTGCTGCCACATTGTTACGCTGGAAATTTGTTAAGCGTGATTTGCCAAAACAGAAATTCTAAATACGGTTGAAACATGGATCCAAAACTTTGATAGCACTGCAGAAAATGATTTCATTACAATGCGATCTCATTTTAAAGTGTTTGTTTGTTCACCTATGACTCCCAAACTTAACACAAACATTGAGTTTCTCGTGTAATTGCTGTCGGGTTAATCCTGTCATCAAAATTTCTACAAATTATGATCTGCATGAAAGATCAAAATATGAAAGGCATAATTTGATCACCTTAGCTGTTCAAAACATAACAACTGCTATGGTCAATTGCTCCTTTAGTTGATGTACAAAATTTCGGCAACTCTCTCCAAATTTCACACTCATTTAAATGAATAATTATAATTTCATTTCGATTTCAGCTGAAAATCTAGCTCTTGTATTCTAGCTCTTTTAAGCAGCTAATTTACCATAAACTGTCTCTAACCTCTTGAAAATGAGCCGTACATTCAATTCAATTTTGCCATCACTTGAAGCCTTGTGAAGAGTACATTAGACAATGGCACTGCAGAAATTCTTGGTTATTGCTGAAGCAGCAATCATATACTGCCTCATTGAGCTGCTAAAGATATTTTACAACAGCTTCCTGATACGACTCGATAAACATCTCAATCTAAAATCGAGTTCAGAATGCGTAATCGAAACTATACTCGACTGAAATTAACCGGAAATTTGGTATATCAGGGAGTCAATTAGATTCTTGAGAAAGCAGAAACAAGCAGAGCATCGCAAAACATGCACAGTCATCATTTTTATTATTAAATACTGGAAAGACAGCAGCAGAACATAACAGACAGACAGGCAGGTCAAATAAATCATTCGTGAAAAATCATTCGTCTGTGAAATACAAGCCAATGAAGCTAGACAACGACGACCATGACAGAAAAAGACACAATCTTCTATTGATTTCACAGATAGGTTACCAGGAAAAAGCAATATCTGGTGTTTGCGGAGAAGACATTCGAGGCAACGGGTTTCAGCAAATCGCCTTTTACATGCGTACAGAGCAAACAGCGGATAGAATCGTCGTGTCTGGAGTTCGCAAATCGTGACCTGTCGCGGGGACAATTGGGTTATTCCGACTGGGTCGAAATGACACACAAGGATAGCATATACAGCTTTCACTGCCGCCAGAAGTATCTCGTGTATACTGCCGTGAAAAGCCAAAACGCAGTAACTATGACTCTTATAGTAAGGGAGTTACTGTGTTTTGGCTTTTCACGGCAGTATACAATATACATGTGTGTGTGTGTGTGTGTGTGTGTGTGTGTGTGTGTGTGTGTGTGTGTGTGTGTGTGTGTGTGTGTGTGTGTGTGTGTGTGAGATTCCTTCATGCTGGTAAAAAGTGTACCAACGTCGGTGCAGTTCAACTCAATCCGGATTCAATTCGCATGTCACTGATGACCTTAGCATTCCACTTAGTAATAAACAGACATGGGTTCTGAAATCCTCTTTAAGAGAGTAGTTCTCTGGTTTTGCAGGTTCAGTGTGGACATAGGGGCACACAATTGTCTAGTGGTTAGCAGTGTTGAAGGTAAATCTATTTTAAAATGAGAAAGACTAAATAACATTGTAGAAAAGATAAAGAAATGGCCAGATTTCTAAGGAAATGCTTCTGTTAGCAAACCAGCAATAAAGATTATGGTGATTGTTGTACAAATGCTTGTTAAAATAACTAAGCAAAGACGAATGAATGGATGGATTGATGGATGGATGAATGGGTGGATGGATGGATAGATGGAGCATTGAAATGATGGATAAACAGATTGGATGTGATGGGTGGTTGAATAAAATCACTAGACAGTGATTCCATCCATCCATCCATCCATCCATCCATCCATCGATCCATTGATCGATCCATCGATCCATCGATCCATCCATCCATCCATCCATCCATCCATCCATCCATCCATCCATCCATCCATTAGGGCATAGCCGGGTGCTGACCCGGTTACCCGGAATTGCCGGGTATTTGATACCCGGCAGATAACCGGCCCCGGTGATAAAAGGTCTACCGGGCCGGGTGGGTAATTATGAATAGCATACCACACATGGGCTTAACAGCTAACCTGCAAGATCTCTCAACTGGGCATTGTAGTACAATGAACAGACAATCACATAACAGACAGCCTGCTGATGGTTGCTTTATATTAGACTATCCTATTTCAAACAGGGACCAGCAAGATGAGGGGGGAAGAGGAGGAGGGATAGTTTGTATCACCCTCTTCCATGTTGTCAGTCTTTCTTCCTCCTCTTCATTTTCCTCTTTGTTTTCTAATACCCCTTCCTGAGAGGAACAGTGGTAGACTTGAAGGAGAAGAGGAATAATATATATATATATACATATTTATATATATATTTAAATAGAAGAGTGGCACCTTGTTTCATGCTTTCTCCTCTTCTTCCTTCCTCCTCTTTCTCTTCTATTACCCCTTCCTCTTCCTCCTGCTGTTTGGCTGTTTGAAATATCTAACAGAGAGAGAAAGGAGATGATGAAGGAGGAGGGGTAGAAACTGTGGTAGAAGGTGAAGAAGTATAGGAAAAGGGGAAGAGGTGCTGCTCACTGACCATGTAGCTATATAGGTTGGCCAGTGGTCATCTGTTAATCCCTTATCTTTAAAGCCTGTTTGATCTGTCACACTCTCATTCAAGTCAGAGAGACTAGGACTTGTCAGAAGGGATACCTTCCACCTGTTGACATGCTTTTGCAGCCAAGCTTAATAGGCTTGCCCCTCCCCCCCATATGACCAAGTATACATCTCACAGATTAAGGGATGGTTCACTTTGAAATATATAGACATGTAGTTGGACTGCATACACCACAGAAACAAGACTGTTTATCAGGGCTGCTGACATCTGACCTCCTCTTGCCTTACTGAACAGTTCATAATTTCTATACAATACATTGATTTTATCAGCAGAGTTCATGAACATATATAACTGGAACCCCTCAATCAATAACCACTGGCAGAACTCAACAGTAGTAAAACTCTGACACTGAAGAATTTGACTCAATTCCACCAAAGGTAGTTAACAAACTGAGTGGTGTTCTTTTGACAGCATTCAAAGGGGAGACATACTATTCAGTTTAGAGATTAACGATTACTTTTAATAACCGGACCCGGTACCCGGACCCGGCAGATTTTATTCAAACTACCCGGACCCGGTAACCGGTTGAAAAACGGCACCCGGCTATGCCCTACCATCCATCCATCCATCCATCCATCCATCCATCCATCCATCCATCCATCCATCCATCCATCCATCCATCCATCCATCCATCCATCCATCCATCCATCCATCCATCCATCCATCCATCCATCCATACACACACACACATACATACATACATACATACATCCATCCATCACATCCAATCCGTTTATCCATCCTTCTGCTACTGGGTATACGTGTGTAAAGTCGTGTATCTCTAATTTATCAAAACGTCTGTCTCTTTTGTATATGAGAAAGTAACCTTTAATAGTCAATAGGACAATTTTGTGATCTGACCCTTTTAAATTAGGCGTGAAAAATGTTGTGTTTCCGGTAACCCGACCGACCCATTTTTACGGCCGCGACCCAAATATTTTTGTAAAAAAATTTATTAAAAAAAATTTTTGTAATAAAAAAAAAATTAAATTTTTAAATTTTTTTAAAAATTTTTTTTGAAAAAACATTTGTATTGACATAACAGAAAAGACGTCAACAAAATGAAATTAATAGGACTGTTTCTAAAGCAGTTTTAGGTGCAGACAGTCGGGAAATAGGCAGTTTATACTTGCTTAGAACACGTACTTTGTTGCAGCATGCAAAAAAGACTAGTGGGGTATACTTTTTCGGAGTCACTGCATAAAAATATTTTACCAAAATAAAAAAAAATTCCGACCTACCTACCCAATTTTTTTTAGCTCTGTTACCGGAAACACAACATTTTTTTAGGCCTTACTAGTCTCATGATATTTGGGAATAATCAGTATAACTATTAGTAACCTACTTTCTGGAAAAAAATAAAAGGATTGAAAGATTGGTGGCTGGATGGATGATTGGATGAATGAATGGATGAATGAAAGGATATAAGTGTTCTATAGATAACAGAAAGAAATGGAAGGACCAGGGCTTAAAGTGTGGCTGGACGGTCATGGACGGCGTCCATGCATTTATTTTAAAATCTGCACACCATCCTGCCACTCATTAGGCCAGCACAGCCTGAAACGAAGGGGCGTCCATGCACTCTTTTTCTACACTTTAAGCACTGGGAAGGACAGATGAATGATGACACATAGATGGATGCACAAAACATGGAAAAATTTAGCTACATGGTTAGCGAGAGGAAAGCAAGAAAAACACATAAGTGTAAAGTGCTCGAGCAAATCGTCTGCTCCGTTGTTCGCACCACAAGTGCCAAGAAATCGAGGTGCAACAAAGCAAACATTGCACTAAGCGCAAGCAGCAATCGAATGAATATCAGACAGCGGCTAATCAAGGTGACACGTTCAAGAAATTTCGATACAATTTGCAACAGACAGACAGACAGTGCACAGAACAGCACAAGATGAATACTGATACCCTTGAAGAACCAGAGATCGTTTGGTAATCGTCCGAAGAACTAAAGTTACTTTCTCTGAACACCTGAACAGTTGATTTAACAGAAATTTTACTCGGCTAACACCAATACAACACACACCAGCCTGGGGCGGATCCAGGCGTGGCGGCCAATCCGGCCATGGCCCCCATTTAAAAATTACATGGGACATGCCCCCAAGGGCCCCCATTTGGTTTCAAGAACCTTTATACCAATACCAATGCATCAGATTTTTGGGCAGCGAAAATGGTATGTATTTTTCAGACATTTCGGCCGGATAACTAAAAAAAGGTCATAAGATATTTTTCGGCAAAGATCACCGAAAATTTTGCCCCCCCCCACCTTCAACAATTTCTATATCCGCCCCTGACACCAGCTGTTGAAAAAGATCCGACTATACAGAAAACACAGCACCTAGCATGGTATGAAAAACACAGGCTATGGTTTAGAGGTTCAGAGAATCTGGACAAGCACAGTACATGTAGGTAAGCTGTAAAACATTATTAGCAGGACGGAACATACATGTATTAAATTGACAACACGTAAAGCATTTCATTCCAAACAAATTACTTACTATAACATTTTAATTATGAATCTGTAATACCGGTAAAATTGACTGAGAACCAATAAAGCTCATATCATCAAAGTGGCTAAAAACTCGGCCTGTTGCCGTGTATCTACCAATCTGTTTTTCCACCATTAAACCCAAGGTTGACAACACGTACAATTATGTATCCATATGCACATAAGAAAATTTTGCACATAACATGGTTAAACCGTGGCACAAACAGAAGGCATATTATGTGCATACCAACAAGCGAAATGAATTGACCAATTTGTTTGGAGACTGTTCCTAGACTAACAACCAATTAATAAGGAACCCAATACTTCTCTGAGCATTTAAAACTCCCAAAGTCAAAAATAGTGTGTATAAAATTCTACTAAAACCCATTTGGATCCTAAAGAAACTTAAGTCAGGCAGCTTTGCAGTAGACGCTTTTGAGATATTCAAAACTGATATCATACCCGACCAAAATCATATAATTTTTTACATAGCCTGCATTCATTACTTAGCATACCTTTGAATTAATTAAATATCAAGAGTACGCGACCAATTAACAGAACTTATCAAAATACTAAACAACAATTCATAATTATGCACAACATTCAGTAAGCCGTTTTTACCATTTTGGAAAACTCATCACAAATTATTCAATTCCAAAAAATAACTGAATTCAAAAAGATAACTAAAAAGATAAATAAATAAAATAACATTAAAAACCGTAAAAAAATTAAAAATTAAGTAAACATAGACAAGTAAATACAAAACATACTCGCTCAAGCAGAGATAACGTAGACTTGAGGGCACCTTCAGGACGGCCGAATGGAAACGAATATCTACAAGCAAATATCAACAATATTTATAATTCAACAGTATTAGAAATAAATATAATTAATTAAATACAATACAAATAACGAATATCTATATGAATATCAACGATAATTCAACAGTATTAGTTCTAAATAAATATAACTAATTAAGATTAAACACCATATCTACAATAATAAAAATAAAAATAAATTTGCCCCACACCCCCGGAGACTAACGGGGTATATTTTGAAATAAAGTCTCTAGGGGAGAGAATATTTAATCTCCTACTGAAACAGAATCTCCCCCGTTCAACGTGAAATGGGCCACTCTACAGTAATACAAAATTTATACATAATCAGATCAAACCATTATCGTACATTGCTAAATTATTGAACAAGAACATACATTCCCAGATTATTAACTGTGATATCGCAATAGGTGGTCCAATACAGAGTTTCAGGCAGGGAAACTGAGTGCTTTTTTTGGGGGGGGAAAGACTATATATTGGGGAGACGTTATATGGTGACACCGGCTTAGCGACTCTAAAATCGCTGCGTGTAAGAGTAGCTGAATGTCAATGTTCAAGTGCCTTGCAACGTAGGTTTAAATTGAATGTTAAACAAAATGAAGGAAGGCAAGAAGACTCGATTTCATGAGTGCAATCTAAACCCGAATCCATGTCAGGGTGTTATGTAAACCGATCCGTGACCATAGATGGAAGCTGAGTGCAACACAAACGAAGACCATCTATCCCAGCAGAAAGAAGATCCGAAAGGTTATCCATTGCGAAACAACCAGGCAAAGTGGTTGGTGTCTCTCAGCACTGTACTCATTTTTTGCCTCTCTGTCTCACTGCTTGTCTGTCTGTCTTTCTGCGTGTCTGAGTGTTTGTGCCTGTCTGTCTGCCCATCTGTCTGCCGGTCTCACTGCTTGTCTGTCTGTCTGTATGTATTTGTGGGGCGCGGTGGTGTAGTGGTGGCGCGTAAGGACCTTGGGCAAGTCCTTCACTCACAATTGCTCAGCGCTTCAGCGTGAAACTTTGATGCAGTGTCTGTTATACATTCGGGAGCGCCTCTGAGTAGTGACAGCTTGAAGGGGCGCTATAACAGGTACGGGTACAAACAAACCATTGCACTACTGAGCATCATCCCTTGCAGTAGATCGCACTACAAACTCTGATTCCCTGTTTCAGCCGCAGCACACACAGTGTGCTAACAACTGCATTACTTACTTACTTATTTAACCCATTACCAACCAAAGTGTAGTAAATGGTATGGGAAATCCTAAACCCTCGGTCAGCAAAGGGTTAATACTTCGTCTAAAGCCCATCACCAATTACCAAACATGAAAAAGGTTGTTTTTGAACAGAATTTAAACGCATAGGAAACAAGTATTGTTTTTTAACTTTTAACTTTCATTGAATTGACACAAGTAATTTTCAAATCACAAGCTGCTACCAGGACAGTTGACACTGACGAATTTGTAATTTTCTCTAAACATTGATCTATCAATTAAAACATCATTTAATTAGCCGGGTATGATATCATTTGCGGGCGGCCTTCAACAGATTTTATTTTCCGCCGAATCGTAATCACGTCCGAAAAACTTGCCGCCATAATAACATCCGCACCAGATGGCCGTCCGTCTGCTCAATTATATATTTCTGCGGACTATTTACATACACCCACGCCCCACGGTGCGGAAAAACAACGTCTTAATGACTTTGACTCATCTGCATAGTGCAACAGATTGCTATGTATTGAATTTGGCATTTGCAAAAAAATTCACTGTTCACCGACCTTCCTACAACTACGCACATTATCCTTCGTAATTTGCAATAAAGAAGACGACCCAGAATCAATTGCTTTCGACATGGACATTGGACAAGGCGGCTATTAACCCTCTAAACACCGAGGTATAGGATTTCCCCGTACCATTTTCTACACATTGATCGGCAACATGAAATTATGTCTTGCAAGTTAAAGTATTTATATGGGGTGAGGGTTACAATTATGAAAGCCTAATAACGATATAATCCTGTAATACAGCCTTAGTTAATAGTAGGCCTATACTTTAAGTGCAACTATAATGGTACTATACACTTTATTTAGAACTCAGAGTCACAAAGATAGGGCTTATGAAGAGCATCAATAGCACATTTAGTAAGCCTAAACTTGTAGCATCTTTAAATGTTAAAGTATTATAGTGAGTAGTGTGAGTGTCAAATGTGATTAGCGATAAACATCATCTGACAATGTTTCCCAACTACGAGAACATCATTGTTTAGTTTTATCTTTTGAAATGCGAAGAATCAGAGTAGGATAATAGGCCTACAGCTTCCACATAATTATTCACCCGTAATGAAAAAGCTGTTCACATAATAGTAAGTATGTAGGTAATGCCAATTAATATCCCAATTAGCGTGTTGCCGTTCTGCAGGTGCAGATTTTGAAATTTGTAGTAGAAAAGTGTAGAATATCGAAGTATCAAGTTAATATATAAGGTCGTTGGTATCAACCTCATTGCAGGCTTACTTCTGCTTCAGCTTGGTTCAAATCGCAAAAGAAAAACAGAATTCGGTTTTTAACCAATTTCTTTCTTTAAATAAAAAAAACAAATAAAAAAACCAGATGGCTCTCGCGGGCCGCATTATTCGGGTCCACGGGCCGCATGCGGCCCGCGTGTTTGAGACCTCTGCTCTAAAGACCGAGGTATAGGATTTCCCCGTACCATTTTCTACACTTTGGCCGGCAAAGGGTTAAGTTCAATATTTGCACACATTTGTGACATCTTTCCAGTAGATCGGGCGACGCCGCGGCACGTCGAAAGTTGCCGCCAAAGAAAAGCTCGAGGAAGAAGGCCGGGCGACATAAATATTTTCGTTTATTCAAGAAATCAAACATCCATTCCGCCTGACCTGTCCTGGAAAAGACCGGACGATGAGTCCACGGACGGACCGCACCACGCGTGGATCAATACGAATCAGACGGAGTGTACAGCTCACGTTCATTTATATAGCGCCAGTGCGAATAATCACTTGGAGTTGAACTCCAGCGACAAAGGTCGTCTGCCGAGGAGGAGCAGTCGATGTCTGACAGATATCAATTACAAGGAAGCTGAGAGAGAGGATGCACGGACGACGATGCTAAAAATTGTCTGTCTGACTCTCTGGGGGAAGGACAATGTCTGACTCGGGTAAGGACAATGCCTGACTCAGCTACGGACAATGTCTGACTCGGGTAAGGACAATGTCTGACTCGGGTAAGGACAATGCCTGACTCAGCTACGGACAATGTCTGACACGAGGAAGGACAATGTCTGACTCGGGTAAGGACAATGCCTGACTCAGCTACGGACAATGTCTGACACGAGGAAGGACAATGTCTGACTCGGGTAAGGACAATGCCTGACTCAGCTACGGACAATGTCTGACACGAGGAAGGACAATGTCTGACTCGGGTAAGGACAATGCCTGACTCAGCTACGGACAATGTCTGACTCGGGTAAGGACAATGTCTGACTCGGGTAAGGACAATGCCTGACTCAGCTACGGACAATGTCTGACACGAGGAAGGACAATGTCTGACTCGGGTAAGGACAATGTCTGACTCGGGTAAGGACAATGCCTGACTCAGCTACGGACAATGTCTGACACGAGGAAGGACAATGTCTGACTCGGGTAAGGACAATGTCTGACTCGAGTAAGGACAATGTCTGACACGAGGAAGGACAATGTCTGACTCGGGTAAGGACAATGTCTGACTTGCGAGAAGGACAATGTCTGACTTGCGAGAAGGACAATGTCTGACTTGCGAGAAGGACAATGTCTAACTTGCGAGAAGGACAATGTCTGACTTGCGAGAAGGACAATGTCTGACTTGGGTAAGGACAATGTCTGACTTGGGTAAGGACAATGTCTGACTCGGGGTGACTCGGGGAAGGACAATGCCTAACTTGCGAGAAGGACAATTTCTGATTCGGATAAGGACAATGTCTGACTTGCGAGAAGGACAATTTCTGACTCGGGTAAGGACAATGCCTGACTCAGCTACGGACAATGTCTGACACGAGGAAGGACAATGTCTGACTCGGGTAAGGACAATGTCTGACTCGAGTAAGGACAATGTCTGACACGAGGAAGGACAATGTCTGACTTGCGAGAAGGACAATGTCTGACTTGCGAGAAGGACAATGTCTGACTTGCGAGAAGGACAATGTCTGACTTGCGAGAAGGACAATGTCTGACTTGCGAGAAGGACAATGTCTGACTTGGGTAAGGACAATGTCTGACTTGGGTAAGGACAATGTCTGACTCGGGGTGACTCGGAGAAGGACAATGCCTAACTTGCGAGAAGGACAATTTCTGACTCGGATAAGGACAATGTCTGACTTGCGAGAAGGACAATGTCTGACTCCAATAAGATCAATATCTGACTCCGATAAGGACAATATCTGACTCGGGTAAGAACAATGTTTGACTTGGGTAAGAACAATGCCTGACTCGCATAAGGACAATGTCTGACTCCGATAAGGACAATGTCTGACTCCGATAAGCACAATATCTGACTCCAATAAGGTCAATATCTGACTCCGATAAGGTCAATATCTGACTCCGATAAGGTCAATATCTGACTCGGGCAAGAACAAAAATGTCCGGTGGGGGAGGGGGGGAAGAGGCATCCACCGAGTGTCGCATATACTCCTGTCAATATATAAATCAAGCGACTGACCGAAAATTTGTAATTTCTTTTTCCAGCAGAACACGTAATCGATCTCTGACGACGATGAAGATGTCTCGCTCTTCGTGCAATATCGATCCGATTCCATCCGGCCTGAAAATGATGAAAACGATGAGTTACTTGATACATGTCAGAAATAAAGGCCAACCCATTTCGCCTATTTCCTTTTTATGATCGCGGCCTGGGTTTTTGCATGTTTTTTACTTATCACTAACATGCCAATCAAGTTTATCGGAAAAACAATTACACTGTGTCCAAAAAATTCCAACCCTTCAAAGATATGGATGAAAAACTGTAGCAGATAATAATCAATTAAAAAAATGTCAAACCCTTTGACCTACAAGTTTTGAGGAATAAAGAAGGAGAAAGTATACAAGACAAAGTATACAAGACAAAGTATACAAGACAAAGTATACAAGACAAAGTATACAAGACAAAGTATACAAGACAAAGTATACAAGACAAAGTATACAAGACAAAGTATACAAAACAAAGATCATAGACAATGAAGAATTCTGTGAGCGAATTGTTAATGCTTGGAATGAATTTAAAGGTTTTGTATCAATATTCGAAACGACACAAAAATTATTGCTCTAGCTTTACTCAAGATACATGAAAAAATGTGATCCAATTAAGTTAATAATCAACTAAATAAATTAATTGAAACAAAATAATATCCAATCAAGAGCATTAAAATCACTTTAAAACTTGTCATTTTAAATAGCAAAATAAAATAAAATAGTATTTCAAGCATATTTTAAGAGAGAAGTTGGTAAAAACCGAAAAACATGCCGTTTTCCTAAGTTAATCGATGTACCCGGTATAGTTTCTGACAGGGCTGCTTTAAGGAATTTTTAGGACTGCACATTGAACAACTCCTCCTTTTCTTTCCCATCCTCCATGGTAAATTACTTCCAATCGGAGGACAATGACCATTTTTTGCTAGTTTTAACTGTACAGAAGTGCTTCTACAACTGCACAAATCCATTTAGAACTGCACATTATGTGTACAACTGCAGGTTAAAAAAGCCCTGGTTTCCGACATAATACCGATCTTGGTCTGGACTTCAAAATACATAATTATGTACTTGTACTCATGTTCTTTTTTGTTTCTTTGGCAATAAATAAATAAATAAGTAAATAAATAAATAAATGACAGAATTGCACATGGCTACCTGTTTCCATGGACGTGAGACGCACAGAAGGCGAAGCTGTAGTGCATCAACGTAGGATCGATCATCGTTCCCTGATCGGCATGATCCAACAGATCGTTCAGGTAGGATAGGTGGCGCTTGCAACCTCGCACGCCATAACGAGCACAGTACTCGTCTAGGACAAACACTTGACCTGGGCTGAACCAACCCTACAAGTTACACCAAAAGTCAAATAATTAAGAAAGGCATGTCTCGAATAACCACAACCATAGTTTTTATTTTTGGAAAAAGAATTGATGATGGCATGTGGAGAGAGAAGAAGAAGACGAGGAAGACCAAGAAAGAAATGGATGGATGAAATACACGAAAGGTCTGGTATGAGCTTGGAGGAGCTAAGAGAGGCGACAAGAGAGAGGAAACACTGGAGAGGATACATCATGACTATCGCCAGAGCTCCAAGAGCTGACGGCACCAGGCGACCAGGTGATAGTTTTTATTGCTTCAATAAACAATTGATAAAACATCTTTTACGCTCAATATATACCGGATAATGGAGCTAATTTTAAAATACCAAGAGAAAGATTACTGTCCCAATGTCAGGGTTACCTAAGTACATGTGAAAAGAAACGGTAGCCGGTTATGCAAACATGTTTATAAGACAGCCTGAACTCCATAGCCTTCATCTTCTGCTGTTGAAAAGACATGCATGTCATTTGGGCTGGGAGCGCCTCTGAGTAGACTTCATGATATTTGCAAGTGATAGCGCTGACTTGCGTCAGAAGCACCTCTGAACCAGAGTGACGCTTTTTGAATTTTCGATCACAATTACAAACAACATTGGTAGCGATCAGGGTGGATCCAGGGGGGGGGGCAATCCGGCCATGGCTCCTCATTCAGAGATTTGCACAGCCCCCCCCCATTAGGTTTCAAGCTTTCAATCAACGCACAATGTGGTGGGAAATGGCGAGAGAGAGAAAAAAGTAGCACACTACTAAAAAATCACCAGCTTCCAAATAACTGGAGTTGCAACATTTTTTCAGAAATTTTTGGGAGAAAGACTAAAAAAGTCATCAGATTTTTTCGCGAAACCCCCCCCCCAATTTTTTTAAAACCAAGTTTTGTATTTGTCTGCATTTCGATAATCAACATCAAAAATTTAGGCCTCCCTCAAAAATTTCTGTATCCGTCCCTGGTAGCGATGATCGTTAAACACAGCTGATCCTCACCAGACACGTAAACTGATCGCTAAGTCTGAATTCCAACGTCAACTTCTGGAGGACGTTGAATAAATCGTGATGTTCGAATTTACTTGGATTCGCCTGAACGTATTCGTCGAGACCGTGCTTTCGAGCTTTGTCTGCATCTGGATAATTAACCAACATCAATCTCAACATATTTGTTTGTTTGTTTGTATGTGCACTTGTTATAGCGCCCCTTCAAGCTCACTACTCAGAGGCGCTCCCGAATGCAGAGCAGACACTGCATCGGAGTTTCACGCTAAAGCGCTGAGCAATTGTGAGTGAAGGACTAGCCCAAGGTCCTTACGCGGCGAGGTGGATTCGAACCTCGAACCTTTCGGCTCCAAGGCAACGACGCCACTACTAATATATATCTCAACATCATTTGCCTGCATTGGTCCCTCCCTATGGAATGGGCTTCCACCCATTCAGTTCGCTCTGCCATCCTCTCTGGTAGTGTATCCTCGTCTTTCTCTCGTCTAAAAACTTGCCTGTTTTCAAGGGGCTGAACGCACTGGGAGCGCTTCTGAAAGGCTCTTGTTGCGAGAAGCGCTTTATAAATGGTAAGATACAATACAATACAATTTAACGTACACTTTTAATTATTGTTTATCTATTGTTATTGTTTATCTATTGTTATTGACTTGCATGTCACATCAGTATTTAAATAACAATAATGTATGCATTTATAATAAATTTAAAAAATCATAAATATGACACTAATGCAGGTCAATGAGTCAGCCGAAAAATGTCTAAACAGACCCATTAAGACTTGGCTGGCTCATTTACAGCATGAAGTAAATGCAAAGCAACAATAAATGCACAGTGAAAATGAGTTGCTATTGTATTGTATTGTATTAAAACATTTATAAAGCGCCTCTACTAGGGTGAACCGTTCAGAGGCGCTCCCAGTGCGCACTGCGCAAGACCACAAGAGAAGAAATAAGTTTTGAGGAAAGAAAATGAGGAGGGATTACCAGTTAGAAGTTGAGACCGAGTAGATGAAGACAGAGTATTCCAAAGAGATTGATGTAACATTGTAAAGGATCGAGACTGAGCCATAGCCGTTCTAGTAGGAGGAACTAAAAGATCAAATCTATTTGAAGAGCGGAGTGGACGATGTGAGAAGGCTGAAAGAGGCTATTACACTCCATAGACGATTGTGAGGTGGTTGGTTCAAATGGTACAAGCTCATTATTTCACTGAAAATCTTTCTCTATGGCAAGGAAACAGATCGTTGATACCCACATATTTTCTTTAACCACAGCTTCGACTGTAACTGCTCGAAACCCAGTGCATAAAAATGCATGTCAGAAAAAATTACACAACACAGTACCGTGTAGCCCCAATCTGATTATGCCCTGCCCAAAATGCTCGGAAATGTATAATGAAGCCAGGCAAAACAATGCATTAAAAAACAGCTTGGAAGAGGTATGATTGTAGTTTCATCTCGTACATAAATGACGAGTTTAATCAATAGAAATCAATACCAGGAAAGCATTAGAAAGCGGCAGATCAAACACAACCGGCGATGGTATATTAAGACTCATTTACAAGAGAACAGCAGTACATTGAGATACAGCGACACTAGCAACTGTGGGGTGCGGTGTAGTGGTGGTGTCGTTGCCTTGGAGCCGGAAGGTCCGAGGTTCGAATCCACCTCGCTGCGTAAGGACCTTGGGCAAGTCCTTCACTCACAATTGCTCAGCGCTTCGGCGTGAAACTCCGATGCAGTGTCCGCTCTGCATTCTGGAGCGCCTCTGAGTAGAGAAAGCTTGAAGGGGCGCTATAACAAGAGCACATACAAACAAACAAACTTCATTTTCTTAGCCTCAGCTTCTGATGGTCGATGGCCAGTCCTCTCCCTTGCCGTCACAGCTTCATATCAACAGTGTACTCATTATAGACGCTTTAGCTGGTTCCTTACCGCCTTGTACTTTGGACAGCTGGGTGTTGGTCATCTTCGTTGGCTGACTCGCTGGTGGTGTTGGTTTGTGAGATTGACCTGTAGCACGATAGATTGCCTGGACCCACAGCGTTCTCTCTGATTCATCGTCGGTGGCAAACGTCACTTGATCACCCTCCTTCACGGTGTTGAAAAAGAACTTTCCACCTTCAACTCCTTCAACAGCGAATAACATCATGAAAAAATGACAAAGAAACAACGTTAATTCTACGCAAAAGAGAATATTATTAGATTCAATACAAACAAATGTGACATCATGAAAAAATGACAGAGAAATAACGTTAATTCTACGCAAAAGAGAATATTATTAGATTCAATACAAACAAATGTTGGTTTTAGCAGTAGTAGTATTTGCAGTTTAACGTCGCTGTGTGATAACAAAGACAATTAGCGACACCCTCCTCCTCTGTTCAGGCTTGAGACTGGCAAAATTTATTGCAGAAAGGCTTACGCCTAATATACATGTGAGGGTCACTTATTGCTATGGTAACTCCACCCCGAACACCTTTGGACTACTCTTTCGGACAACCCTTTTGACGCAACGCAGCGCTCCTGAATAAGCTGGTGCCCGCGCTTGGTTTTTTAGTAGCGCTTTAGAAGTTTGGAGATTACGATTACAATTACAATTAATTAATACCATCATCACAGTCATCATCATCAATTATTAAGCATTCAAACCGTAAATGGTACTACGCAGTACCTTCCAGTATTTCGCAGTAGTCCACCGTGAATCCGTCGAGCTGTTGGATACCAGTGGGATCTTGCTTCCTCTCTCGATAACTGCACATAGCAAATGTGTATTGCGAAACCTGCAGCAGTAGCAGCAGCACATCACATCATTCTTCATCTATTTATACATTTTCATGCATTTATTAAACATCACTATCTACCGACCAAACACACCAATCGCTGGCACTATGTAGGACTGCACAAAACAGGTGATTTAATTCAATTTTAATTCTCCCATTAGCTATAGCATCCCTTCAAGATCTCTACTCAGAGGCGCTCCCAACTACAGCGTGGACACTGAATCAGAGTTTTTCGTGCCGAAGCTCACGAGCAGTTGCGAGTGAAGGACTTGCTCAAGGTCCCGACGTGGCGACTTCAGGCGGATTCAAACCTGGAACCCTCTGGCTTCAAGGCAACAAACCCACCACTACGCCCCACCACTATTCGACCGAGTACAAATAATTGGACCAGCTATTCAGCCGAACGCGAATACCGAAGTATACAAAATATGTCTACTGACAACATTCAAAATTTCAAATGTCAGGACTTGTTCAAGGTCAATACACAGCAACCACCTCAGAGTCCTGAGACTCGAACCTGTACTCTCCGAGTTACAAGGCGACGCTCTAACCACTCAGCTCCCTACCTAGTCCCACATCATAAGGCAAAACCTCTCCGCATAATTATTTATAAAGCTCTTAGAGACAACAGTTAAAACAAAATATAATATGCAGTTCATTCGCTCCAACCTCTTGCTAATTCCGTGAATCTTAAAATCTTAAATCAAATCAAATCAAATAATTTTATTGGTCCGTTTGTAACAGCAACAAGCACACCAAGTGAGGAACAAAAATTACACAAAGCATCTCAAGTAACACCAAGTTATTAGACATTAATCAATCGAATAACTTAATTAGTTAACGTAAATTATTCAGTCATATGGCCAAGACTGGGATAATCTCCAAAGAAGTAGGCTAGGTAAGGATTGCAAAAACCTAGTGGTTCTAGGGTTAAGTGATACCAGTGTGGAGAATTATTAAAAAGTCGTGTACCAAACAGACTAACATCAATAATTTCAATACTTTTATTGTATTAGACAAACTAGGGAAAAAAGAAGTTACTAAATTACATTTAATACAAATGACACTAATTTGAGAAAACACGGTACCTACCTGTACCAGGACATAATATCTTTTCTTCCACTTCTTCCACACATTTTTCCCTTGAGCGTAGAGGTAACTGGAAAGACCAGAAAAGCAATCAGCATAATTTCAAGTACAGTAATACAGTTAGCAGCAACATGGAAAACAGTTTATACCTGTACACAAGAATAGATAAAAATGATACAACAATGAAATACCAATGAGTGTGAGATAGTGTAAGATCTATGCATGTACGTATTATTATACATAAATTAAACTGTTTTAATCTAATCTAATCTAAAATAAAATTTGTAAAGCGCTTCTCACAGCAGAGCTATTCAGAAGCGCTCTCAGTTTTGTTTCTCTTTCTTTCATGGCTTCAATAAAAGCTGTGCTTATGGCGGTTATGTGGTTATGGATATTACCTATCAATTCTATTATTCTATTCCATTCTATTTATGAACCTATAAAATGCCTCTCACAGAGACTTCAATTATTAAATAATCATATTATCATTATGTGGGTATTATAGTTTCAAAGCCCTCATAGTCTATGGCATGTGCTGTGTTACATTATTACTATTATACTGACATGGTCCCACTCAGGCACATTGATGCACATCAAGAAACATAGTTGTCTCATGTCCTATTCGAAGTCTATCATCTGACTGGTGGTGGTGATCGTGGTTGTGGTGGTAGTGGTGGTGGTTGTGGTGGTGGTGGTAGTGGTGGTGGTGGTGGATGTGGTGGTGCCAGGTTACCATGAGTGGTGGTAGACTGTTTCAGACAGATGGTCCGGCAAACAGCATGAATCCTTGATCTATATTATTATCCAGTTCTTGCGGCTGGAATGTGGAGGTCGCTGTGAGCTGGCATGGATGAATGAAGCCAATTGTAGAATGAAGATATTGGTGTGCAGTGCATACTGGGTAATACAATGAGGAAGAGGAGGAGGAGGAGAAGGAGGAGGAGGAGTAGGAAGAGGAGGAGTAGGAAGAGGAGGAGTAGGAGGAGGATTAGAAGGAGGAGGAGGAGGAGGAGGTCCAGGGCCAAATATAGGGTTGAGGAATTGTGAGGGTTGTAGGAAATTGTACCCCATCCTGTACTTTGTTAGATGGCTAATGAGAAGTCAATGTATGATACATTTGCGTATTTGCAAGCTTGCACGCATGTATGCTGCATGAATGCATATATAAATGTATGTATGCATCTGTATATATTATATGCATGTAATACATACATGTGATGCATGCATGCCTGAATATATATGCGTATATGTATGAATGTATACTATATACCGGTGGTGGTGGTGGTATTGGTGGTGGTGGTGGTACACGCATGTATCCATGAATGACATTGAATGTGTATATTAATGCTTGTTTTTCTATGAGACATTAAAAATTTTATAAAACAATAACAATTAGAATAAGGATTCGTAATGTAATTAGCCATGCAATCCCTCACATTACGCCTACATCAACAACTTCGATTAATTAGCATCCATCAACATTGAAGATAAAGCAAACCAAATGGCTTTCGCATCTTTTCAGTCAATTGTAAAAACATAGACCTGTCCTAGCTATGTATATCACATCAGAAGAAGAAAACATTGGACAGATGCATATATACATTAGCCACTCCATTGTTTAATAGTCCGTCCCCCATGCCCCCATTTACTCGCTCTCAAATTCTAGATGGAATTAACCTCCATCTCCTTTCCTGTGGCTGTGCGCACTGGGAGCACACCTGAACGGTTCACCCCTTCCGATCAATACACATTTTATAAAAAAAAGTCTGAATACAATACAAGAGAATAAATACAAGTACAAACCTTTGCAGTGTACACACACTCGTATGCACACACATCCACACCCACACACGCATGCGCGTGCACACACACACAAACATACACACACACACATACACACACATACACGCACGCATGCACACAACACACACACACTTACACACACAAACACACACATGCAAACACACACAGACATGCACGCACACACACACACAAACAACACGCACACAAACACACACAAACACACACACACAGTCAACCGCTGTGCGTGTGTCTGGCAAGATAAGTTGCAGTCGCATGGTACTTACCCACAATGCTTCATGTTCTGAGGTTTATCAATGCGAATGGCAATCCTTATCTTCAGATTCTTATCCGGACAATACTTCGTTGTCTGCAGTTGGTGCCACTCGGGAGCCTTCGAACTGGTCGCAGTCGGCTTTAGGATCACCTACGAAAAGAAACAAAACAGGACATCAAAAGAACATCAAAAGACATCGCAGTTATTCCCAACCCGTGGCCGGTGGGCAAAAAGTGGCCCACCAGGCCTAAAAATGGCCCTTGTCTTTCAAAGAATTAACAAAAGTATATGAAAATTTGACAATTTGAACAGGATAGAAACAAAAAATCTTCGTTTAATTTTCAATCTCACACACCGCAGAATGATTACAGTACAAGTTATACGAAATACGGCCCACTATAGCACGGCACACAGGTCGGCTTTACAGCAGTGGGTTCGGTTCGGTAGCTTAACACTAATGGCCTAAGTACCGGATCACTCCATAATAATTATTTTCCATCACAAATTATTCTATTTTGACGTCTATAAATAACATCAACTATTCTTTATCTTCAATTTTGATTCAATTATAACAATTTTATATGCTTTTCGTTAATTAACTTTTAGCCTTGTGGCCCCCTAATGTCCTTCAACTAAGAAAAAGTGGCCCTCGTGTCCTAAAACTCAGAAAAAGTGGTCCTCAAGTCAAAAAAGGTTGGGAACCACTGAGTTATACAAATGCCAGACTACTTTCAAGACAGGCATCCAATCAATCAATCAATCAATCGGTCAATCAATCGATCTGTCAATCAATCGATCTGTCAATCAATCAATTCATTTTATCGAACAAAAAGGCAACAAAATTTACAGATAGTGGAACATCAAAAAGTCAACCCAGAAAAAGGATGCTTCCACTCTAATATCAACTGTCCCCTGCTTATACATACAGTTTCAAAATTACAAGTCAGTAAAACATGACAAGATAATGACACAATACATAAACTTTCTACACCTTTCATAGATTGAACTACCACCGCAATAATCACTGGAGCACCATAAATACCCACGATAATTTTCAAAAGAACTTACTCGACCGAGTTCTTTATCTTCGAGACTCAGCAATCCTGAGTTTTCGGTGAACAGTTTAACCTTGACCATTGGCAGAGGGTAATTGGTTGTAAAGTCACCCTGCGTATCCCAACTGGAATCACAAACACAACAGAAACTGTTGGCATGCTTATTTACCAATGAACCTAATACCTTTATCGACGCAGAAAAGAGGTTCATTGTCTCATAAACAATTAAAGTTAATTGTACAAGGTAGGATTAGATGTTCTGTAAGACTCTGTTCTTTCTTTAGATTAATTCCCTCATTCATTCATACATTCATTCATTCATTCACTCACTCATTCATTCATTCATTCATTCATTGTTATCGTATAACTTCCTGTAGAATTAAGGACTTGTCTCATTCATTCATTCATTAACTCACTCACTCACTCACTCACTCACTCACTCACTCACTCACGCACGCACGCACTCACTAAGTCACTCACTCATTCATTCATACATTCATTCATTCATTATTTATTTATTCATTCACTCATTCATGCATTCATGCATGCATTCATGCATTTAATCACTCCCTCACTCACTCATTCATTCATTCATTCATTCATTCATTCACTCATTCATTCACTCAATCACTCATTCATTAATTCATTCATTCATTCATTCATTCATTCATTCATTCACTCGTTCAATCACTCACTCACTCACTCACTCAATCACTCACTCACTCATTCATTCAGTCACTCATTCATACATACATACATACATACATACATACATACATACATACATACATACATACATACATACATACATACATACATACATACATACATACATACATACATACATACATACATACATACATACATACATACATACATACATACATACATACATACATACATACATACATACATACATACATACATACATACATACATACATACATACATACATACATACATACATACATACATACATACATACATACATACATACATGCATACAATGTCATTCATCCATCCAACCATCCATTCACTCATTCATTCATTCACTCACTCATTCATTCACTCACTCATTCATTCATTCATTCATTCACTCATTCATTCATGCATCGATTCATTCAGCTAAGCATTTCCATTCCTACCATGGCTTGGAGGCTTCTGCCTGGTCCGTCTGGAGTTTGTCTCCACCGTCGACTTCCATCGTACAGTAGACAATCTTATTTGGTGGAAGTGACTTCAAACCTTTCACTTCCATCACCACCACCTGATTTCACAACACAATAACAGATAACAATAAGAAAATAACAATAGGAAAATGAACGCAGTGTAACAAACAACAATAAACCTACTTAATCCGTAAACAATAAGTCAGTCTTAGGCCTATTCATGACAATAAGTAGTCACCACCACCTGGTTTCACAACACGATAACAAGTAACAAAAAGAAAATAGCAATAACAATAGAAAAATTAAATCAATAACAAACACAAATAAGCCTACCTAACCAGTAACAGCAGGTCAGTCTTAGGCCTATTCATGACAATAAGTAGCCACCGCCACCTGGTTTCACAACACAATAACAAATAACAATAAAAAAAAACCCAGCAATAACAATATAAAAATGAAGGTCATAACAAAACACAAATAAGCCTACCTAACAAGTAAAACAGCAAGTCAGTCTTAGGCCTATTCATGACAATACATGGTCCTTTTTAACAATACAATAGGTCAATGGCAAATCAACAACAACAATGGCATGTCATAAAAGAAAAACCTGCCTAATTAGCAGCATCCGACTGGTCTGATAAGTACAAATTAGGATATATCTTCACCACCGTATCAACCGCAATTATTGCTCTGCTGCAGCTACACGACAGCAGTAAAACTGTTCAATCGAAAATAACTCTGCCTAAGCACGTAAGATCAAATCTTTCTAATCAAATAAATAATTTATTCATGGCACAAAATTAAAAGAGGCTAATGAAAAATGACTTGGAGTTGAGTCTCTAACTCTGCCACTGCTTGCACTTAAGCAGCGCCAGTCCCAAGCCTGTGTAAAGGAGGAGGGTAACACTAAATATCTTTGCTATCACACAGTGTTGTTTCTTTGTATGTGCAGTTGTGCACTTGTTATAGCGCCCCTTCAAGCTCTCTACTCAGAGGCGCTCCCGAATGCAGAGTGGACACCGCATCGGAGTTTCACACCGAAGCGTTGAGCAATTGTGAGTGAAGGACTTGCCCAAGGTCCTTACGCGGCGAGATGGATTCGAACCTCGAACCTTCCGGCTCCAAGGAAACAACGCCACCACTAGACCACCGCGCCCCACATAAACTGAATCTACTACTACTACTTGGACTTGAGGTGTTGTTGACTTGTAGTATGATGCTTTAAAGTACCCTAAAGTACAGGTTTACCCACCTCCAGCGCAAACGTAAGCACGAGGTCGATTTTCGACAGAGCTGGTTCACTGTCCTCAGATACGTCGACCTTGGAGATTCCTGTGGGTCTGAAAAACAGAAAAATGATACTCGGCCATGAAAAAAAAATTATTTTCATTTAATATTTCTTTATTGCACCAGAAGGAAAATAAGCATATAGTACAAAGGAAGCAGAAAATCATTTGGCAACAGAAAGCCTGGAAAAAGCAAAAAGCTTAAATGTTAAATTCATAATTTTATGTAGCTTTGAGAATGCTCTTTGTCTTCTAACTCATCGCACTCTCTGTCTTACTGGCCCCATGGTATGGAAAGGGTTTCCACATGCCTATACACCTTAGGCCTAGAGTTCCTCACATACTTTTTATTGCAGCCTTAAAAGTTACGTCCTTTTCCGCCAAGGTTGGGTCGGGAGCGCTCATGAGTAGCAACCCTTCTCCATAATGAACAAATTAATTAATTAATTGATTAATTAATTGATTAATTAATTAATTAATTAATTAACTCCAAGCTACACTTGTACAAAGAAACAACAAAACCGAAAAGATGGAAAACCAGACACAACTCCAACATACAAAGACACTACTCCTGCCACCAAAAGCCACAAGAGAGCAAACAAAGAGGGGGTTTGGGCATCCTTTCATGTCTAAGACGACAGACACTAAGGTTTCAGGCATGGTCTGGTGCCCGACATAATCTATAGGATCAGGCAGAAATTATAGTAGCCGCTTATTGACAGAGCACCAACCAAATACAAAATAACAGCAATCGGTACAAACTCAATGACTTTCAAGTGATTGGTGCATAAGCCAAAGGATCAATCCAAAAAAGGTCATATGGACTCGCTGAGGCTGGATTGACCCTTCCTTTCTCGATAACATTTGGCTGTTGTAAAACAGTGCACAGAACAACATGTTACACATGAAATGAACACAAACTGAAACAAAATGACAAACAGATAAAATAAAACAAATTATGAACAATGGTTTTAAATTTAGTAAACAGAGATTAAACAGCAGGACTGTTTTAAAGGAATTTTTAGAACTGCACAACTCCTTCTTTCCTTTCCCATCCTCCATGGAACCGGTAAATTACTTCCAATCGGAGGACAACGACTTTTTATGCTAGTTTTAGCTGTACAGAAGTGCTTCTACAACTGCACAAATCAATTTAGAACTGCACATTTTGTGTACAACTGCACGTTAAAAAAGCCCTGTTAACCCCTTTAGCAGCCGAACGGCTAATAATCGTATACAAAATCGACGATTATTAATTATTGATTTATTTATTTATTTACTGAAAATTTGATATAGCGCTTCTTCAAGGTTACTACTCAGGAGCGCTCAAAGACACTACTCCTGCCACCAGCAGGACTGTTTATAATCGGGGTTGCCACTAAAGGGATTAAACAGTCTTCTAATTCTTTCTCTTAATTCGATACACTCACTTGCTGTACCGTTTGAATTTGTTAAGCGAGTATTTGGAGTCGGTGTTTCCTCGGGTGACCGGAAGACTCTCGAGGTTGGCCATGAGAAGAGCGACAGATGACTTCAGTTCCTCGATGTACATCGTGTCCATCTCCTTGACAACGAAACGAGGCAGCTTGCTCTTCTTCTGCAACACAAAACAAACACAACAACAACAACAAACGATGTAATAGTGAACTACACAGAAGAAAAAGCCAGGTCGAATTTAAAACATCAACATCTCTTTCCATACTATTGTTTGTTTGTATGTGCACTTGTTATAGCGCCCCTTCAAGCTCTCTCTACTCAGAGGCGCTCCCGAATGCAGAGCGGACACTGCATCGGAGTTTCAGGCTGAAGCGCTGAGCAATTGCGAGTGAAGGACTTGCCCAAAGTCCATACGCAGCAAGGTGGATTCGAACCTCGAACCTTCCGGCTCCAAGGCAACGACGCCACCACTACACCACCACGCCTCACTATGCTTATGGTGTACTGTATAAGCAACCAATAGAAAGAGATGAACAAAGAAGATAAAACGATGCAGAAACATAAATAAGTAAGTATGTAAATAGCCTTTATTCAGTTTATTTGCATCTGACAATCGCACATGCATCACATCGCAAAAAACGATTACACAATTTAAAAATACGTTACGACAGTTAACAGCAGATTTTAAAGCCAATCACTCGCAGATAAATATAACTGAAAATGTATCTGCTTACAAAACAATTTCAAAATAAATTGTATGAAGTCTGAGACAAATGTTTTTGTATGTTTGTTACGACAGTTAATCAGCAGATTTTAAGGCCACTCACTCATAGATAAATATAACTGAAAATGTATCTGCTTTAACGAAACAATTTCAAAATATATTTTATGAAGTTTGAGACTAACCTTTTTATGTTTGTAAACGACAGTTAACAGCAGATTTTAAAGCCCCTCACTCGTGGATAAAATAATATAACTGAAAATGTATATGCTTTAACAAAACAATTTCAAAATAAATTTTATGAAGTTTGAGACTAACCTTTGTATGTTTGTTACGACAGTTAACAACAGATTTTAAAGTCACTCACTCAAAGATAAATATAACTGAAAATGTATCTGCTTACAAAACAATTTCAAAATAAACTTTATCAAGTCTGAGACAAATGTTTTTGTATGTTTGTTACGACAGTTAACAGCAGATTTTAAAGTCACTCACTCGTAGATAAATACAACCGAAAATGCATCTGCTTTAACGAAACAATTTCAAAATAAATTTTACGAAGTTTCAGACTAACCTTCGTAAGTTCGTCGGCTGCGTGTAGCCGGCTGTCCAGTTCCCTGCGAACCTGAGCGGCTTGTTCATCGGAATTGTCCAGCTAGAAAGAAGAAAACAACAGGACCATTAATTAAGAAAAACCACATCTTGTGAAAGATTCGTAACAATATCAATACACTGTGTCCCAATAAATCGGGCACCCTTTTATAATGTGAATAAAACAGATAAATCTTAATCGATTTTCAAAATTTCAAAACTGTTTTTGTCCAGTGAATATTTACCAGTTTTATTCACATTATTAAAAAGGGTGCCCGATTTATTGGGACACAGTGTAGAACTGTACAGTTGTGCTGTGGTTGAACCAAGCTGCCTATTAGAACCTGCTTCTTGGTATGTCCTTGCCTCAGCTCATATGTCCACCAATGTTTGCATCACTTTGCCAGTGCCAGTCCCAAGCCTGGATAAAATAGAAGGGCGACGCCAATGATTCTTGTTATTACACAGTGTCCTTAAACTACTACTTCTCTTTGCCTCTTTTCAACAAATGCCTGAGAAATATTTTGCTTGATCCTGCATTTCTTGCGCTGTCAGGAACGTCTCTTAGACTCTTACGGGTTTCTCTGTTGAAGTGGTGCCATAAAAATTTGCAATTAACCAAAATGTTACCAAAACCGCTGAATACCTAGTCAACAAAATAATTTTTTTAATGTTTTAAAGAAATTGAATAGAAATTCTTAGTTTTGGTCTAGTCATGCAGATATTGTCATAAATTAATCCCAGTAATTTATCTGGTATCACAGCAAATTACCCTATAACAACAAGTTTCTATTAATATTCATTATACATTTTGCACCAGAATATTTTAAATAATACATTCTTTTTTAGGAGAACAAGTAAGCTGACATGGCTTATACAATTTGCAGCATGTAGAGAGGAAATTCATCCCACTCCTTGCCAGTATTCTTCTTATTATCATTATCATCATCATTATTTATTATTTGTCATTTACTATTAATATTTATTATCTACTATCAGTTAATTGTTATAATAATTTTTTGCTTTGGGACTTATGTTATCATTCATCCTCGTCGTTGTTGTCATCATCATATTACAAATTTGCAACACACACAAGAGCACATAAAAATGCAAATCTGACATTATGCCATTAACCTTGTATTCATACAATACACTTCCTGGCCAACATCAACAGAGAATAAACAATTCTCAAATGTTGTCACATAAACATTTTATTTTACTGTCTGAGTGGTGACAGTACAGGTTTATGCCTGTCCTGAAGTGTCCACCATGTAGAACTTCATAACGCAAAAACGCTCAGCACTACTGATTGCAGCCTTGTCATTAGGCAGAGACCTTACGCCCATTAAATAATCACATAAATTAGAAATGCATAATGGACAATTATCTAGTTATAATTGCCCAGCAATTACAGAATTTTTGCCCATTAGTATACAGTGATGTGGTATTGTGGTTGACTTGTCAGTGTTTTATAGGCTCTTTAAAACCTTTTTGAATGACTATGATTTGACTGGGAGCACCTCTGGGTGGGCTTCTTGAAGGGGCGCTTTATAAATTCGTGGCATGAATGAATGAATGAATGAATGAATGAATGAATGAATGAATGAATGAATGAATGAATGAATAATCGAATAATTGAATGAATGAATGAATAATCGAATAATTGAATGAATGAATGAATAATCGAATAATTGAATGAATGAATGAATAATCGAATAATTGAATGAATGAATGAATGAATGAAAGAACGAATAATTGAATGAATGAATGAATGAATGAATGAATGAATGAATGAATGAATGAATGAAGGACCCTATTGGTAACCCTAACTGCAACTGGTAACATAAGATTACAGCTAAAAACTATATAAGTGAAAACAATACAAAGACGAAACAATGGTGTCCTATAAATTATAAAGATAAGTCATTATCTCCAATTAGAGTCTAGGTTAAAGACAATGGTGTTGACAAAAGATATTAGTAGTCGTGAGCAAACAAATGCAAGATATATCGAGATAAACACAACTGGACCAACATAACCACATGTAGAAAGACATACATGTATGAAGTGACAGACATAGAAGCAGACAGGCAGACGGACAAACAACCCTACAGAAAAAAATGCAGGCACACACGTATGCAGAAATATACACGACTGAACCCAGGAAGATAGATATGATGACCAATAGAAAACTGACACACAGGCAGAAATATACAGATGGGCAAACAGACATACAGACAGACAGAGATAGACAGACAGCGAGACACAGACAGACACACAGGATACACAGACACACAGATAGACAGATAAGCAGTGATAAAGACAGACAGACATGCAGATAGGCATGCAGGCAGAGTGGCAGACAGGCAGGCATATATAGAGACAAACAGACAGCTGGACAGAGATAGACAGAGACAGACAAGCAATGAGACAGACAGACAAACACTCAGACAGACAGGCAGACTCAGTCAGTTGAACAGACTCAACACAGCAACAGACAAGCAGACAGACACACACACACACACAGACAAGCAAACATACACTCAAAGGAACACAGACAGATGGTGTTTTTCGGTGAACGGTGTAATCCAAGGCCGACCATAATATTCGCATCAGCCATCCATTCTTCCCATTGACTTCAAGAAGCCTGATAACAACGATAAAGCTTTGACAAATCCAATCTGGATCAGATACAATAGGCAATAACACAAAGAACCTGCTGCCCATCAATTGCCCCTTTTCTGCCACCTATCGCTGCCGATAGTGGCATCTAAGTCATCCCCATCATGCAACATGTCTGCTCTCAACACACATTGGCAGTTTGTATGTGCACTTGTTATAGCGCCCCTTCAAGCTCTCTCTAATCAGAGGTGCTCCCGAATGCAAAGCGGACACTGCATCAGAGTTTCATGCCGAAGCCCTGAGCAATTGTGAGTGAAGGACTTGCCCAAGGTCCTTACGCGGCGAGGTGGATTCGAACCTTGAACCTTCCAGCTCCAACGCCACCACTACACCCCACTGTACCGGTAATAGTGAACAAGAAGACTGCATTGCTCTATTAGTATGTATATCATCTGCTTGATTATTCACACATATACCGGTATATCCACAAGCATCATACAGTTCATAATATTATCCATGTAGTAACGCCAAGCTTTCTCGGTTGTAGGGCCATCCATCTGGAATGACATCCCTTCAAAACTGTGTTTATTACATCTGACCAATCAAACATTATTTCATAAATCTTTCAAATTTTTTTCTTTTGCAGTGGCTGTGGGGCTGAGAGTGCTCCTCCTGAGTAGATTTCTTGAAAGGAGCAGTATATAAGTTCATAGAATGAATGAATAAATTAATGTGTTTGTGTGTGTGTGTGTGTGTGTGTGTGTGTGTGTGTGTGTGTGTGTGTGTGTGTGTGTGTGTGTGTGTGTGTGTGTGTGTGTGTGTGTGTGTGTGTGTGTGTGTGTGTGTGTGTGTGTGTGTGTGTGTGTGTGTGTGTGTGTGTGTGTGTGTGTGTGTGTGTGTGTGTGTGTGTGTGTGTGTAGTACCGGTATATATCAATATATGTGTCTGCATAAAATGCTGCATAATTCTTATGAGTCCGGCTGGAAAAAAGTTGAAAAGAGGGCTATAGTGGAAACAATTCTGATGGTTTGATGTCACTGTCATCAAAGCCATCATGGCAGCCTTTGAAGATGAATGAGAAGAATGCTACAGACAACACTAACATACTTTCCATGCATGTGCTATTATATCCCACACCTAAGTAAATACACACGTCTGCTAAAGTAAACAAACCCATTGCATATACACCACTGATCCATTCATTCACCCATCCATCCATTCATTCATCCATTCATCCATTCATTCATCCATTCATCCATTCATTCATCCATTCATCCAGTCCATCCATTCATTCATTCATCCATTCATTCATTCAGTCATTTAGTCATTCATTCAGCGCATTTATATAGCACCTCTCAGAGATATTTATCCAAAGGCACTCACAGCCCATCCCAAAAAATTTGACTCCATGGAGACACTCCCAATCCCACACCAGACAACCACCAGAATCGAATGCAATGGTGTCAAGCACTGACCGACTGGAGGGTGCAGAATCACCAAAAGCAGCTCATGTCAAAGGTGCTAGGCAACCTCTTTGAGAGAAATCTGGACCGACCACAGTGAAGGCAGCAGAATGAAGAACTCTATGACCAAACATTTTCAAAATCAAAGAACAATTTCCTTCTAGAGATAAAAAGATGCACAGCCTACATGGTGATTACGGTATACATGAAAAATTGGCAATTGTGCAAATTGGCAATTATGCATAACTGGCAATCATACATAATTGCCATGTGCATAGGCATTTAATGAATGCATGAATGAATGATTTAATTAATTAAGGAAAACCACTCAGTTCTGTAATAATAAATAAATTAAAATACATATTCAATTCGATTAGTTTACTGACCCAGTATGAAAAATTTCAGTAACAAAACAGCAATTGAAGAAATATAACAAAGAAATTATTAAATACCCAAATCTATAAGGCAGGGTATTATGGGCACACCTGAATGGATGGATCCTGCTATAGATAGGGGCCCATAGCACATAATACAAAAATACATATATTCACCTTAAGATACGTAGCATCATGCTAATAACAGATAAATTGCATACCTCTGCATAATTCATACGCCTAATGAAGATCTACGAGCGTGCACACATATATAAATCAATAATAAATTTTATTATGACTTTAATAGGAGATAAAATTTTGGCTGAACAGCGTGAGGTGTGCTGCTCTCTCCGTCTCCTTTCGAGGAAGCGTTGGCAAATGGAGACAGCAGCAGAAGCAGCGTGTGATGGAATTCTCCCGCAGGACAATCACACCAGATATAAATTATTGAGAGAATAATGTTCACAGCATGCTTATCAATGAAGACTGGTAACGAAAAGGCAGAGGCAGGGCTGTGGAGAGAAACTCAAGGCGCCTATTATAGGCAGAGCATTCGCAGGCGCTTAGACTATCTTAAGGTCTATTAAATGAGAAATTAATTTAATTAATTAATTTTTTTAAGAAACAAATTGAACTGATGAAAGTGCAGGTGTCATGAGATCTTCTGTCCCCCTTAAAGCTCGATGTTTTTGTTTGTTTGTTTGTATGTGCACTTGTTATAGCGCCCCTCCAAGCTCTCTCTACTCAGAGGCGCTCCCGAATGCAGAGCGGACACTGCATCGAAGTTTCATGCCGAAGCGCTGAGCAATTGTGAGTGAAGGACTTGCCCAAGGTCCTTACGCGGCTAGGTGGATTCGAACCTCGAACCTTCCGGCTCCAAGACAACGACGCCACCACTACACCACCGCGCCCCACGAGCTATACGGGGTGGGGTGGAATATACCAGGAAGAGAGTATCCGGAGGGGATAGACCATTCTATTCCAATTATTAAAAAATGTGTATAATTATAATTGATAAATTTATGCTGTAATCAAAATTCAAAATGACTTCAACTGTTTTTAGTGCCCTAAGCAATGCTCAAAGGAAGGCAACTGGAATTTATTTCGTGACTCCATATGTTCTCAAGTGTTCTAAATGTTCTAAGCATTTCAAAAAGAAAAGCAAACAAAGTTAGCTGGTAGGAATAAACACACCTGTTAGCGGCAATGTTCAAGACAAACCAAATGGAAGTTAATTTGCAAAAACTAACACATGCGGAGTGACTTTTCAACTTCTCTTCATCTGGGGGATACGATTTTTAAGAGGGATGCTCATTTCATGACCTACAGGGTGGGCCAAAAAAAAAGACCCCCTAAGATTTTTGCCGATATCTTGACCAAAAGTAAGAATTTCTAAATGAAATTTTACAGTCTTAAAGGCAATTCATATTTACACCAGATGGCCGGATTTCATTAAAATATTTCAAACAGGACAAAAGTTATGCCACTTTTAGTGAGGCCACCCACCGTTTTTTGACGATTCAAAAACGCGACACAACAAAAAGTAATAAAAATTCAATCTAATTATTCTGGCCAATATCTTGGCCAAAAGTAAGAATATCGAAATGAAATTTTACAGGCTTAAAGACAATTCATATCTGCGTATGATGGTCAGATTTCATCAAAATATTTCCAAAGCCACACAAGTTATACCACTTTTAGGGAGGCCACCACCCAATTTTTGACAATTCAAAGACGTAACGCAGCAAAAACACGATTTTATTAAGTCTCATCTCAAATAATTATTATCAAATAGCCTTGATATTGACAGATGATCATTATTATTACTATTTAAAAAAGAAATAGGGTACCAGCGTAGCTGCACGTCACTGAGAAGTCACTTAGCAAGATGACAATCAAATTGGTAAATAAGGAATCTGTCAGATTAATCAGGGGTCCATCAAGAACTTTGCAAAGAGACTCAAAAGAAGTGTTGGCACTGGTGTTGGGTACATTGAACACAAGTTGTGAAGCACTACCAAGTTCATTTGACAACAGTTATTTAAGATGAGACTTAATAAAATCGTGTTTTTGCTACTTTTTGTTGCGTTTCGTTTTTGAATCGTCAAAAACGGTGGGTGGTCCCGCTAAAAGTAGTATAACTTGTGTTGTGTTTGAAATATTTTGATGAAATCCGGTCATAATGTGTAAATATGAATTGCCTTTAAGCGTGTAAAATTTCATTTCGAAATTCTTACTTCTGGCCAAAATATTGGCAAAAAACCTAAGGGGGGTCTTTTTTTTTGGCCCACCCTGTACAATTTTTTATTTATATATAAAATATGATTTTATTCAGTTGTTAACTTGAAGTTTAAACTGATCGCAGTTAATTTTCTCAACAATATTATACTAAAAATGCGTAAATCATATACTGCTCTATAAATAACAACCTAGTGTTATTTAAAGGTCTCGCCGGGCCCCTGGGCATTGCCCCTCGGTGGCCCTGGGGAGAGGCCAGACACACGAAAACGGTTCTTTGGAACTATAATGTGGAAGTGAAGCATGCTGTGTGGACAGGGTATCATCCTGTAATTCGCTATCCGTCTATATATCACCTTTAGCAAATCTCTCAAGGGTCTTCAAGCCGCGCATTCTATCAGAGATCTAGAACATGCAACCTGTAAGTTGAAAATGTTTGCACCGTAAGACTGTTCCTGTAAGCTTGTCCTTAATCATGACCGCAATTAATAATTATTGGCTTTGCTTATAATAATCGGTTTTAGGAACAATGGTTTCTTTTGTTAGCCTTATAAAAACAGATTTTATCATTGCTAATTCATTTAGTATTCAAGTCTTATTATAGTACCAAGCATCAGATAAGTGGATATATACTTGAGTTAATATCTCTTTTAGAATCACTGGTCTCTTTGGTCTGCCTTATACATGCAACGTTTTATCATTGAGCTAATTCATCTAGTATTCAAATCTTATTATTGTTAAGCATCAGAGAAGTGGCTATATGAGATACAGTAGTATCAGTTTGCATATCAATAGCACTTGTGAACACAGGACGTCAATGCTACATCAAAAACAATGCCGCTGCTCTCTCCGCTCAGCTGCACAAGCGGAACTTATTGTTCCACGCTCATGGACTGCAGCGCCGTGCTTTCTCCGCGGCTGGCCCTGCGACCTGGAATGAGTTCCCTGTTATCCTTCGTCAAATACCTATTGGCCTTTCTACTTCATTTCTTTCTCTTCTTAAGACTGTCATATTTGACCGGGATTGGACTGGGAGCGCTCCTGAGTAGAAACCTTGAAGGAGCACTATATCAAATTCTCAGTAAATAAATAAATAAATAAAAAGAATCTAGATACAGAAGGCCAATTAAAACCAAGAAACTCGTCTGCTTTAGCAAGCTGCAGCTTGTGTACTAGGTCAATAATTCCACGTGAAGTATAACCATAAACTGATGATTTGTTCATTTTGAGAATGATGGACAATGGGCATTGATGAAGCTAAATAAGTCATCATATCAGATTATATCGTTCGTGCATCTTTAATTTGACAATAGTTCCACCTCAAACCATGGATGCTGGATGGCGGAGTGGAAGACATGCCGGACTATCAACTGTAAGGCTGGGGTTCAAATCCCCAAGAGAGCAGAAATCTGGTTCGAGATTTCTGCTCCACCTGCACCACCTAGCCAACTTAGTGATAATGAGTACACTGACCGTACACTGTCAGTGGGAAGATGAGACGGTGAGGGAGAGGACTGGCCACTCATCCTCGTATGCTAAGGCTAAGTAAATGAAGTCACTTCATAGCCATGCCTGCATCATGATGGCCAGCTTAAGAGACTACTCTCCTACATCTCTTCACCTAAAACAACCATTTCGACGGACAGCATTGGCGCTAGTGATGGACCTCATCTTGCAAGATCATATATGACACGACAGAAAGAGATGACAGAACTCAACTGAAAACCCACACTACAGTCTGTGCACATCATCTTCCATACATGAACGCATGAATCACATACATGCACGTCACACACATCTCTTCAGACCATCTTGAATGTGTCTCTAGCATATCTAAATAATCGCACAACTCGTTCTTTTTAAGAGTCGTCGGCTTTAAAAGCCTACGATGGACAATCACGGGCATACACTATACACTATACACAGATCTGTAGTTATCCAGGCAATAGACAAGTCCAGTGGCATAGGCACAAATTAACCCTGAAACGACCAAAGTGTAGTAAATTATATGGGGTATCTATGTTTTCGAGGGTTAAAAGTTTCAGGCATTTACACTCAATAACAAGATGGCATCAATGAAGACTCAAAGTCACCTTGTCACATCTGCATAATTATAGCAACACCATATGGAAAAATACACACATAATATACAGACCAGTTTCCATAGTACGAATACACACACACACACACACACGCACACACACACAAACCCCACATGTATACCGTTATATATAATATATATTATATATAATCTATTCTATGGAAATAAATATAAAAGGCATTTATTGTGATTAAGCCTGAAATTGCCCTGTTGATGGCATAGTGCACCTGCATATCTAAAAGATATAATATTAACATTATATTCAGTATATATATATAATTATATATATATATATATGAACATGTGACTGTCTAAGCATATATATATATATATATATATATAATTTTTAGAACCTAATATAAAAGACATATGTTTGTCATTATGGTTGATATTGCGCTGTTGATGTTCCGTGCACTTGAGTTCTTGCCATGTTGAACCCCCATTGGGTCAAAGATCTGTCAATGCTTATATTAATTATTGATCATCAGTGTGCTTTACAGTTAGATATTGTTAGCTGCATGGCATGATTATCAGGAGAATTGGGAGAGGTGGGGTGAGTGGGTGAGGGGGGGGGTGAACGTGTGGTCAGCAACTAATTCAGAATCGATGGGAGGAGTTGTTTCAATCTCAGGAATTCAGTTCCAAATGACTTACAGACATGACGTTCAAGGCCACACACAACCACAAGCACAACATATTCACAGGAGTGACAGGACCAAACACAAAAAACATATAGGACCACACATGAAAACAATGCAACAGTATGTCAACCAAGGTATGTCATGTCATGTCATGACTAATACAGGTTGATGCACAAATACAAGACCTCACACACAAATACAGGGCACAACACAAATACAGGTATTAAACACAAACACATGTGCAACACAAACATGGACACAACACAAACACAGGCTCAACACAAACATGGGGCACAACACAAACGCAGGCACAACACAAACACAAGTACAACATATATGCAGGCATAAAACAAACATGGGCACAACACAAACATGGGCACCACACAAACACAAGTACAACATAAATGCAGGCATTAAACAAGCATGGGCACAATCCAAACATGGGCCACAAACACAAACACAAGCACAACATGCAACATCCACAATTCAGAATCTATTTCACAACTTTCCCTAAACATACAGAATGTACGAGAAAGGCAGCAAACAATAATATATGCTCCATGACAATAAAACGAAAGCCAAAATCTCGGAATCATGACGAAAATGTGCCATGCGCCATTGTTTAATATGAAGGAGTCACAGAACGTTAAACGCCGCTGCACAGCGCATGCAGCAGCACATATGGAAATCCATTGCATATAAATATTTACGAACAAGACAAACACGGAACGAACGGCATACAAAGCAGACCGGACATAATAACGCGAATTGGCGGCTCAAGAACATTCGCATTTAATGTGTGCCCAAAAGTCTTATACGGGGCGGCTCTCTCTGTCTCTGTCTGTCTGTCTGTCTGTCTCTCTGTCTGTCTCTGTCTGTCTGTCTCTGTCTGTCTGTCTCTCTGTCTGTTTGTCTGTCTCTCTCTCTGTCTCTCTGTCTGTCTGTCTCTCTCTGTCTGTCTCTCTGTCTCTCTGTCTGTCTGTCTGTCTGTCTGTCTCTCTCTCCCTCTGTCTCTGTGTCTCTGTCTCTCTCTCTGTCTCTCTCTCTCCCTCCTTTCTCGCTGGAATTGTCGGCATTAAATTGGTCTCAAGAGGTGCAAAAGTGATCGTAAAATCTCAAGCATTATAGGAAAAGAAATCTCTTATTTTTGGGCAGTTACTTCATCCTATACGGTGCAATATTATGGTGGACACAAAGCCCCTGATGTTAGCAAAACCACCAAACCCAGTTCATTAATACATGGAAATTTATATAGTGCTCACCCCTTCAATGCTGCTACTCAGTAGTGCTCCCGACCCAACCTCGAATGAGGTCATTGCTTAACCTCATTGCTCTTGTATACGAAGATTTATAGAAGCGCCAGTAAATGTAGCTAAATAAACATGCTCCATTGGAGGAGGAGGAGGAGAAGAGCAGTCCATACTACTCAGAGGCGCTCCCAACCGCAGTGCAGACACTGCATCGGAGTTTCACACCAAAGCACTGAGCAGTTGCAAGTGAAGGATATGCACAAGGTCCCTACACAGCGACTTGAGGTGAATTCAAATCTGCAACAATACGGCTGCAAGGCAACGAACATATCCACTACACCATCGTACTCCACGTAGTCTAACAATGGCACCTCCTCCTCCTCCTCTTTCTCTTCTTCTTCTTTTTCTTGCACTTATTGTCTTCTCCATTATAGACCTACAATCTGAAACTCTGTGGCCAGCATAATTACGACTAAAAAAACTATTCGATTTTTTGAGCAAGCAATTAGAAGGCAAAGTCTGCAAAATAAAACGATTTCCTATTATAACCATGTCCATCATCAATCTCATTCAGAACGACAACGACCACACTAAACGAGTAGACGCACTCCCACACGGTCTGTCCCCCCCACTCCCCTCACCCCCCCCCCCCCCTACCGCCACACATGAATCGCCCATTTCCCCTAACAGCCGACTTTTTTCATTTAATTACAGGCTGCCAGCATATCATTTAAAAATCATTAATAATTACATAAAGATGGTCATGACGGGGTGGGGTCTGGAGTGGAGGGTGGGATCATCATCATCATCATCATCAGAGCAGCACATCCGGGCTCTTCGACCGTTCAGAGATTTACGAGTCAACTCCTCGCAGAGCACCCCCCCCCCCCAACCCACCCCTCGGCCTCCTTCGAAGCTTGGCGGCCAAACGGGGCCGTAATGAACATAAGGATAATTACTGGTGTCATAATTTCACAATGGACGATGGTGGTGGTGGTGGGATTCTATGCTTGGCATCGGTCCTCCTCGCCAGGCCCGACCGAGGACGGACCGACCAACGACGACGGCAGGTAGGAGGCGATAGGGCTGCAGCAACGGCGGGCGGGCGGCTGCCCTCGACCGAATAATTCCGATACCGTGCTAAATCGGTTCCGGGGCAAAGACTGTTCCTACCACGCCTCTCAGCAGAGGCCGGGGAATCCAACCGCAACCTGAAGCTTTAACTGAAAATCGGCCAAGATGCACATGACTGATTAATTAATTCATTCATTCACTAATTCATTCATTGCAAGAACTGATATAGTGCCTCTTCAAGAGACCTACTCAGAGGCGCTCTCAGCCGAGCTACAGCCAACAAATTAGGATTTGAGCAACTCATAAAAAAGCAGGCAAATGATATGTGGTCTCATAGGTCAGATGACAGCTGAACTAGCTATAAGCCATGTCTTTTCAAATGAAGTTTTAGGACTGCACAGTGCACAACCCCATTCTTTCCCTTCCCAGCCCACATCGTAAATTACTCCTCGCCATATGGCAACGACTTTTTTAAAACTATTTTTGACTGCATAGAAGTGCTTCTATAACTGCACAAATCCATGTAGAACTGCACATTTCGTGTAGAACGGCACGCTAAAAAAGGCCCTGCTTTACACGAGTCTAAGTGCATGTAAAGAATTTTAATCTGTCTTTTAGACGACTGACTGAGTGACCAATGGTCCGGTATACAAACAGAATTGTCTGGTGTACCGGGGCAGTTACAAATCAAAATTTCAACCCTTCCAGTTCTGACTACACCTGGCTTTGGCATCACATCATGTGGCGAATTTAGCAGATTCCTGCCACCTCCATAAGAAAATAGGTTTGTATGTGCGCTTCACATAGCGCTCCTTCAAGCTCTCTACTCAGAGGCGCTCCCGACTACAGCGAGGACACTGCATCGGAGTTTCACGCCGAAGTGCTGAGCAATTGCGAGTGATGGACTTGCTCAAGGTCCCTACACGGCGACTTGAGGTGGATTCGAGCCTGCAACTCTCCGACTGCAAGGAAACGAACATGCCCACTACACCACCGTGCCCCACAGTTTGACGAGCCAAACAGTCTTGTCAGAACGGTTTCCTTTCCAGAAATAAACCTCCGAATCTAGGTCAGCAGCAGCAATATATATCTTCCCGTCAATGTTTTCGCACGGGCCTCATTTGTCGTCACACCAGTGCCCGATGAATCCCTGCTACGGCTGCCGGACAGCGAGCGATGCCACCGGCGTGTAACATTCCAACGGGGTGCCTTTAGTCTATCGATCCTACGCCGCTGAACAGTTTTGAGACGGAGGCTACAGCAGTGGGTCCGGGACTGTCAATCAACAAATGCTTTAGGAAGAAGAAGAGGAAGAAGAGGAAGACGCACACACACACACACACACATACATACGCACGCACACACACACACACGCACGCACACATATACACACATACACACACACGCACGCACGCAAGCACACATACACACATACATACACACATACATACATACATACATACATACATACATACATACATACATACATACATACATACATACATACATACATACATACATACATACATACATACATACATACATATACACACATACATACATACATACATACACACATACATACATACATACATACATACATACATACATACATACATACATACATACATACATACATACATACATACATACATACATACATACATACATACATACATACATACATACATACATACATACACATACACACATACACACACACACACGCACGCACACACACAGCTAGGAGAGTTCGATAAAAGAATTACGGCACTTGCGCGATATATGATATACGATGACATAATATCTAATTCGATTTCTTCCAGGAATAGACTCTCGCACTGTGACTGCAGTGCCAGTCCCATGTCTGGATGAAGGGGGAGGGCGACACTAATCGTCCATGCTATGAAACAGTGTTGTCAGTCAAACAGCAACAAGAAGAGCCAACGAGCAGGATTGCGATTTCTCATCTATACAACGCAGTGGGGTGGTGTGTAAGAACGGATAAACAATTTATTAAACATGTATTCCGGAAAATGAATCTCCATTGAGTTTAGCCTAAACCAGTGAGGAAGAGGAGGAGGAGAAGGTTTTCCATGTATAGTATACACTCTGCATGCCTACGTCACCATAGGCGTAGGAGACGGGGGATCCAGGGGGGCAAATGCCCCCCAAATTTCGGGTTAAGTCTGGTTTCGGGCAAGCAGACCAGGAAAAATAAAAAAATCTATGTAAAATTTTCAGGCAAATTCGATCGGACGACTAAAACAAAAAAGGTCATCAGATTTTACGGTCGGAAGAAGTAACGGGAATTTTCGGGCAAATTCGAAAGGACTAAAAAAAGTCGTCAGATTTTTCGGGCAAAGGCTCACTTTTGCCCCCCACCCCACTTTTCAAATGTCCCCTACGCCTATGTAAGTCACCCATATAAGAGTCAAATGGCCAAATCTGATATCGACAATTTTACAATTATTGTCCATTATTGTCCATGCCGAACAATGTGATCTTTGTCACATTTTCACCGGAATTGACATCATTATCATCATCATCATCATCTTCTTCTTCTTTTTCTTCATCATCATCATCATCGTCATCATCATCATCTTTTTCTTCATCATCATCATCGTCATCGTCATCATCATCATCATCACCACCACCAGCACCATCATCATCATCATCACAATGTCTGTCAACTGGCCACCCTGACTGTTCTTTACCAGTCAATGAATTGATAACAGCCAGTGTTCTGGGCACACTAGAGTCTGCCGCATCCAGCCATGAACCCTTCACATCAAACCCCCCACCCACACCCCACACACACCCACACACGCACTCTTTCTTGGCGTGAAGTATACTTCGGATGAACGCCTCCAGAGATGATCACAAGTGCATCGTATGCAAGAGGAGCAAAATAGGAAGAATATGGGAGATGGGTGTCGATGATCATGAAGCCACTAGAGCAGACAGCCACAGCCTTGCACTATAACACTTTGAATGTGGGAAACAATGATCACATATAAAAATAGTCATTGTTAATTGTTGCTCTTCCCTGCGACCTACATGTACCACCATCTATGCAAATACTTAAAGAGACGGAAGAGCAATGCTCAGATAAGAGGTCGTTCAATTCATATAAAGCGGGTAATGAATAAATGCTTGTACATTGCATTTCGTGCTTCTATGCTTTGCTTAAGACTCTGTGCACAGTTTTAGTGTGAATGACTTCTATATATATATATATATCGTCTTTGGTGAAGAAAATGTCTGAATTAGTGTCGTCATAAATATTCCGTCCTCTTTCGATTGATCTTCATAGGCGCCTGTGTTTGATCCAGGGTTAAGTGGTCCATAGTAGCCCCCCACTCCCTCTTTGCAATAGACTATCCCACGCTTCGGTAGACTGCCTAGCTTGTCATCATTTAAAAAATCAATACGCACATACGTACGATTTTTGTTTAATACTATTGAAGGTTTTTGTTTTTCTTCTACATTTTGCGCCGTTCCGGTATTGATAATAATTATACTTGATAGCAATTAATATTATGACATCGTCATTTAGCAGATAAACAAATAAAGTCGCATAAAAATTTTAAACATGGAATAAAACGAAAATAAATAACGAAAAAAGACGACCTTTTAAATAACAAAAAAGAATAAAAACGTTTTAAAAAACTATGCCTTCAATCATCACCCTGCCCACAATCAGGCACCCAACCTGCTGAGGGTTGAGCTGGCTTCCTGTTCCTAAAAGTTACTAAAATTTGCTGCTGCAACTGACACATAGGCGCACGAGGCGGGGATCCAGAGGGGGCAAATTGCCCCCCAAATTTCGGGGAAGTCTGGTTTTTTGGGGCAAACACAGGCCCGGGTGACTACAAAAATTGGAAAAAATTTTTCCCGCCACGAGATTTCAACCCACAAAGTCATTTATTCCGGATATATTTTTCAGGCAGAAGTTCAATCTTTGCCGCCCCCTCCCCCCACTGCTGAAATCTCCCGTACGCCTACGAACTGACATATTGCCGCTCATCCATGCAGGATTCGAATCCACGTTCAAGCAAGAGATTCAATTACTGCGTATAAATTCGGTGATCAATCAGATTATCAGACAACTCTTCCTTCTCCCGATAAATGGATTCACAATTACTGCATTCAGTGATTAAAAAAATTCAAATTCGGACGCGTTTTAGTGCCACGCTGATAAATGTATCGAGATCCACCAAATAAATGCAGCCATGCCATACACTTCCATTCTAAATGAGCAATGCTGCCAGTCAGAAATAATGAGGCTAATTATTAAAAGACATAGCTTAACTTAAATCATAATAAAAATTATCTCCATACATCCACAGTTCATTAATTTATTCATTTGAACATACTGAGAATTTATATAGCGCCTCTTCAAAGATATTGTGGGGAGCCGTGGTGTAGTGGTGGCGTCGTTGCCTTGGAGCCGGAAGGTTCGAGGTTCGAATCCACCTTGCCGCATAAGGACCTTGGGCAAGTCCTTCACTCATAATTGCTCAGCGCTTCGGCGTGAAACTCCGATGCAGTGTCCGCTCTGCATTCGGGAGCGCCTCTGAGTAGTGAAAGCTTGAAGGGGCGCTATAACAAGTGCACATACAAACAAACAAACAATTAACATCAACTTGAAGGTCCTCCCTGCGCCGGCCTATAAAATAACGTTAAATGGTATTTGACGAATAAATAAATCAGTTAGCAAAATAATGCACAATAAGCTGAAGGAGTCACCAATGGCAGGCCCACGCACACACGTAGAACCAACCAATGAAATTCCGGTTGACAGACCTGTGACATATAATTATATGACATGGATGGATGCTCAGAGTCTCTGGACTCACGTTCACATACACCTCCGATTCAGATAATCCACTCAACTCCCAACGAGAAAGCACTTTAAAATAATCAGAAAATAAATAAGCAAAATATACACGATTATTAAAAAAGAGTTCTAAGCAAGGAAATAGGAACGCACGTGCAAGTATATCCTAGGTGGATCCATACATTTGGAATAGTCTTCCAGGTGACACGTTGATATTCTTTTCCTCCTATCAAAGTTCCCTTTTCTTCTGACCGTATTACACTTTAACCTTACACTTTGACCTTACACTTTGACCTTACACTTTGACCTTACACTTTGACCTTACACTTTGACCTTACACTTTACCTTACACTTTGATCTTACACTTTGATCTTACACTTTGACCTTACACTTTGACCTTACACTTTGATCTTACACTTTGACCTTACACTTTGACCTTACACTTTGATCTTACACTTTGACCTTACACTTTGACCTTACACTTTGACCTTACACTTTACCTTAAACGAGCAACTGTATATATTGGTTTCCAATCATTAGAACTGCAGAAAAATACAATTTCTGCATTATACGTTTTCGTGCACAGCCTGGTTTACAAGCTGTAGCAAAACGCATGACCCAAAGACTTTCCATTCGTATTGTATTTAAAAACAGGCTGCACATTACCCGGGTAATGTATTGTAATGCACATGCTGCACATTACCCAGGTAATGTATTGTAATGCACATGCTGCACATTACCCAGGTAATGTATTGTAATGCACACGCTGCACATTACCCAGGTAGTGTATTGTAATGCACACGCTGCACATTACCCAGGTAATGTATTGTAATGCACATGTAATACTCATATGATGCTTATAAGGCAGTTGGATATCACCGAGTGCCGTTGTTGCAACAAAAAAGAGGGCACTGCTTTAAAGCTTTAAAAAGCTGCAACAAAATTGCAATGCAGGAGAAAAAAAAAACTAATGTCGTCAGCAAAATGGCTGAACTACAGTAATCCAAATCGGTAAAAAACATATCAAATTGCGCAGCGTAACATAAAGAATTCATAAGAGCGCTGTTAAAAGTAATGCACAGCTCATTCGCATTTATCTTCATATGCTCATACGATGCATGTCATTGAGCTTCAAACGTTCCCAGCAGTCTATCCGTCTCCTTCTGTAGCTGTCTCCCTCTCTCTGTCTGGGTCTGTATATGCAATTATGCATGTCTACATGTTTGTCTGTCAGTCTCTCTGTCTCTCTCTGTATCTCTGTCTGTATGAATGTCTGTCTCTGTGTGTGTGTTTCCCTGTGTCTGTCTCTGTCTGTCTGTCTCGCTCTCTCTGTCTGTATATGCATGTCTGCATGTTTGTCTGTCTCTCACTGTATCTCTGTCTGTATGAATGTCTATCTCTGTGTGTGTGTCCCTGTGTGTGTTTCTCTCTGTCTCTCTCTGTCTGTCTCTCTCTCTCAGTCTCTCTCTCTCTCTCAGTCTTTCTCTCCATGTCTCTCTCTCCCTCTCTGTCTGTCCGTCTGTCTGTCTCTCTCAGTCTTTCTCTCTCCCTGTCTCTCTATATCCTTCTCTGTCTGTCTGTCTCTCTCTCAGTCTCTCTCTCTCCGTCTCTCTCTCCCTCTCTGTCTGTCTGTCCGTCCCGTCTGTCTGTCTATATGATTGTCTCTCTCCCCTCTGTCACCTTCATTCCGTCCTTGATCCTTACCCCCTCCCCCCCCCCCACACATCCCCCAAAACCCATTCCCTCGACGCTGCAAACGAACCCCCGGCATCAACAATGCATGGAGTAGCACGCATCGCAGCCCAGTCGCTGCAAAGAATCTGTTCATAAAACTTGTATCTGCCTCTGGCAATTCTTGCAAAGAGGACCAACGCGTTATCAGAAGCACCGTATCATCAACGCCGGTTATCTGGCATGGCGCTCATCATAAAATACACACATGCATGGGGAGGCTACAATCGCTACATTGTCTAATGACTCTGAAATCGGTGCATCATCGAAGAACGGGTTGAGGCGGAGGGATCCCCCCTGCCCCGCAAAAAATCTGACACATGATTGTACTCTGGCAGTGCCAGTCCCAAGCCTGGATAAAGGAGGAGGGCGACACTAACCATTTTCTTAAATTTAGTTAACTTCTCGCAATTGCTGTAGTGCCACTTCAAGTTTTCTCTACTCGGAGGCGCTCCCGACTACAGTACAGACACTGAACCGGGGATTCATTCGGATTTTCTCGCCGAAGCGCACGAGTAATTGCGAGTGAAGGACTTGCTCAAGGTCCCTACACCACAACTTGAAATGGATTCGAACCTCCGGCTCTAAGACAACGAGCCCACCGCTACACCACCACCATGCCCCGTGGGGCGCTGTGGTGTAGTGGTGGCGTCAATGCCTTGGAGCCAGAAGGTTCGAGGTTCGAATCCACCTTGCCGCGTAAGGACCTTGGGCAAGTCCTTCACTCACAATTGCTCAGCGCTTCGGCGTGAAACTCCGATGCAGTGTCCGCTCTGCATTCGGTAGCACCTCTGAGTGGAGAGCTTGAAGAAGCGCTATAACACGCCCCACAATCATCTTTGTCATGACACAGAACTGCCAAACAGTTACAGCAACAAGTAGATATGCCATACTGGACAGGAAATGGCAATATACTGCACCGTTATATATAGAGCCTTTTATAGGCTGTGGTGTACCATCAATGGAATTGTTGAATCGTTTGGACGAGAGCAGCGCATTGATTGGACACGTCACTCACGTGACATAGTCATCGAAGAATGTGCAGCACGTGAAATCAATGCAAAAAATCAATCATTGTTGGAAGCACAACATCAAGGCGTTGTTGGATCTGTCCAAAAATTCACACAGCCAACGAAATGTGTATTACTCTTGTCACATCTGAAAGAGTGTATACGTATACTGTATAGCTGCTCACAGTGCTCAGTATTAAAAAATTCTTGGCCTTGGGTCTGGGAAAAAATTCCATATCCACCCAAAACGTTGATGACCTTCTGGCGAAATTTTCGGGAAAAAATACCATTTCATTCGACAAAAAAGTTTTTTTAAAGTCATCTTGCGAAATTTTCGAGAAAATATACCATTTCATCCGCCAAAAAGTTGATGACTTTTTTTAGTCATTAGGTTTAAATCCTTGAAAATATACCAAATTATAAGCAATTGTAAGCTTGTTGAAACAAAATGGGGGGGAGGGCCACGATACATGAGCATTTCTAAATGGGGGCCATGGCCCGATTGGCCTCCCCTGGATCCGCCCCTGATTCCATGTCAGATTCAAATAGGTCTGCTAGCTGAGCATAAAAAAGTAAGCAGGCTCAAGGCCGTAGATAGGGGAGGGGTGTTTTGGGTGTTTGAACATTCCCCCCCCCCCAAATGAAATAATGTAAAAATTTCGAGCAGACAATAGTTGAAAGTCGCGGAAAACAGTGTCTTTTTGCACCGCCGTGAACATAAATTAAGAGCCAAAAAAGGGAAGAACACTAAAAAGGTCATCCCAAAAAAGTTGATTTTTGTCGGCCACCGCTTACTCACGTCAAAATTCACGGCCGAGAAAACAAGCATGCACTTATTGCCTGATAGTGACCCTAACTGGCGGTAGACAAATTAAATACTAAAATCGGAAGATGTCCAAAGGATGAACGAAATTCAAACCACGGTGTGCAGTCAGTGTAGGCCTACTCATTATATTATAAGCTTAGAGCAGAATCTACGAGAAGACAAAAGCAGAGTCAGATACCCTAAAACGTTTTCTCGCATCATGGGGCAAGCAACACGTGCTTTAAATCTCACTTTAATTTAACACTTTCAATGACCACCGAATCTGGAATCTTACAGAAAGACATCAAGCGAAATTGACCAAACTAATCGAAAAATCTTTTTCTTTATAAAATGTCCAATAGATAAAAAACACGAAAATTAACAAAGGCAATGTTTATTCCTGCAGCCGTAGTATGCCTCAGCCTTTATAGTATCTGAAGCCTTTATATTTATAGTATCTGAACCGTTACCTAATTTGTTTTTCTCTGCGGCCAAAGAGGCAGTTCTAAGCAAGACGATTTCTAATCAGACATGAAGACTCTATCGCCTGATTTAGTCAAGTCACTGGCTCCACATGCATTGACCAGCTACGAGGAATTAGTCTGGTGTCAGATAGGAGAAATTAGTCTGGTGTCAGATAGGAGGAATTAGTCTGGTGTCAGATAGGAGGAATTAGTCTGGTGTCAGATAGGAAGAATTAGTCTGGTGTCAGACAGGAGGAATTAGTCTGGTGTCAGATAAGAATTAGTCTGGTGTCAGATAGGAAGAATTAGTCTGGGGTCAGCTAGGAAGAATTAGTCTGGTGTCAGATAGGAAGAATTAGTCTGGTGTCAGATAGGAGGAATTAGTCTGGTGTCAGATAGGAGGAATTAGTCTGGTGTGAGACGGGAAGAATTAGTCTGGTGTCAGATAGGAAGAAATAGTCTGGTGTCACACAGGAGGAATTAGTCTGGTGTCAGATAGGAAGAGTTAGTCTGGTGTCGGATAGGAGAAATTAGTCTGGTGTCAGACAGGAAGAATTAGTCTGGTGTCAGACAGGAGAAATTAGTCTGGTGTCAGATAGGAAGAATTAGTCTGGTGTCAGATAGGAGGAATTAGTCTGGTGTGAGACGGGAAGAATTAGTCTGGTGTCAGATAGGAAAAAATAGTCTGGTGTCAGACAGGAAGAATTAGTCTGGTGTCAGACAGGAGAAATTAGTCTGGTGTCAGATAGGAAGAATTAGTCTGGTGTCAGATAGGAGGAATTAGTCTGGTGTGAGACGGGAAGAATTAGTCTGGTGTCAGATAGGAAGAAATAGTCTGGTGTCAGACGGGAAGAATTAGTCTGGTGTCAGATAGGAAGAATTAGTCTGGTGTCAGACAAGAGCAGAGGCTGTTCGAAGCGCACATCTGTCTTATTCGGCAATGGCGTTCGATCGTGTCTGATTGCGAAGGGCATTGAATCTACTTTAGTCGAATGGACGCGAAAATAACTAAACATAGAAAAGTCTAACAGTTCGATGCAACTGTACTACGCGCAGCTTCATTTGACACTCTAGCTTTAATCCATCGTCCGTCCGTCTGCCAGCCTTCCCGGAAATCCCGCCAGCTAGCTAGTCTGCGTGCCTGATATATAGCATGCATGCCTGTTCTATGGTTGCTTGTCTGTCTGTCTGTTTGTTTGCCCGTTCCGGCATGGCCGCATTGACACTCTAGCTTTCTGTCTGTCGTTCTGTTACTGCGGCTCACTGTCCTCCTGTCCGCCCGCCTGTCTGTCTGTCTACTGCCTTCCCGCTAGCTCACCCGCCTGTCTGCCTTTCTTTCCGCCCTTCTGTCTGCCTCAAAGCCGTAGACAGGGGGGTGTCTGAACATCCCCCCATGGAAAATGCCGAAAAAACTATTGCATTTTCTAGTTCGCAACGCAAAGAAAAAATGAAAAAGCCATGAAAACACCCCCCCCCCCAAATTAAATAACATTAAATTTCGATCCAAAAAAGTAAAGTTGACGGCTTTAAAAAAAGGTCATCAGAATTTTTACGGCGAAAATGGAAAATATTTCAAAGAATTTGACTGGATGACTAAAAAAAGGTCATCAGAATTTTTGACGGCGAAAATGGGAAATATTTCTAAGATTTTTACCGGATGTCATACTAAAAAAAAGGTCATAACAAAATTTCGCCGGTAAAAATGGAAATTTTTCAGGAAATTCAGCCTCCCCAAAACTTAAAACCTGGCTGCCACCGAAAACACCCCCGAAATAAAATCCTGGCTACGGCCTTGCTCTGCCTGCCTTCCCACCCGCTCACCGTCTGCCTGCCTGCTGCCTCCCGTTCATCTATTTGCCCGCCTGTCTGCCTGCTCGCCTTCCCGCCCGCCCGTTTGCCTTCTCCGTCGGCCCATTTGTCTTTCCGAGCCTGTCCTTTGCATGACAACTCTGTACACGATCTGATCACTTGGGATATCAATCTGATTCACCTTAGACTGATACAATGATGCTGTCGCAACATCGTCCGCTATCGAGAACTATCCGTAGTCTAAGCCCAGCATTCACCACCAAACACAACCATTCGAACAGACAACGACCACAGAATCTCTGTCTCTCTGTTTCTCTGTCTCTATTTCTCTCTGTCTCTGTTTCTCTCTGTCTCTATTTCTCTCTCTGTCTCTCTCCATCTCTGTCTCTGTTTCTCTCTGTCTCTGTTTTTCTTTCACTCTGTCTCTGTTTCTCTCTCTGTTTCTCTCTGTCTCTGTTTATCTCTGTCTGTTTCTTTCTGTCTCTCTGCCCGTGTCTGTATGTCTGTCTGACTGTCTGTCTGTCAGTCAGACCGGTCTGTCTTTCATTGATGTCAATGTCTCTCATGTCTTTATGACACCGAAACATATTTAGCACATTAATTTTTTAAACCTCGCAAACACCTCAATAACAATCTGCCACCCACACAAACACTCCCACACATGCAGAATGATGTTTACAGGAAATAAATGAAGCATAAAGCAGAGTGCAAAAAATGAGTTTTCCATTCATAAGGACGTGATTTCTCATCCGAACACTCAGTTGCTTACTGGTAAACTTGTTGACCTTCACGCCTCACTATAGTGTATAGTGGTTAGCGAGCATGGCTGATCATCAAGAGGTTGCTGGTTCGAATCCTCACCAAGGTGGGGCACGGTTGTGCAGTGGTGGAGTCGTTGCCTTGGAGCCAGAAGGTTCGAGGTTCGAATCCACCTCGCTGCGTAAGGACCTTGGGCAAGTCCTTCACTCACAATTGCTCAGCGCTTCGGTGTGAAACTCCGATGCAGTGTCCGCTTTGCATTCGGGAGCACCTCTGAGTAGAGAGATTGAAGGGGCGCTATAACAAGTGCACATACAAACAAAAGAGGAAATCTGGTTAGAGATTTCTGCTCCACCTGCACCCCACCGAACTTAGCCATAATGAGTACACCGACGATACACTGTCAGTGGGAAGATGAGATGACGAGGGAGAGGACTGGCCACTCGTATGTCTCGTATGCTGAGGCTAAGAAAATGAAGTCGCCAACACTTCATACCCACAGAGACTCCAGAGCTAGTTCCGGTTGAGCAGCAGAGATTATAATTCTCATGAACCAATACAATACAATGCAATACAATACAATGCAATGCAATACAATACAATGCAATACAATACAATGCACTACAATACAATGCAATACAATACAATGCAATAATTGATATTGCCCTCCTTTCAAAGTTCAGAACTGCACGTGCGCACGTACGTCATCCATACAACCGAACCTCAACGGTACTGAGCATCAACGGTACAGAGGAGCATCGTCCATGGATGAAGGACTTAGAATGAGCGATGGCTTGAACCGAAGACCTCTGGATACTTAATAGGAGACCTTGCGTGAACCCATATACACTCCATGCATGCCACAGATCAGACATCATCCATTCACATAACATACCCCATGACTGACAAGCAGTATTAACTGGCCAACCCTCAGTATCATTCATCATCATCACCATCACCACCCCCACCATGGGGCGCAGTGGTGTTGTGGTGCCGTCGTTGCCTTGGAGCCGGAAGGTTCGAGGTTCGAATCCACCTCACCGCGTAAGGACCTTGGGCAAGTCCTTCACTCATAATTGCTCAGCGCTTCGGCGTGAAACTCCGAAGCAATGTCCACTCTGCATTCGGGAGCACCTCTGAGTAGACAGAGCTTGAAGGAGCGCTATAACAATTGCACATACAAACAAACAAACAAACCACCACCACTATCATCATCGTCAGCTCTTGGCACCAGCCATTTGGAGGTGATGGGTACGAATAAATGATCCCCATTGCCCCCCCCCCTCCGTCATTTGTCAAGTCCATTCCCTCTCCCCCCCAATATAGTGAGAGTCAAGACTTCATACATTTGTGCTGAAAAAGCTTTGCCACAATAATACTTTGCATTTTTATGTATATCAGCAACATAAGATGCAGACAGTGGCAAAAAACATCCCACCATAAATATAGAAAAGCATGACCCCCACCACCCTTTGAACTCTGACCTGGATGGCGTCTGGAAGAATTCAATTCATCTGGAAATGATGCACAGTGTGTGTGTGTGTGTGTGTGTGTGTGTGTGTGTGTGTGTGTGTGTGTGTGTGTGTGTGTGTGTGTGTGTGTGTGTGTGTGTGTGTGTGTGTAAGGAATCTTCTTCTTCTCCTCACAGACTCCACAAGACACAATGAAAGTGTATGCATCATGCATATAGGCATGTATGTATGCATGTGTGCATGTATGTGTGCATGTATGTATGTATGTATGTATGTATGTATGTATGTATGTTCTGTGTGTATTTATGTATGTTTTATGCATGCAAGTATATGTATCACTTGCTTGTATGCATATGTGTATTACAATAGTAAGTAAGTACTTACAAGTCTAGACGTATTAATTAATAAACAAAAATCATCCATGACTCACTTACTTACTCACTCATTCACTGACCAGCTTATCCATTAACCCACTCACTCACTCATTCACTCAGACACTCCATCAATAAATCAATCAATAAATCAATCAATCAATAGATCAATCAATCAATCCATCAGTATAATAATAATTTGATGCCAATGAACTAATTCCTTCACTGCACTTATTCACTCGTTCACTCAATCAATCATTCACTGACACAGCACAAGTTGTCTAGCAGTCATTCAAGACAGCCAACGATAATAGATGCAGTCTTGACCAACCAGCTGATGATAGCCAACCAACCAATAAGCACACACACACAGGTACATATACACACACATACACACACACATACATACATACACACACACATGCACATACACACACAGATGCGCGCACACATACAAAGACACACACATGCACACACACCAAGACACACACACACATGCACACACACCAAGACACACACACATGCATGCACACATACACACACACCAAGACATACACACACACACCAAGACACACACACGCAGGCACACACACATGCACACACACACCAAGACACACACATGCACACACACATACACATGCACATACACACCAAGACACACACAGACACACCAACACACACACACACACAACAACACACACATACACCCACATCAAGACACACACACACATACAAACACATCAAGACACACACACACATACACACACACCAAGACACACACACAAACATACACACACACGCATGCACGAACACCAAGACACACACAAACAGACACACACACACACACACAAAGACACACACACATGCACATACACACACACATGCACATACACACACACCAACACACATACAGCAAGACCCACGTGCCTCCCTCACACCATCATCTTCCTCCTCCCTAAGCTAACTCATCTACAGAACAGTAGCCCACCCACAATCCCACATCCACCACCACCAACAGTCAAGCAGTTTCCGCATCTGTCATGCCTCTTCTCATTTCCAATATATCCACTTCACCGCAAAAGAGCAACGATGTCAAAGCATTCTTTGTCAAGCCATTCTTCGGTTCCAATGCTCCTCCGTTCCAACGCTAGACGGTTCCACCGCTCGGTTCCACCGCTCGGTTCCATTGCCCGGTTCCACCGCTCGGTTACACCACTAGGTTCCATTGCCCGGTTCCATTGCCCGGTTCCACCGCTCGGTTCCATTGCCCGGTTCCACCGCTCTGCCAGTTGCGTTCAAATAACGCGAATGACAAAGCAGCGTTCAGATTGCGTTTAAATCAGCATCACTCTCTCGACAGTCCATGAAACGGAGACGCGGGCAGATTAACATTTTCATAGCGCAAACGCAGCCAACCGTATATTCAAGGAGAAACACACAAAACGTCGAGAGAAAATCGTTCTACGGCTTCTTTCCTCTATATTTCAGAATTATCTGCCTGACTTGCAAGTGGAACAGAAATAACAATTATCATTATTTTATTATTTTTATTATTATTATTTACTAGCTGTACCCGGCCACGCATTGCTGTGGCTGAAAAGAGCGTCCAACCATCCCTCCCTACCTAAATTCCCCTCCCCTCCCCTCTCCCCCTCCTCTTCCGTTTTCGCTTGGTGTGTTTCTGTAAGATTCCAAACATCATCTTACAACCAGGTTCTATTGGAATGGAAGGTTTTGGTAAATTTTCAAAACAATCGGGGCGTAAATTTCCGAGAACACTGGCAACAATCTATTGAAAAGTTTCATTTTTATTTATGTAGATTATTACATTTGCGTTCATTACAGATCTGACCAATCAAGCATTGTTTCAAAAATCTCTCTCGTCTGTTTTCGTTTGCTGTGGCAGGGCTGGGAGCACTCCTGTGTGGATTTATTGAAGGGGTGCTGTATAAGTTCATAGAATGAATAATAGAATGAATATAGTTATCCACTCAATGACAGTCCAAGTAATACCATTCCCTCAGTTTTCCAAAGTACCATACAGACATTTTACCACGGTTTCTTCATCTTACATTGACTGACTGAATTATTATCTTTTTTTAACATATCTTTCTTTGTAACTGGATACGGAATGTCAGGCTCAGTAAATGTTCAATAAAAAATCTATTCTTCATCAAACAGTCTTCGACAATGTTTGTTTCCTTTTCCTTTAAACCTCGGATGTGTATTGTGTGTGTACAGTATATTAAAAGTGTATTTGTGTTGAATTCGGTCAACTGCATGGGCACTATCTTTCTCTCTCTGTTTCTCTGTATGTCTGTCTGTGCCTCTCTTTCTCTCTCTCTCTCTCTGCATCTTCAAACCACAGAATGACGGTTCCTCTAGCAGTTATCTGTATATCTATAGATTGACATATAATACATCACCATTTCTCATTTGTTTGTATGTTTGTATGTTTGTATGTGCACTTGTTATAGCGCCCCTTCAAGCTCTCTCTACTCAGAGGCGCTCCCGAATGCAGAGCAGACACTGCATCGGAGTTTCACGCCGAAGCGCTTAGCAATTTTGAGTGAAGGACTAGCCCAAGGTCCTTACACGACGAGGTGGATTCGAACCTCGAACCTTCTGGCTCCAAGGCAATGATGCCACCACTACACCACCGTGCCCCACAATACATCACCATTTCTCATTTCTGCAGCATTAAAATCCCTACCTTTTCCCTACAAACTCAAATCGGCTACACAACCAATAAAAGTATTTTAACCACATGTATCTTACTTTTTCATTGGTCGCAAGTAAATAAGCAATCAAGCAACTAAGTTCTTCAATACAACAACTGCCTATCCACACCTAGCGCACATGTCTTAAATAAAATATCAGCATTCCAATTATAATATAAACTATGGATGAGTAAGGTTTTTCTGCCAGGGAGATACTACAGTCATGCAGTCATGGACGTATAAGGACGGTTTAACTGTGTGGGAGAGCTAGTGCTCAGTTCATAAACAATCAACCCGGTTAAGGTATAAACTGGCAACCATACAGTAGCAGCACTCATCCCATTCGGACACGTGAATTGATTAACCACCCATATATATATATATATATATATATATATAATTATATATAGTCCCTCAGTGCAAGGGCTAGTCCCTTAAAACAAAAGCCTAACATGAAGCAGCAGCAGCAGCAGGACCAGTAGACTGCAGCACCAGGCGATGCCCATCCTTTTGTCTGAGACTCTCTCATCAACAACAATAAAGGCGGCCATGCCACCTCCCTCCTCCCCCCCCCCCCCCCCCCGACACTGCCAGACCAGTAAACAACCTGCAGCAGGAGCGCAGCAATTACCCGGCACCCAGTCGTCGTTGATGCCATTGAGGGCAAAAATTCTATAATTCCATTAGATGGATATATATATATGCAGATCCAGGCATTGCTTCTTGTGCCGTCATGCATCAATGAACCGGAGGACAATGCAATGCTCTCAACAGGTGTCCTGTTCAGGCACGTTTCACACTCTGCACTGTCAGCAGCAGCAGCCAGCAGGCAGGCTGCCCATCAGCAGCATCACCAGTCCAAAAACGATCGACTGTCACTGAAACCGGTTTCACAACATTAGGTGTACTGGTTAAATAACTGCAGCCGAATATATTCGAAGAGATGTCCTCTATATGCATTGCGCAATTATTATTATAATTGCTAATGCTTCTTCTAAGCTCTGTGCAAATACCAACACATACCAGTACCTAAGGAAAGGCAAGGTAAGATATGGTAAAACAAGCTAAGGTATGTTTGTATGAATGACATTGCACGTATGCATCTATGTCTGTACATACGTAAAAAATTACGTATGCATGTATGCATATATGTATGCATGCATGTATGTATTTTTGCATGCATGTATGTATAATTGTATATGTATGCATGCACGTATTTATGTATATGTATGTTTTACATGTATGTACATATGTATGTACATATGTATGTATGTATGTATGTATGTATGTATGTATGTATGTATGTATGTATGTATGTATGTATGTATGTATGACATTGTATGTATGTATGTATGTATGTATGTATGTATGTGTGTACGTAGGTACGTATATATCAGGGGCGGATCCAGGGGGGGCCAATCCGGCCATGGCCCCCCGTTGAAAACTGCCATGGGACGTGGCCCCCCATTTGGTCCGAAATTAGCAATACGAATATGGGTACAATGGATATTGGGCCCCCCTATTCGGAAAATTGTATGGGACGTGGCCCCCCGCTCGGTTTTGAAGTTGAGGACTTTTTTGGCGGATGAAATGGTATGTTTTTCTCGAAAATTTTGGCGGATGGCTAAAAAAAAGGTCATCAACTTTTTTGGCGGATGAAATGGTATGTTTCTCCAGAAAATTTTGGCAGATGACAAAAAAAAACTTTTTCTTGGTTTTCCCAAGATTTTGGCCCCCCCCCCCCCTAAAAACAGTTCTGGATCCGCCACTGGTATATATGTATGTATGCATGGATAGATAGGCAGGAGATACATGGATGGATAGGATGAAAGTTGATGTAGTATGCTTGGATGGACAATTTGATGGATGGATGGTTGGTGGGAGTGACGGAGGACAGACAGATCATCGATGGAAGTTAAATGGATGGACTTATGTCTCGAGATGGATGACTGGATCGATGATGGATCAATGGATGGATGGGTGGATGGATGGATTGGTGGATGGATGGACGGTGACGCTGTTGTTATGGAGCTTAAGGCTGATGCTTTGCATTGAGCTGCTGTATGTAGGTAGCCAACGATACCACCCCAGATTCAGCGTTCCGAAATATATGCAAAATATCAGGCATCATTTGCAAGACCAATGCTATAGCACTGCTGGCATGGGTCAACTATGTATGCATGTATACGTTATGTATGATTGTATGTATGTATGTATGTATGTATGTATGTATGTATGTATGTATGTATGTATGTATGTATGTGTGTATGTATGTATGTATATGTGTATGTATGTATATGTGTATGTATGTATGTGTGTATGTATGTATGTATATGTGTATGTATGTATATGTGTATGTATGTAAAATAGTCAGGAGTGCTACTGAGTATAAATCTTGAATGGGCGCTATAACATGTGCTCATACATACATATATACATACGGACATGCATACATACATACATACATTGCATACATACATGCATAAAAACATACAAACATTCAGTCAACTATCCACCTCTTTCTTTACCACCCATCAACTTCTCTCAAGATGGTCCATACACATCCATCACTCCACCCATTTACCTCCTGCCTATCAATCCAACCAGCCATCCATCCATCCATCCATCCGTTGTTCTCCACCTGACCTATTTGCTCAAGCCCCAGCCAAACAAATATTGGAGTCGACCATTTACCATTGACTCCTCCTCGCATTTTCTTCACCATATGAGGACAGCGGTGACGGTGTCAGGATCTTCCAGCCAGACCTTCTCCCACCGTCATCAAGTCTCGGAATTCATCTTGGGAATTCACTTTCCAGTTCGGTCCATTTTGCTGCCTGAAGACGTCATGCAAGTCCAAATCACTCAGTCTCTCTTTCTTTTGTCTCTGAATCCTTCTTTGTCTTTGAATTTAGCCATGCGCATCATTCCATTGAACGAAAACAATGGCACACACACACAGGTCTGTGTGGTCCATTTGCTGCTGTTTCACTTTGATTGTTTATCTCTCAAGCAACGATTGGCTGAAGCGAAACTGTGCAACTCATGATAAGAGAAGAAGATGTCTTTCAATTGGACAAGATGATTAAATTGACAGATTAGATCAATAACAAATATTTTAACAATATTTAATAAGACAGAAAAAGAAATGAAATCAGACAATCCATTCATCAATCCATCCACCCACCCAACCATCCATCCACCCAACCAACTACCCATCCATACACCCACCCATCCATCCACCCATCCACCCATCCATCCACCCATCCATCCACCCATCCATCCATCCATCCACGCATCCATCCACCCAACCAACCACCCATCCATACACTCACTCATCCATCCATCCATCCACCCACCACCCATCCATCAATCAATCCATCCATCCACCCACTCACTCACCACCATCCATCCATCCATCCACCATACATCCATCCAGCCATCCACCCAACAATCCATCCGTCCGTTCACCCCTTTCCCACAGATAGAAGTATGACAACATTAAACAATGATTTCCTCCCATTCATACATACATGTACATGTGTACATCATCAGAGGTCACAAACTGACAGATGTGCAGCAGTCTCAAACAGATCAATATACGAACGTTCAAATGCACACGTGCAGTTGTGCACTCACGGCCAGTCAAAGCTGACATTTCTTCTCAACCCACATAAGTCAACATCCCTCCCCCTCCCGACCACCCACCCTCACCCTCACCCCCAGCAGGAGGGAGCATCTAATATACACCCTTTGGATATATGATCCTATTACATGATAGCATTAAAACTGGAACAATAGTTTCAAGGCAGAATTGTTACCCACTGTAACCCACAGCTGTTGTTACCCCACGACTGATTTCCTCTTTAGTTTACCCAACAGATGGCTGTGTAACATTAAACATAAAAAATTATAGCATTCACTCATAAGCTCATTCACTGCATTTTTATGCAAGTGCATGCATGCATGTGTGTACACAGTTGCACATTCGCATAAATGAATCACTTGAATGTATGTATGTATGACTGTATGTATGTATGTATGCATAAATGTGTATGAATGTATGTTTCTATGCAAGTGCATGCGTGTGTGTGTGTGTGTGACTGTGTGTACACAATTGCACATTCGCACAAATAAATCACAGGAATGTATGTAATATGTATGTATGTATGTACGTATGTATGAATGCATGTATGTATGAATGCATGTATGTATATATGAATGAATGTATGTATGAATGTAATGTATATATGACATTGTATGTGCGTATGTATGTATGTATGTATAAAAAGAACATATAAATGCATTACATGTATATGCAATTATGCATGTATAAATATACTTATTCACTCATGTGCATACATGTACTCATGTCTGTACATATACCAGTACATGTAAAAAATGCATGTAAAATGTATGCACTTGTAAATCACACACGCATGAATGTCTGCATGCATGCATGCTTGACTTTGCATGAAGTTATTTACACAGTACATCTTGTGAACTACTTAAAACTGTAGAAGCGTAACTATCGAAAAGATCTACAACTCTAGAGACCTGTGACACTTAACAGCTAAGGCGTAAAAAAAATTGTTGTGTTTCCGGTAACCCGACCGACCCATTTTTACGGCCGCGACTCAAATATTTTTGTAAAAAAAAAAATTTTCAAAAAATATTTTTACCCCAAACAAATTTTTCCCAAAAAAATTTTAATTACAAAAAATATATTTTTAACAGTTGTGTTGACATAACATAAGAGACATCAACAAAATAAAATTAATAGGACTGTTTCTAGAGCAGTTTTAGGTGCAGACAGTCGGGAAATAGGCAGTTTATACTTGCTTAGAACACGTACTTTGTTTCAGCGTGCAAAAAAGACTAGTGGGGTATACTTTTTCGGATAGTCACTGCATAAAAATATTTTACAAAATAAAAATAATTTCCGACCTACCTACCCAATTTTTTTTAGCTCTGTTACCGGAAACACAACATTTTTTTAAAGGCCTAATTCAAATTATGCATCTTGAGAGCTCTGTTTCTTTCAATGAAGCTTGGATTTTCAGTATGAGATGGCTCCAAAGAGATGAAATAATAACATGCACAGGCAAGGCACCAACAGATCCCCACAGGCTGCTGGCAGCACAGCAGGGTGACCGCCAACTGGCAATATAGACAGGGATACACCATGGCACAGCAGTATCACCATTCACCACGCGCTGAGGTTCCAACATATAGTGCTGCCATTGACACATTGCGCTATAACGTGACAGATTTTTTAACTAAACACGACCCCATATGGATGTTATAGTGCTGCGAAAGGCCATGTAATCTGATCTCATAGCATAGTAAGCTATAGACTGTGCAACTGTCAAACATTAGGTATTAAATCGCAAACCTATATTCAGCCAAGCTAAAAAGAGACGTAATATCCATGGAAATTTTTATCCGATACCAAAACAAAATGGGTTGTTTACTCATATAAGCAGAACGTTTTTCATCAAAATTGGTGGAAATTTGTAACACGACAAGATATATGGCATACATAATATGCAGAAAAGGGGAATTCATTACACATATTAACATCATTTGTTTCAAATCTACGGGTACTGTAGACAATTTGCAAAGATCTCTTGCTATCATTGAAGTTAGCTTATACATATAATTATGTTGATGTAGACTTTCTCCTATTATGCTTTTTAAACACTTCTAAAATGAATTTACTCGAAACTCTCTTTAATATGTATGAGCAGCCCAGTCTTCAACAGTCACAAAATGTTTCAGAAGATGTTTTCTGCACAACTTTCAATTAAATCAGTATATTTGACACTGGGTCATTAGCAAAACTATATAGAGACTGGAATCATCCTAAGAGCAAGACTTAAATGCAAACAACTGACATCATCAAATGCTTTTTAGCCTGTAAGCATCACTCATCATCCATCTTCAAACTGTTTCTATATTTTTGTTCTTTCACGGATAAAGTCTATTTCGGATATGTTTAAAAAGTCCATTTCTGAATTTAATCTTCGAATATTTGCTGACACATTTAAGTCCATTTCATGATATCAACAACTGACTGACATATCTAAAAAGTCCATTTAGGGCAGTGCAATATTTTACTGATATTATATTTAAAAGTTCATTTAAATAAATCCAGTATATTCTGGTATATTTTTAAACAAATCCAATCTGAGAATCCAATATTTTACTGATAATAAGTCCATCTCAGGAAATCCAGAATTTTACTGAAACATTTTAAAAGGCCATTTTGGGAAATGCAATAATTTACTGGCATGTTTAAAAATACCATTTCTGGAAATCCAATATTTCACAGAAACATGTTAAAAGGCCATTTTGGGAAATGCAGTATATTTTACTGGCATATTTAAAAATACCATTTCTTGAAATGCAATATTTCACAGATATATTTAAAAGTCCATTTCAGGAAATCCAGAATTTTACTGAAACATGTAAAAAGGTCATTTTGGGAAATGCAGTATATATTATACAGATATATTTAAAAAGTCCATTTCTGGAAATCCAGTATAATTTGACTGATACATTTCAAAAGGCCATTTTGGGGAATCCAATAATTCACTGATATATTTAAAAGGACATCTCGAGAGACAGATCTTCGACCGTCCTCCGTCCCATCCGAAGCCTTCCGCTATTCCTCGGTGGCTACTCGAAGCAAAATGGAATCGACGGACAATGTTCGTCCTGCGCTTCCTTCAGTCACGTAAAAGAAACATTTTCTCTGATAAAGACGTTCAAGCTTTGCGAAGACGAAGGCAATTTTGCAACTCATGTTTTATAGCTCGCAGCAATGGAACATTGGTGAAACAGTCGCAGACAGTCTAGTGTTTTTTGGTCCGGGCAAAGACAATCAGACCTCCAACTTGGCCTCCTGATCACACACTGACCAACTGCCATTAGTTAAACAAACGGTCAGCATGCTAAACTTGACCATTTAAAATTTATTTATTATAAATGATATTTTTCAAGCCACCACTTTGGAATAAAAAGCATAAACTTATGCCTGAATCCCTGCAGTATTTCTGATTATTCAGTATTCACCCCGACCTGATGTCATAGAGAATATTACTTGGGATCAGTGATGTCCACTTGGATACCATCCTGAACCATCAATTTATTGCATACATTACAATACTAGTGATATACATTATACAGGAATACTTTACATGCCTCAATCATAGTTGTAAAAAAGTTTCTTTTTTATTTTACCATGTCATCTTCTGTTTTTTTATATTTTGGATGTAAGCATATTTTTAGATTTACCGTCTGCAATTATTTTTCTTGATTTTATTTTCATCTTATCTCCCTTACGCTGTTTCCGTACTTTCAAGGAATCTGCTAAATCAGGTCACACTAGTCTATTTGACCATTTTACTTAGTGTTTGCTAATAAAATTGTGGTACTTGCTTGCAAATTAAAAAAATCAAATTGTGCAAACAAGATTTTTAATTTTAGAACGCAGTACAAGATGTAACAAAGTCCAATTAGTTTTCGTTTGTTTTATTCCGAGTTTTTTGGGGGAAAACGACGTTTTATCCGTTTCTATTCAGTTTTAGTCATTCTAAACAACTATGGCTTTGATCGTGCCGAGCACATATTATCAGCCATTTATCCACAATCTTCAACAAAGACTGAAGCAAATAAACCTCAGATATTAACAGTCAATTATTCGGAAGAAGAAAGAAGAAGACCGTCAATATTTAATAACGACTTCAGCAAGAACTGAGCAGCAGACATGAATGGCTGATGATTGATATTAGACAAATTATGAAGAAGAAGACTTCAATGCAAAGCAAGATGAAAGGGAACAGAAAAGTCATAATAATTATTATGCCTGTCGGAAATCAAAGAAAACATCTGGTCATAGCATCGGTCAGCAACTCAATTGGTTCCCCAAGCACTTGTCCCCATCAGCATACTAAATAGAACCCATTATTATAGAACTTCCCCCCCCCCCCCCCATTACAGTGTGGAACCTAATAGAGCTCATATGGGCCTTATCTGTCTGTCTGTCTTTAGCCGTCTTCACTCCAAAGATTGGCCGCACCATGAACCGTTTGTCTCTGGAAATGTATCTTTCCTCTGTCGTCCTCAGTAGTTCAATCATAGTCAAGCCTGTCCAGGATCATAATGTTTTCAATCCAGGTTGTTTGTGGTCTTCCACACGCTCTCAATCCAGCTGTTGTGCCCTACATTGTCTCTTTTTCTAAACAGTTTCCACTTTTCCTCATGATGTGAACAAAACTATTTCATTTTTCTTGAAGCATCTGCTAGGCAGACGTGTTTTCTCACCCTTGAATGGGTCTGAAAATGCACCAAACGAATAAATTCTTATACACATTCTGATACGCTCTGAAGAAGAAAATGAAGACCAGACCCTTGAGACAACTTCAAGAGTAGTATTTTTAACCACAAAGTGCACCTATAGGATTGACGGCCCAGCTCAAAAAAACTTCAACAATTCCACCATCATCAGATTTAGAAGCGTGACACATTGATGAACACCGACTTTAAAAAATTTTTGCATCCGGTTTTTGAATCGTCAAAAAACGGTGGGTGACTCCACTAAATGTGGTATAACTTTTGTCCGGTTTGAAATATTTTAATGAAATCTGGCCATCGTGTGTAAATATGAATTGTCTTTAAGACTGTAAAATTTCATTTCGAAATTCTTACTTTTGGTCAAGATATTGGCAAAAGTCTTGGGGGGGGTCTTTTTTTGGCCCACCCTGTATACTCTGATTTCCAAATTATCCTCTGACTGCTCATCAGAAATTATGCAACTTAGGAGACGTAATAGATCGATGTAGATATACGTTGCACAACAACCAGTTCATACATTTCATAAGTGTGCATGTCTCTGCGCATCGCTGTCTCTGCGTTGTTCAGTCAAGAGACACATGCATCGCATCGCATCAGATTCCACATCCTTGATATCAATCAGTGGCCATAGTAATGTTACTGATGATGCTTCTGCTGCTGCTGCACTGACCCAATCCAGATAAGACTGAATGTACACGCACACACGTAGACACGCATGCACACAAACACACATGAACGCACAAACATGCACACACATACATACAAGCACACACACACAGACACACACAAGCACATATGCATGCATGCATACACAAATGCACGTGTACACAACTGCTACCACATACAAATGTACATGTGCACATGCACACACACATAAATGCACAAGCACATGTACACACACACACACGAACAAACACACATACACAACACACAACGAAATCTGTACAGTGTACACAATGTATACAAGCAGTGTCAAGCACACGCACACACGTCGCACCCACACAAAGACGCACACATGCACACACAGAGTCAAATCAGTATAGCGGCCTGCAACAACGACTATGGTCCGACATACTGGCATCAACAACAGCACAAGGACCTCATGAATACTCTAGTGTGTCATCAGACATGAATATCAATGATTGCATGATCCCCTCCTGCTGCCCACATCGTGTGGCACACACACACGCACACACAGACAGACACACAGACAGACACACACATATACACACACATACATACACACAGACAGACATACACACACAGACACACACACATACAGACACACACACATACATGCACACACACACACATACAAACATACACACACAGACACCACACACATCCACACACACATACACACACACACACACACATACAGACAGACACACACATACATGCATGCACACACGCACACATACACACAGACACACACAGACAGACACACACACAAACACACACACAAACACACATACACACACAATGCTAGTTGGACAGATTCATCGACTGTCGTTGGCAGTGCTGGCACGACTAAAAATTGCCAACAATAACAATACGGTCAGTACCACGTAGGCCTAGTATAAAGGGAAGTCGTAGTACAATGAGACAATTGGACGAAACAATAGAGGGCAAAGCGAGGCAAATGTGAGCGACATAAGCAATGGAATACTGCCATGCATGGAGGCTGGTGTAAATGTCCTACTAGCGTAAATGTTAGCATACACTGTGACCACCTTAATGTCTGGCACATGCAGACAAAACCTGGTTCGGCAATGCCAGCTTGGTGTTGTCCAGAATAAATGCAACCTTGGACTCTTTTGCTCCACATTCATTCAAGGTCTTTGCCCCTTCGGAGTGATCTTGGGATGTTCTTTGTTCCATTCGGAACAAACTTCAACTATGCAGCATCGAGCCTTTTCTGTGGTGGGCCCAGTTGTCTGAAATGGGCTTCCACAGAGCCACGTCTGCTTCCTGTGGCTCCTACTGAAACTTTTTTTATTCAACTCAAAACTGTGCTTTTTCAAGTGCTATATAGAGTCGGGAGCGCTTCTGAGTAGTTCCTTGCAGAGGTGTTATGGAAATTCTTGAATGAATGAATTAAAAGAAAACCAGTCAAACCAAATCGTACAAATCATTCGTTCATTCATTCTGAGAATTTATATAGCGCCTCTTCAAGATAACTACTCAGAGGCACTCATGGACAAAAAGAACCACAAGACATGGACACTGCTGTACAGGAATGTCACAATGACATCCTGAAAGCCAACATCTATAGATTATAACAGCTGCAACTATTGAATATTATTACACGATGCATGCTTAATATGCCAGGACCATGAACGATGGAAGACCATTAAAAACTGATTTTCTTTATGACCGGGACATCTGTGCGCAGTTTCTCTAATGTCAGCTAATGCTCCCTGTACCACTTTGGGTAACAAACATTAACAGTAATAACATTCTTTGCAATACACAAGGACCTAGATTTAATACTGAACATTCTAAGATGGTGGCTTCTAAACTCAATAGTTAAAATATTAACTGAGCACTGCATCTGTACAGTCAAAACCCCAATAAATTTACCTTAATAATAATCTAATTCGATGCTGTCCCAACTTTTTTGACACCACGAGCAACATGGCCAACTTATTCTTGAAGTTGAGTGCCACACACAGGTTAAATCAAAAGCAATAAATAAAATCCACTTAAAATTATTAACTGTACATATTAGAATTTATCATGGAATAGTCATAATGACTGGGTAGTGGGATTTGGATTCTGTATTCACATTTGCAAATGATAAAGAAGTTATGAACAAATATCTATGCAACTAGGCCAGTGGCATCAATTGTCTTTTAATACCCGTATCATACTTTGTACTTATACATATTGCGCAAATTTTGCAAGCTAGGGCGGGTCACTTAAAATCAGGCTGTGGGTCTTATACGACCCGAAGGTTGCACAGCACTGATCCGATTCAATAAAATCTGCAGCCCAATTATAAAAGGCATGCTGGATAGTGTAGTGACAGCAATCGAGAGGTCACGGGTTCAAATCCAAGCCATGGTGGAAGTATGAATGTGTGTATGTGTGTATGTATGTATGTGTGTATGCATGTATGTATGTATGTATGTATGTATGTATGTATGTATGTATGTATGTATGTATGTATGTATGTATGTATGTATGTATGTATGTATGTATGTATGCATGTATGTATGTATGCGAAATGGTGGTTTTGGCACACTAAAACAGCCTGTGTGTTGACACGCAAACAAGTGCACCAAATTGGCTGTATGGTGACAAAAAGTAAAGTAGCAAACCAGTGCAGCTAAGCGGGCTTCAAAGACACAAGTCGCAAGTCTGGACAGATCTATATTGAGTCAGCTAAAAGTCTGAGCTTCTTAAAAAATTACATGGAATTTCCAATTACATGCCACAATGGAAATCATGAAAATAGGATAAATTTACTTCCATGGAATAGTTACCAAAGATCTCTAGACTAACACTAGTACATGGTGCAGTATGTAGATGACCATTCTTATAAACAAATATATAACAATTCTGAACAATATTCTAAGCAACATGTAAATTATAATGTTTGTTTGTGCACTTGTTATACAGTGCTCCTTCAAGGCATCTACTCAGATGCACTCCCAACTACAGCGCAAACACTGAATCTGAATTTCACGCCAAAGCGCTGAGCAATTGCGAGCGAAGGACTTGCCCAAGTTCCATACATGGCAACTTGAGGTGGATTCAAACCTGCAACCCTCTGGCTGGCTGCAAAGCAACGAATATACCCACTACAGCACAGTGCCCCCCCAAATAATACGCAACATACAAGCACATATTAACAAAAACAATTCTGAACAATATATAACACAATACAGCAGAGTAAACAATGCCATCTATTGTTTCATCCAAAACAACCATGATTGTATTGTAAGACACCCACCTGTAAAGCATTGTAGAGGATCTGGTGTTCATACTTCTTCACGACAAGGATGTTCTGAAACATTTCGTAAAGCTGTTCCTTGCTCAGAATCATTTCCGACGTCGCGCCACCCATACGCTGCGGCCACTTCCGCGGGTCCTCGTCTCCGCGAAAGATCTGGTCGAATTTCGCCATCCAAGAATTTAGCACAGTATCTTTAGTCAATCCCTCGATCTCGGGTAAACTTCGTATGCGTTTCTCCACGTTGTTCTTGAAAACCTCCCGAAAGTCATTCGCAGAAGCGCAGCCGCTACGCACCATGGTGACAACGCGGTCGCTCTTTAGAAACACTTCGTAGTAGCTCTGAACGGCATTTATAAACGCCTCGTCGGCCGGAATGTTTAGCTCACCCTTGAGAAACGACTGGAACTTCTCTTTCGTTGTCTGCAGGTATTGTTTCGTGACTTTCGTCTGTCGCCTGACCATGTCGGTCGGCTGCTTGGCGTTGAAGGGGTAGGCAATGCATCGCATGACGAACACGTATAAATGCATCCGTTTCTTGCGGTCTTCCTCCTCCTTCTCCGATTTGTCCAGCTCCGCATCTCGCTGATCCTTCTGGTCTCGTTGGTCCCTCTCGGAAACGAGCGACGGACTGGGGCTGGACGGTCGAGCGCTGTTCGTACGGTACAGTAGGTGACTACTGCCGCCGCCCAGGCTGACATTGTCCCCGCTACCTCCGCTGGCTGCCGACAGACTCCGCTGATCGACGCTCCCTAGGAGGCTGTGAAGACCCTCGGAGCAGGTCTCTTCCACGGCCGCTGTCTCCCTGTCTCCATCCGATTCCTCGCTCGACGACGGATCCAACATCGCAGTAAATGTGTAAATCCAATCGCTTCAAAATGCGTGCATGTGGATTTAGAATTTTGACTGAAAATCGATTCAAATTACATCTCCATCTCCGTCGACATCGGGTATAAATGGTTTTCGATATGCAGATTCCACATTCAATGACGTATCAAAATCTTATTTTATTAAGCGCACCCGGCGACTGACAAAACGAGATAAAAATCTAAAATGCGCCTAAAATTTAATTTAATTTCTTTAACAAGCATTAATCACTTCTTTACTCAAATAATGGGAACCTATATACCGGCTCATTGCCTGTGGACATCATTTATTTACGGTTAGATAAATTTAGCAAGGCTTCAGCTAATTTGTTTTTAGTCACTAGATGACGATACATATTAAGATCACGCTTAGCAGTGTGATTTTTGTATGTCATCCGTGAAGGAAACGGCATTTAAACAGGTAATGGGCGAAAATACGGATGATTATCGGTCGATTATTTAGGCGAAAGCACAATATTAATTACAAAAAGCGTTAATCGCTGAAATTAGAAAGCAAATAAGTAGGACCTAAGTAGCCTTCAATCGCAACTGACAAACGAACATTCATTACATAGCTGAATATTAACAGTTATTCAATAATTAATCTCAAAATTGTTGACGACATTAACTAGTTTTTATATAGGCTAGTTAGGCCTACGGATCAGGACTGCTCGAGGCATTGTAGGCTAGGCTATAGCCTAGACCAGGGGTTCTCAAACTGTGGTACGCGTACCCCAAGGGGTACGCCAGGCGCCGGTAAGGGGTACGCGAAAATTTACAGAAATATAAATTTTTCTTTGAGTTTATGGACTTTGTGTCCATTTTACCTTGATTAGCAATGATTTTTAAGGTTGCTTCATGTAACAGCATCGTCATTTATTTATTTCACAGCATGTGATTAAACTCACATACAAAGCCTAAGCTTATTATTATAGTGCATGCAACACATTGTTTATGTTTAGGCCTGGCACTATAAATTTGAAACAAAATAATGTATAATTGGTTGAAAGAACCAAAGTCAGAAATTGTCAGCGCATGCACTGAGCACAGGCTATTATAGAGTTCAATAAGGATAGCTGAATTGTTCTAAGGATTAATTTCTGGTCGAGATTTAAAATTTGTGATTCCTTCCTTTCAGCACGTCATATAGATCTAATTATATATCGGTTTGAAACTAGTTTCTGAACTGTAGGCCTAATTCCTATAGTGTATATTCTTGCTATCAAAAATAAATATGGGATAGGCCTAAATTTGAATTTGAAATTGACAAATATTAAACCAGGTAATTTTTTTAATCTGTGCTAGACTGCTAGTCAAAACAAGCACGCATCAATATAACGATAATAGGCTATAGCTCCTCCTTACAGCGATTATAGACCAATTTCCGCTTTTTGTTGATATGATTGCATCATTTGCATGATTAAAACTTTGCATATTTTCAATTTTGCTTTCTGTTTGTAGGCTATACGACTCTAATAGGCCACACCATACAATGATTAGGCCTAAAAGGACTTTTTAGTTGTCACGGCAATGGTCACTATAATTATAGGCAATGGCATTTTGTTTCTGATCTGACTTTGCTGGGGGTACGCCACCATTCGATTTTTTTACTTGGGGGTACAATAAAAATAAAGTTTGAGAACCCCTGGCCTAGACCTACGTGAAGGCCTCAAATTGTTCCGGATTCTACACATTCCATCTAAGATTAGGTTTATATAGGCCTAACCATGCGTCCGTCCGTCCGTTCGTCCGTCCGTCCGTGCGTGCGTGCGTGCGTCCGTTCGTCTGTCTGTCTGTCTGTCTGTCCGTCTGTCCGTCCGTCCGTCTGTCTGTGTCCGGGTAGTGTAGCTTACAGATCAATCAGACAAGCGAGTAGGCCTACAATAGTAGCATATAGGCTACTTTAAGACTCCATAATAAGACTGGCATTAAATCGGTGCAGAAAAAAGTCGAGTGATTTCTGCTCTGGGACTCGAGCAGGTAGCCTAGGAAGGCCTAAGCCGAATGCCAATTTGTCAGTGTACAGGAATCGGATACAGTAGGCCTAGGTCTATACAAGTCACACAGAACGCCGTCTACCAGTTGGTAAGTTGGAACTTATAAAATGATCGTAACCGCATGCTCCAAATTTCTGAAGGGCCATTCGAGAGCCAAACTCAGGGCACCAGCTTATCCACGAGCGCAGTGTACACTAGTCAGAAGGGTTGCCCGAAAAAGTAGGCTGGTCCGAAGGAGGATCCGATTTAATAACGCTGGTTGGCAAAGGTTCGTGGGCACGGAAACAGACTACGTAGGGATATTAAGCCACTAATGATGATTATGACCGACGGACGATGGACGGTCGGACATAGGCCTATATAGGCGCATAGAATAAAGAACAAGTAGGCCTATATACATGACATTGTATATGCTATATCGACCTGTGAGTGTCGGACAACAGGGCCTATAATATATTTTTACGTGTGCCACATGGCAGACCTCCTATGCACACTATTTACCTACTAAACGAGTAGCCAATAATACAGTCATCATTGGTCGGTTTCTCGACCATTATACATTATACAATTATATACAGTACCTAACAGTACGTAAAGTACACGTAGACCAGTCATAGACGATGATTAGCCTACTGAACGACCACTTGAGTCTGCGGAGGTCTGTAAGATCTGTTTGCACATCGTTAACCAACATGATTATAAAGTGCAGTAAAACACACGCCTTCGAAAGCTTACACACACACACACACACACACACACACACACACACACACACACACACACACACACACACGCGCGCGCGCGCGCGCGCGCGCGCATTCACACATACACGCGCGCGCGCGCGCGCACATACACACACGCACACATACACACACACTCATGACAACGTACTGCAGTTGACGGAGGGCACTCGCTTATTCACAAGCGCTGCGTCGATTCTGAGATCGATGTCCATTGGAGATCTGAGTCAGTTTGCATAGCCTAATGGGAAAGACATTATTCATGGTTTGCACGTATAGTCCTATTAAATATATGCCTAACTTAGGGCCTATAGGCATTCTTAGCTATCAACTTCGTTGGGCCCATCAGCTGTGTTAATTCAAATGCATTTAAAATCTGGAAACTGTTCGCACACGCATTCTTACAGACATAGGCGGAGACCTGGGCTGAGGATTGGGGGGGGAACTGACGGGTGGCTGAAGCCTGAAGGAGATATTTGGGAGGACGAAAATTTTCCGCGACCCTTTTCTCGAGAAAAAATTATATTTTCGCCGCCAAAAAAGTTGATGACCTTTTTTTAGTCATTTGGCCCCCAAAAAAGTCCAAAAGTGAAGGACAAATTCTATTTTTCCAATAAAAATTGCTTTTTTTCACCCACCGTGAAAGTCTTGACGCTCAACTTTGGGGGAGGACCAATACATGAGCCGTCCCCAACACCTTTTGGGGGGAATCGTACCCCCTGTCTCCCCCTAGGTCTCCGCCCATGCTTACAGAGGAGATCGTGATTCCAGGATTCGATTATAGTCTATGCGACACGTGTAGACCTAACAGCGTGAAGACAAATGCGCAATTTTTCTAGGCATGGTCTCGAGGTAAGAGCTATGAGCAAAGGAGAATAGGCCTATTCTTCGTATGGCATAGTAGCCTAGTCTATCCGTGGGAGATACCTGCTTGCGCAGGCCTTTTGACGTGCGGTTTTTGTGCCTCATAATTTTTTAGCCTATAGATTACGAGATTTTGATTTAGTTAAACGCTTAGTGTGCAACCTAGTGTTTGGCCTATAATAGGCTACTGTCTATTGCCAACACGTAGTCTCAAAGCGTGCAGTCATGGCATCGTGCACATACCTACATAGGCCTACGTAGGGCCTACACGACACCGCCTTATCTTCACTGCGAACCATATCGAACGTCAAAGGGTCTATTTGTATATCACTGCAATGCAGACTTGATAAAGCTCTACGTGTTTAAGCAACGCGTCGCATTTGTGTATGCTTAGGCCTAACGTCGCATTATGTTGACATGGCAGCAAAGAGATTGACGGGTCTTCTAGGTGACCTTTGACCTTTTGACACGTATGTCATAGAAGACGTCGTGCTTGTACAGTATAATTATGTATAGCGCTGTATGAAGAAATGAATTTACAGCAAGCCTTGTAATCAGGCTTAAACACCTGGCACGGACCAAATCGCAGGCTGTTAGGTTAGGCCTGTCGTCTGATTATGTCAGCGGTAGGCCTATGCCTATAATAGGCCTATAATACAGATTCCTGTAGGCCTATAGGTGACAGACGACACGTTGCGAGGTGACTAGAGCAACACGTTCTATCTGCTGCGCTCATTTTTCTAAGCAGGTAAGAATTATTGGAGTAATTATAGGCCTACGTAAAATTTAGCTCACCTATTTTGGTTCATTTTGACCTATGTCTTGGAATCAGTGGTATGCACGAGCTATAAAAGTCTTGTCCTAAAACGAAGCAAAAGCCTATAATAATATGACTTAATTGGTCGCCATAAATTATGTCATCTTTGACAATTCTTTGCGTCTTTTTTAATAACTTGTATATAGGCCTATGGGCGTCCGTATTTCGCGGTGTCATTCATTGATCCCGTCGGGACCTATATCTTTGTTGCCTTCCCCATTGACATTGTGATTTGAAAATTGAAATTAATAAACTGTAGACCTAAATTGCCTGGTTGGCCACAGAAATGAATTTGCTTGATTGATAACTTGATTGATTTTGTTGATTGATCGATTCATTCGTCAATTTATTGATTCACCTTTCTGAGTTACCCGGCGTTTCCCGGAAAATTTCGTTTTTTTCGTCTCCAGCCACGCCTGACCCCGCTTCCACTCCGCCCTTCTCACCCCGCCTACCATCGGCCCCAAGCCAGTCGCACTCTGAATGCCCAGCGTTTCCCGTGAAATTTAGGTTTTTCGCCCCAACCCAGCTCCTGATCTCTCATCATCACTGTGTAGTCGTCATTGTCTGTCAGAGAACCGGCCTTTGTTTAATAACGATTGTCTTTTATTGGCAGTGCAAACAAAGATGTCTTACAGACTTTCCATTCTCGGTCCCACCAACGTCATTCCTCTCCAGCCCAACAGCCAATCGCATCCGACGTCACGCATCACGTCATCCCAGTCACGTGTCACTCCTCTGTCACGTGCCATCACCAGGTCATCCCGAAATGACGGCATGACGTCATCACTACGCCTGTCAGCGACGTCACCGGTCTACGTCAGGGATCCACCAAGACAAAAACCGGAAGTGGCGTTGCTGTGCAGCGGGCAGTCCTGTCTCCAGCTTCCGGAAGAAACCGGAAACGGATCCAACCACAGTGACGTCACATCCGGTGTAGATGTCGCTGCGGGTTGGAGACTACGGTGGCGCCCTCTGGACGTGTCCGAGTACGTCGTCTCGGACTTCGGATTCCAACAGCAGCTGCTCTCGGAGAGCCTCGGAATGACGCAACGGAAGTCGATCCGGAGCAAGCGGGAGCTGGAGAGGGACATCGTTTCCACGGCGCACAGACATATCTCCGCCTGCCAGCTTCCCGGTGCCGTGAAGCCGTCGAGTCGAGCCGCGACCAACTTCGAGAGCCTCAAGGAGTCCCTGGAGGGTACTTCCGGTGGGGATGACTGGGGAGAAGAAGGAGGCGAATGGAGGAGGGACGTGGTGGATGAGGGGAATGGTGTGGAGTGGCAGCGAGGAATTGGAGCAGGAAGGATGAGGATGAGGATGAGGAGTAGTGTGGTCGGTAGAGGATCTGCTGGTGACGATAGATCGCAGAGGAAACGAATTGGTCTGTGCAGAGGATTGACATTCGCTAAGCAATCCTATTCCTCATCTTCATCCTCTTCGTCTAACTTCTCTTCACCATCCTCCGCAATCACATCATGCAGACCTACTCCTCTGCTCACACCAAGACATCATCAACCATCTCTGGTTCTACTCTGATTACGTAGATATCACTGACCTAAGGCTCAGACTCAGCAACGCCTCCAAGACCCGAACTTCTGTGATTGACCTTTGTTGGATATAGCCTATACCGATTGAAAAGAGCGACAAAGTTCTATACGGAGACACATCAGCATGTACAACATGTACGACGCTCAGAGTCCGACTCATTGAGGGCAAAGTTGTTGTTGTATTCGGGCTTAACGACACTGTTTCATACCGAAGATGATTAGTGTCGGAGGCAGAGTACAACCTCACACTCCACGTTTATATTGCGACCGAGTCACCCGCAGTAAAGATCCGAGAAATTAATCTCCCGACCAGGAATCGAACCCGGGTCGCCGGCGTGGCGAGCGGGCTACAACCCACTCGACCACGCAGGATCTCTATTGAGGGCAAATCCCTCTGTTATATTATTATCTACAAGTCGGTCTGTACATTTGTATTGACGCACGTAGGCCTATAATGCATGACTGACCCGAGCGTATATTATTTCAATGGGTTGGTTGGGTGATATTGTATATAGGCCCCTATACACACAGGCCTATATCTCACTACATCTGTACAGGTTTCATTTGTTGGCTAATCCTGTATAAGACCTTCATAGCCCCAAAGTTAAGCCACTGTCGGAGCATAGGATGTTGTAGGCCTTCCATTACACCATAAATTCATTCAGTTGAATGACCTTTGAATTTTGAATGTATACATAGGGGCCGGGGCATACCAATGTTGCTACTAGGCCTACATGACAGAGTTCACGTGCTGTGACAGTATAATAAACACTAAGCACACATTAAAAACCCACAATAAACACTAGGCTCCTCATTGTCTCAAGAGCATCATTGTCTTGTATGTAAACAGCAGCTAATTTACAAGGTAGGCCTACGTGTCATCGATTAATACGCAATTATCACGCATAGGCCTAACGGGATAATTTATTAGGCCTAGCCTATGTAATTACACAAGTGAGCATGAAATTCTGTACCGCTGCTCACATGGAAACTATTTAGAAGCTCTTTGACTTTGAAGTTTAGACGATGTTAAGTGTCATTTTAAAAAAAGTTGTACAAGTACAGAATCGCTAATCGCAGGCCTATAATAGCCTATAGGCTTTTAGACTTTGTTATACACGAACACAGATTTGGGACAAAAAGATTCTCATCAGATTGGGAAACATCTCTATTCTCTATCTATAGCCTATTCTCTATACTAGTATATATCCTGCCTAGAAAGCTGGTTGCGTCATGATTACTTTGCTTAGACTTTATAGTTTTTTATAAGATAAGATAAGATAAGAATATTCTAATAATTCACCAATTATTGCTAACCGCATTTTGGTGTACAGACATGTTACAATAAAATGAAATATAGTTAATATACATAACGGCCCTTTTAACGGGGTAATGGATAAAGGAGTCCAGTTAATTTCCATGTTATAATGTTGAAAGTCCGTGAAGTAGATTTCAAAAAGTATCATTTAATTTGTTTTTTGTGTACATCCAGTTGAGATGAGCATGGCCTGAAAAACACTAAGCAACAGTACTACATGATGACGGTCCGAGATGTAAGATGTCTTATGTGAATTCTATAACTTACGTGATAAAAAATTTAGAGGTGGTGTTCACATGCATTTCGACGAATAATTAATAATTAATAATAATAATGACAATTCCTTCCACTTATTTTATATTCTGACAGCTCCTGTTTACAGGGCCGGCGATAGGGTACCTGAGGGCGCTATAGAAATGAATAAATAAATAAATAAATAAATAAATAAATAAATAAATAAATAAATGTCTACAACGACATTCTCCATCTTCGTATGGTCTTTCTGGTGTTATTACTTTCCATGTAGGCCTACTTGTGGAATGCCTATCATTTCAAAGGCCATGACAAGGTCAACCACCAGCTGCTGCTGATTGTGAAACTGGAACTGAAGAGCAGAAGTAGCCTAGGCCATAGACATAGACATCTAGATATATTGGCGCTAAATATATAGCCTAAGAGCCCTTGACTAAGCTTAATCAGCTGACACTCGGTCAGATAACCCATCTCTGCTCCGAACTCGCATCTCGACAGAAATCGGGTAAATAATTCCTTCCGCTATTAGCTTTCTTATGTAACGAAATCTATTTATCGTGTGCGTGTATATTATATATATTTATTTATTATACACTGTATTATGTGTAGGGCCCTATATACACAAACATACAGACAGACAATGCTCATTAGGCCTATAGGCTAGCTTCGCGCGCGCGCGCACACGCACGCACAAGCGCACAAACATCGGCTACTTCGTTTGGTATAAACTCGGTCTACTGCTAGAGTAGCTAGACTATCTATTCTACTATGCAGCATATCTTGTCAATATACGGCCCGTCGCATCGCAGAGCGAGAGAAGGAGGAAAGGGGAAGGGCAAATGGAGGAGGGTAACAGGTGCCCGAGACTCAAAACGTTGTGCCGTAGGCCTAGCTCAGTCTGGCTTTGGATGTCAGCCAGCGACTCACTGGCAGCGAGTAAAGTGGGTTGAGTTTGCGACGAACGGAGGGAGGGACCAGTGTTGCCAGTGAGGTTTCATAAATAAACCCAGATTTCCTTCTGAAAAAACCTCAGTAAAACCCAGACTGTTTTATGCAAGCTATTTAAGACCCCTTTGCTCAAATTAAGTTGGATTTTTGCTTGTCTGGATGATGACTGTCAAAATGTTTATCGGATGAGTCGAATCAAATGTAGCTGCAACTTTAAAAAAAGATGAATTGTCAAAGTTTTCAGAGACTACACATCCATCCATATTGACAATAAGCGCAGCGGGTTGGTCGAGCCTAGAAGAACTGCAAGCACACAACGCGCGTGGCTCAACTTTACGAAATTTTAAAGTTGTCCGAAGTTTGCGGTCAAGTTTTCCGAATTCATCAACAATCCAACGATTTAAGCCACCTACACGTAGAATGCTAAGACTCTGCAACAACTATACCACTTCCAATAGGGTTGACATGACTTTCGAAATGGAGGGTGTTGAAAAGAGGGCGATATGGAGGGTGTGGAGGAAGAGGGCGAAATGGAGGGTGTGGAGAAAGAGGGCAAAATGGAGGGTGTGGAGGAAGAGGGCGAAAAGGAGGGTGTGGAGGAAGAGGGCGAAATGGAGGGTGTGGAGGAAGAGAGCGAAATGGAGGGTGTGGAGGAAGAGGGCGACATGGAGGGTGTGGAGGAAGAGGGCGAAAAGGAGGGTGTGGAGGAAGAGAGCGAAATGGAGGGTGTGGAGGAAGAGAGCGAACTGGAGGGTGTGGAGGAAGAGAGCGAACTGGAGGGTGTGGAAGAAGAGAGCGAAATGGAGGGTGTGGAGGAAGAGGGCAAAATGGAGGGTGTGGAGGAAGAGAGCGAATTGGAGGGTGTACATTTCTGCGTAGAGCTATAATATTCTTCTGCATCACCAGGTGATAAATTATTCGTGAATCGACAACGTGGGATCTTGATTGTGGTTTTCAAATTAAAATTAGCCTGGTGAAGCAAAAATTGTGTAGTACAACCATTTTACATTGAATTTTACAGAATATTCATGTAGGCCTAGCCTAGGCCTATTGTAAATGCAAATGGTAAATTAACTAAAATAAACCCAGATTTTGTCCCAAAAAACAAGAAACTCAGACGAAGGCCTAAAAACCCAGATTATAGTGGAAAACCCAGCTGTGGCATCACTGGGAGGGACTTTCGTTCGGCCAATCGGGAAGCGGAGAGGGCGAGCGGGCGAGAGAAGAGGGCTCCCTGCTGGTCGGTCGGTTTTGATCGTGGTGGTGGTAGTGTTCGTGCTGCTACGAAACAGGTGTGACTAATTAGATGAATTCATACGTTCTGAACTTCTGATAATAACAATAATAATAATATTAGGCTATGTGTGTCGGCAGAAGTGAATGTATTCTGCCAGAAATGAACGATCGGTGAACTGCGTAGCGATCTTTTATAGGCTACACTGGATGTATTCTGTGGAGCTAGCCACCATGTGCTTTCGAGATTGAACGTTTCTGGTAGGTAGCCTAGTTTTTCACACACTGAACAACCGACTTTTGTCTGTGCTTAGGCCTAGGTTAAGGACCTTTCTTAGGCACTTCAGAGTACACAGGGCCACACACAGGCCTTGATGCCGACCGGTATATAGACCAGCAGCAGCGTAGGCATAGGCACGCTACGCCTTACCGCTGCCCCGTATAATTCTCTGATATTACGGACCGGATGCATTTCGGTGTTGGTATTTACACAGATTGTTATAGGCTACAGTTGCTGCTACACGATGTATTGTCTTGATTATTTACATAAGGTACTTCTGTACATCGTTGAGTGGTGGTGGTGTACACAATTAGGCCTATAGCCTACCCACATGGCAACTTGTTTCGTGCGTACGTAAGCCTGGTCTACTCCAGGCTTCGTGCACTACTATCTGCGTCGAAGCCTGCTGCTTCTGATATCAGCCAGCCACCTGATGGTTAATCCTTCGCATGCTTCAGTTTGGTAGTCGTGAAGTTTTGGCTTAGCATACGCGGCTTGCTGTATATTTACCGAAGTTTTATAAACAAACAATGTGTTATATTCAGTCAGCGTATAGCCTACGTCAGACATACACTCTGACGGGCATGTGATAATATTAAGTGGACGCGTCTATACGCAGTAAGTACAGGGATGCCACTCATGGCTGTTTACACCTAGATCTAATTTGTTTTCTGTCTTGTCTATGTTTCTTTTTGCCGACCGGATCTGACTTTTAAAAATTCAGGGTGGCATCCCTGAGTAAGTAAGTATGAACGCAATGCTATGTTTGCGTTACATTGTACTCGTTTAACAATGCAATGTTTGCGATGTTTTCGTTGTTTTGTATTCGCCCGGTTTGAAGCTATTTCACTCGGAATCGTGGGTTGAAACATTTTATTGACTGGGCGACTTTCGGAATGTCAACTGCACGCGATGATCTATCAGTTTCTATATTTATATAAATGGAATCGCGGTGAGAGAGATTGCAGGTATGTTTACAGGTAGGCATGACTGGGTTCGTTTTGAAGTTTGTGTTCATTTATGCTTTTAGAATCTAGGGGTTACATTCCAGTTATATCTGTCCATTCTGTCGCTTTGATGGAATGTTTTGACGAAAGCTGAATAATTTACATACAGCTGCATGTTTTGGTTTAGGACTTGCATGTTTCTGTCACGAATTAACTTGGTGTTAGTGTACACGGGGTGGGTTACAGTTTAAGTACAGAACATGTCTATATTTGCGTAAATTGTTTGTACTTCTGTAACTGCAAATATTGAATGTGTATTTTACATCAATATGTACATCAAGGTGACTTTTCTTCTTGGTGTAGTACAATATATACATGCTAGGCTTCGCTAGGCTAGAATAACGTGACGAAAAATCATTGCAGTCGAACACTAAAAAGTAATCAACACTTGACACGTGCTTGTGTGTATGTGTGTTGTTTGTAAAGTTATCATACTTGAGAATTCTAAATCTCAAACTCACGGTTTGTAGCTGATGTGTAGAAATAATTTGTTCCCCTTTGATTTTGCAGTTTTTCATTGGCCGTGTAATTGTGGTAGTATTTGGCAGAGTCTAATTTATGCAGATTCTGTTGCACATTGCACTAGGGTTACTTGCGATGTGAAATTTTATGCCAGTTACTGCTTTTAGATGCATACACATACATTCCATGATACAGTACTAAAGTATCTGATTTTACTTCATTCTGGTCACCATTCAAGGTCAAATTAGATAAGGTTAAAACTAATTATGCCATTTCGAACTTCTTTTATATGGACACTTCTATTTTTACTAATTCACCGCAACAGCTTTTCAAAATTTTGTCATGATTTGCTGTATATTATATTGGTGACCTTACCCAGTGTGACCATGGTTTCGATAACAGTAATGATAACTTAGATTACCTGTAATGATATCATTTCGAGTTCAAATTGTCAATGTCTGTCAAAGGATTTTTAACGATACAGTGTACATGTACCGTTTTATTGATGGATTGCAAACGCTTGTATATTATAGTTTTTTCTCTGAGATTGACCTTAGACTACCAATGCCTGGTTTTGTGATGTTAATTTTTTCGTGTATTTTGGCAATTTATGAGCCATAGTGGAGGCTATTATAGTGATTGTAATGCCGTGTTGCTATCCTTAATCTGTGAATTGATGCCAATTTGCACTCAATGGGCCATTTTCCCTGGCTCATCAAATCGGTAATTTCCTTGTTGTCAACGTCTGGTAGAATTGTATTTCATTTGTTCGTTCATTCCAAGAATTTTTACAGTGCCTCTTCAAGAGACTACTCGGAGGCGCTCTCAGCCTATTAACATTCCTACCATCAAGAAGTCTCTTCTGTATCTGTGGAATGTTAACGCTTTAGGACCTAGGATCATTACTCTCGCATTCAGAACCTTGGAGAATAAGGGTTTAATTGTGCTCTTGTGGTCGATTACAGAAGAGGAAGTGTGAGAATGTGCTAGTTAGCGTTCTCCTCCCTTTCACTTGAGGGCACAGTTTATGTCGGCTGTGTGTGCACATCCAGTATACTCTCTAAGATGGTTTTGGTGGCTGAAGTAACTGGTAGCCCTCTTTCCCTGAACATACATGCATTCTGTGACCTGACTAAGATCTGTGATTTATAATACTGTATTATACAGAGGGCTGTCTAGTATCTATACAAAAATGCATTGAGTTAAGATTCTAATGCTCATGCGTAATTGCCTAGCAGGCGAAGTCCCGATTTATCTTAAGTAGGGAGCTTTGTGTGCCAGTGCTATCCATTCCAAGTCGTAGATTTCTTCGCTGTGCCATGCAAAGTGACAGGATTGTCCTTATAGCTTGAACTTCCGCAGTGCTGCATAAAAGCTTTTCTATGGTCGATCCATCTCTGTGGAATAAGTTGACTAGCAATCTCCGTAATGAACTTCTTGGAATTTCTTTAGCCCATTTTTTGCAATCATTTGAAAACCTTTCTCTTTGACCATGCTTTGATGCTGTCGGGCGGGAGCACCTCTGAGGAGTTTCCCTTGAAGTGGCGCTATATAAATTCACGATTCCGATTACTGTAGGCGGTAACATTTCCAAATGACCCATCGGTATGTCACTACATATAGGATTTGTGCCTTTCAGAGCAATGTGCAAACAAAACTTTATGAGTACAATTATCGGCAGAGACAACATTGCAGAACTTTGTGTAAATAGCTTTTTGGGCCACAGTCGGAATACTGCATCTAGGATTCTAGGTAGTAGGTATGACATGTACCGGTAATCCATTTCTGAAATATTGTGTGGAGCAAATGGTGAAATAAGTGAAGCAAGAAAAAAGTGCAAAAATATGTAAAGTGATTTGGGGTTACAAGGATCAGAGGTATGCACACGGGTTGAAAAGGTGTGGATGAACAACACTACCGAAATTGAGGAATAGAGGAGACCTAATCAGAGCTTGGAAGATTGTCAATGGAGGGGAAGACAGTGCAGATACCTGTTGCTGTTTAACGACACTACGTCATATGTTATATCAAGGATAATTAATGTTGCCCTCCTCTTTTCTTGAGACTTGGGACTGGGCGACTGGCACTGCTAAAGTTTCAATGCAGTGGTATAGGTTTTTCGAATAAAGATCATGCACAGCCACACAAGGACAAAAAACAAAGTCCTGAACAAGAAATTCTTCAGTGAAAGAGTTCTAGAGTTGTGAAATAGTTTGGATTATTCTAAATTGTCTGGGTGAACACTACATAACTTCGAAGGGGAAGCTTTATTTGATGGACTATTGATCTTCCACGTTCACTTTTGGTTTCCTAAAACAGATTGCATGTTGTATCCTGAGCGAAAACAAAACCTCTTTAATGTAGGTCTTATGTTGTTAAGATATAGTTGACAGTTGGTTGCTTGTAAGAAAAGATTGCTTTGTTCGTGTATTGTCCTTGTCTCAGTTGTTACGGCCCATGAAGGTCACTTTTGACAACTGCTTAAGATAAGGACATCATAAACTAACAGTTGTCTTGGCTGTGTCTGGTAATCTATCCTGTCGTACTGTCAACTGACTTGTCATATAGATTAATTATAAAAGGTTTTTCCGACATCTAATTGGCATGAGTTTCTGATGCTAAGCATTGGAACAGATTTTGCAGGACTAAATAGTACAATTCTTTATTAGATATTATGTTTAACGTTCAGTGGGTGCAGTGGTAAGTTCGTCGCCTTGTGATCGAAGGTTCGTAGGTTCGAATCTACTTCAAGTGACTGCACAGCGACCTTGGACAAGCTGCACACCACAATTGTCTGTGAGGAAGGCAACGGGAAATCACCTCACTCATCTCATTCCCAGGGGCTTCAAACCAATGAACCTGCCATCGGGCAGATAACCCATCATCATCACGTTTAATACTCAATTTCATTTATAATATTTTAAATGTTTTCTTTGTGTTCTTCAATAGAGAGAACCCGTTCAATTGATCGAGAAAAGACCGGTTAGAACCAGCTGCAATGCCGTTGTTCAAGAAGGCCGCCGTCAACGGCCGGCCCGTGATCCAACTCTCCGACGTCCATCTCCGGGTCCTACGACGCTGCCGGATGATCCTCATCAAGGACCTCGATCCCGCCGACATCCTCGACAGCCTCACCCCGGACGACGGGTTCAAACCGGAAACGAAGGACTTCATCCTCGGTCTGTGGTCCCCGGAGAAACAGGTCGGGGCGATTCTCGACCACCTCGAGACGCAGAGCGACGAAACGTTCGGGGTCTTCATGGACGTCCTCCGGGAACAGTACAAGCACCTCCACTCCGTCCTTGAGGAAACCGCGAGGACCCTGGACGAGACGGAGGACGACCAGATGCGGGAGAGGGCGGCGATTGTCGGCGACAGCGTTCGAAAGTTGCTGCGACACACGGCTCGGCGTCAGCTGCAGGGCGAGTCGAGGAGAGCGAGTAGCGAGTCGCCGGGCGACTACTACGTCGATAACCTTCGAAATGACGGTGATGATGTCGGACAGTACATCGACTGTTACATTATTCCGACGAGAGGGAAGTTACAGAAGGAGAAGTGGATTAAACATGTCACTACGGCGCTCGAACCCAAAGCGGCCCCGATCACGGTGGGACAACCCCGTACGTCTTCGGAGATCGTCCTGACAAAGGACGTGGAATTTAAACTGATGGATCGCTTGTTGATACCGGATGGTGTTGAGCAACCGCCGAAGACGTGTGGCTGTGTCTACGTAGTGAAACGCGACGAAAAGAACGACAGGAAGTCACCAGCGTTGGATGTGGACCAACCGGGTAAAGATTCTGTGCCTGAAATTGAGTCTGCCGAAAAGCGCAAGGATAAGAGAATTGGCCGACCGGACAGAAATGGAAACTGTCCACCACCGCTACCTCCGAAACCGGACATGCAGAGTTTAGCGAATAGAAACCTATTGAAGAATCCGCCGACTTTGAGTTCCGAACCGAAACAAACTTCGTTAGAAGAAAAAGCCATCGTGAGTCAACAAACACCCGAGGTGAGACCGGCTGCGGCAGCACCTCCATTGCCAATACGCAAACCTCAGGTAAAATCGGAGAAGACGCACCAAGCGAGGAATTCCAACCCGGAAGGTCATCACCGCAAGCCTTTACCCAGTGGTCCAACTCCACAACGGAATGGAACCAATGATGACAGCGACGACGATGATGATGATGACGAAGATGCTCTATCCTTAAATTACGATGTTGGAATCGAAGAGGAGGACGACCCGTACGAACGGGTCAGTCCAAACGACCAGAGGACCCACCGCACGAAGACCGGGTCCACAAGCAGTCCAGAAACGCGAGGGCGAAGCCGCAGAATGAGTCCGAGCAATCAGAAACTGGACAGTGCGTTGAGCATCGATTCTACCGCAACCGTAACACCATCCACCGACGAAACCCCGGGAAACAATCGACGAAATATCTGGCCGACAGAACCAAAGCAACGTCGCCAGGACTCCATCGGTCTAGACCAAAACATACCGGTTGACGCAATCCAGAGTGCAATCGAGTGTTCACATTACGAAGAAATCGAACCCCGAGGTGGCGGCAGCCTCTCGTCCATGTCCGCTCTCTACCTGGATCCTCGCTCCGACGGTTCCACGTTGGCGCGACGTGGAACGCGACAGCGGGAACATCGGAACGGAACGCTGGCGAGCGTTGCGAGTCGTCTGCGGAACTTTGAGTCGCCGAGCGAGGCAACGCTCACGGAAGGGACGCTCCTGATAATTAAACGAAAAGAGGAGATCGTGTCTGACGATCCCGATTTCGCGAGAACGTTTCTGGGTTTCGATCACATGGGATTCGCGTACTACGTTCCCGCTGACGCGACACGGCGATACGGCGACCCACGTAACGAGAAGTGGTTTTACCCGATCGAAATGACCGCCCGAGAGGCGACGCTTTTCCTCGGCGCCGTCAACCAGAAGGGATGTTTCGTCGTGTACCAACCCGCGAAGCCGAGCGAGTCCCTACCTCTGTACTGTCTCAGCGTCTGTCTCGGCAATGGCGACGTCCTCCATTACAACATCGTGGAAAACATTCACGGCGATGTGATGATCCAGGATCACGATCACTCGTTCATGAACGTCTGTGATCTCGTGGAATACTTCCGTCGCAACCAGAGCAATCTTGCGACGCGGTTGCGACGGTCTTTAAAAGAAGCGAGCCTTCCCATAATGCCCGGCTACCATTACGATTCGCGGTTCGAGATCGCTCGACACGAGGTCGCTCTCAGCAGTGTTGTCGTCGATAAAGGAACGTTTGGTGATCACCATCTCGCCGCGTTTAAAGGAATATCGGTCGAAGTTTGCGTTATGAAAACGGAATCATTACCCACGAATGACGATGATTTTCTTGAAGAGGCGCAGACGATGATGCGGACGGAGCACGAAAACATTATTCGATTCGTCGGAGTGAGTTGTCGCGCCCGACCGTTCTACATTGTTACGGAGCACATCGATCGGGGCACTCTAACGGATTGCTTACGAAACAACGTTATCCCATCGGATAACATCGACTCCCTATTTGCTATCTGTATTCAGCTGGTTGCGGCAATGTATTACTTGGAGGGCCTTCATTTTACGCTGCACCGCAACCTGGCCGCCAAAAGCTTCTTCGTAACCGCAGACTTCCTCGTGAAATTAGGTAAATTCGAGCGTGCCCGACATGTCGTCGACGATAACTACCAGGCGTGTCTCAACGAGGAGGTCATGGTGCGATGGGCCGCGCCAGAAGTGTTAATCAGCTCAACGTACAGCACAAAATCGGATGTCTGGTCGATTGGGGTTGTCTTCTGGGAGGTGTTCAGCCAAGGCGCGTGTCCATACTCATCGCTCGGCGTGGAGCAGGTGGCAGTGTACGTCAGCGAAGGCGGGAAACTCGACAAGCCGCCCGGCTGCGCGCCAGATCTCTGGTCGATGATGAAAAGCTGTTGGAAACCATCTTCGAACGATCGACCGACTTTCGCGATGCTGCAAGACAAGATCAAAGGAAAGTCGAGTATTTATTACGTGAGTCCGGTACGCAGCCACGTCCTCACCAAAAACACGTCTGCTTCGGAGTTAGTTCGCTCGAACGGGGCCGTCCCAACGAAGCTCAAATCGCCCACTTCGGTCAGGCTCACCGGTCCGGCGAGCAAGGCGGCCTACGAGGTGAGCAAGAACTCCGCGAGCGTGCCGACAAGCCTACGAAAGAAGAGGTCCAAGTCGGCGACTAGAGGAATGCAGGACCGACTCAACGTGGACGATAAGGAGGTGCGTGAGAAGAGAGCGAATTCTGCGGTGAGGAACAGTTGTGAGCGTGCTCGGACCCCGTCGTCGGACTCGTCGTCGCTCATGAGCGCGTCGATTGCAAATGGGTCTTGCGATGAACTCGATCGGGGTCAGAAGATTAGGAAGAGTTTAAAGAAATTCTTGAAATGATTGTTTTAGTTGCTGAATTTTAGGTGATTTAATACGGGAGCAAGTGTGTATTCGTGTGCACTTGTTATTGTGCCCCTTCAAGATTTCTACTCAGAAGCGCTCTCGACAATAGCGCGTGTACACTGAATCGGAGTTTACCGCTGAAATTCAGAGCAATTGCGAGTGAAGGACTTGTCCAGGGTCCCTACGTGGTGGCTTGAGATGGATTGGAACCTGCAAGCCTCCGGCTGCAAGGCAACGAACATGCCCACTACACCACCGCGCCCCACAAGTAATTTTGATGTCATTCAGTTAAGTGTCCAGTTAGTGTGAAAGGATCAGATGACTCTGTGGACTGTTTGCAGGTTTTTTACTCGTCACTGACTTAATTGATGATGATGATGAATTACTAATGATGATGATGATGCTTGGGATTTCCCCAGAGCTATTGTTAGTTTCAACGTGTCTTGTTGTTTTGACCAAACAGTCCAAAATGTGATTGTTGGTATTTTTATAAATGTTTTATAAACTTTTAACTACCCATAATTTCTTACAGTGGAGATTTAATTTTAGTTCGACGTTTTACTAATCAAGCAATTTTTATTTATTTGTTCTCCCGTTGATTCTTGTGAAGTATATTACACAGTCCACCTTGCTAAAGCTGTTTAATCAAATGCTTTGACTGAATCAAATGCTTTCACGAGATCAACTTTTACCGCAGATTATTCTCCGCATATCGTTTATTGAATACTAAAGGTGCATGCATTGCTAAAGGGTTCCAAGTGCTAATCAATGACATTCTTTCAATGACCGTGTACATAGGAAATTTTGTTTTTCACTGAAGCTCAAACTAATTACAAAGTTACAGTATTAGTAGTAAAACTTTAACCATGATGAATAGGCTAATGCTGAAGCACACACAGTAAAGTTGGGCTGGAAATCTTAGCTATATGATTTGAAATTGATGTTGGTGTATACAGGATTACACCTGTTACATTACACTGATTAGATTACACTGTTATAAAGATCACGTTAAATCAGGGGTGTCAAAGAGCTGGCCCGCGGGCCATTTCTGGCCCGCCGACGATTTTTTTCTGGCCCGCAGAGCCTTTCCTAAAGATTACAAAATTATTTAAAATGTTGTCAAAATTTAATTAGAAACGAAAAGTGGACATTGAATCAAGATATTTTTGCGATATTTTGACTTTTCAGGGAATTGGCTGAAGAAGCCAGGAGCTCCCTCTTAGATCACTACCCAATTTTGCTCAGGAGCCTCGACACACTGGCCCGCCACTTGTTAGAAGATGTTCACACTGGCCCGCCACTTGTTAGAAGATGTTCACACTGGCCCGCCACTTCCTAGAAGATGTGCATACTGGCCCGCCACTAAAAAAGGTTTGACACCCCTGCGTTAAATAATATACACGTCAGGTAATTTTTATAGATTGTTGAAGTGTATTAAGCCGAAACAAATTGCTGGAAAATGCCTTTTAAGTATATTTTTGAGCGTTTTAAATTACCATACGTTTGGATGAAATTGTCTGTAGCTTTTTATGTTGTTAATTGTATTGTTTACGTGAAGAGCAATGTTGTTAAAGCAATATAAATTTTTACAGAAGTTTTGTCTTCATCGATTAGTTAGCAACCAACATCCTGTAACGTAAACTGTAATTTCCTGAAACGTTTCAAGTATATGCGATGGTGTATGTGTGAAGTTTTGAAAGGAGCTATATAAGTGTTCATGTGCATAGATGGGCTACATAAATACATACTATATACATATATATTTGCATACATGGCCTATATGCATATTCAATTTTATTCATTCATTATGGAAATTTATATAGAGCCCGTTCATGGCTACACTTAGACTACGCTTACACATACATACATAGCATACATACAACCATAACATACATAGCTTACATACATGAATAAACACATACATGTGTGCATGGGTATGTACAGGTGGTTTTGTTTGGAACAGTGCTATGGATGGGAATCTTTTATTTCACCCTGATGCATCCAAGTAGCCTTTAGAAAAACACTGGGAAAAAGTATCGAGGTCGGCCATTAGTAGGCTAACGCTATTCTGCTTCATAGATGTAAATTTTTCTTCCCATAAAAACTTGACCTCGGGGGCGATGTATGAAGTTGACCTTTGGGTTTGGCTGAATGTTGGGCAACAGCGATATGGAGCAGTAATGCTGAACAGATGGTAAGATGAGAGTTTGAAGTGGTGGGAAGATTGATACACGATGCTACCAGATGCATCTCTGGTTAAGCTTATACATGGAATCCTATATTCAAACCCTGGATTGAAAGGGTGAAAACAGCCGTTTCGTGAATTGGCCCACTGCAGCAGTATAGTTCAGCAGCATCGCCATGCATTCGGGTGAGGCTACAAGCGGCGTTCATGAACAAATACATTAAGCCAGAATACCAAATTGCTTATCTAGATAGATAAAACATGCAAATATAATAGCAATTTTGAGTTGAGGTAAGAGATGTATAATATAAGTTGGCTGTTAACTATTTTAAAGTACAGTAGTGGCCATATTATTATGGACAAGGCTAAAAACCCAGTTATTTTCACATTTCGCACATATTTTATGCAATCAAAGGACTAAAAACATATGGTATGGCATGGCAAGGCAAGGCATGGCAAGGCATGGCATGACATGACAAGGCAAGGCATGGCAATGTACGGCAAGGCATGGCATGGCAGAGCAGTGCCATGCCATGCATACCATGTTATGGCATGGCATGGCTTGCATGCATGGCATGGAATGGAAAGGCATGGCATGGCATGGCAAGGCATAGCATGGCGAGGCATGTCAAGGCAAGGCATGGCATGGCATGGCAAGGCATGGTATGGTATGGCATGGCAAGGCAAAGCAAGGCATTGCATAGCATGGCATGGCAAGGCAAGCATGGCATGGCAAGGCATGGCAGCGCAGTGCCATGCCATGCATATCATGCCTTGCCATGGCATGCATGGCAAGGCATGGAATGGTATGGCATGGCAAGGCATGGTATGGCATGGCGTGGCACTGCCTTGCCCTGCCACGCCATGACATTCCATGCCTTGCCAAGCCATGTCTTACCATGCCATGCCATACTATATGCCGTACCGTGCCTTTCCATGCCATGCTTTGCCATGCGTTGCCATGCCATGCCATTCCATGCCTTGCCATACCATGCCATGCCATGCCTTGCCATGCTATACCATGCCTTGCCTTGCCTTGCCATGCCATATCATGCCTTGTCACACCATGCCATGCCATACCATGCCATGCCATGCCCTGCCATGTTATGCCATACCCTGCCTTGCCATGCCATGCCTTGCCATGCCATGCCATGCTATGCCATACCATGCCTTGCCATGCCATGCTATGCCATACCATGCCTTGCCATGCCTTGCCATACCATGCCATGCCATGCCTTGCCATGCTATACCATGCCTTGCCTTGCCATGCCATATCATGCCTTGTCACACCATGCCATGCCATACCATGCCATGCCATGCCCTGCCATGTTATGCCATACCCTGCCTTGCCATGCCATGCCTTGCCATGCCATGTCATGCCATGCCATACCATGACATGCCATGCCATGCCATACCATGCCATGCCATGCCATGCCATACCATGCCAGGCCATGCCTTGCCATGCCATACCATGCCATGCCTTGCCATGCCTTGCCATAATATGGCATTAAGATGTTCTTAGTCCTATGATTCCATAACATAAGTACGAAATGTAGAAATAACTGTTTTTTTAGCCTTGTTCATAATAATATGGCCACTACTCTGTCTGTATTTGTCGTTGAAGATTATTGAAATTATGAACTACCACAGCCATATACAACCACTTGCCACTGCAACCAACTACCACAGCCACATACAACCACTTGTCACTGCAATCACACAACCAACTACCACAGCCACATACAACCACTTGTCACTGCAATCACACAACCAACTACCACAGCCACATACAACCACTTGTCACTGCAATCACACAACCAACTACCACAGCCACATACAACCACTTGTCACTGCAATCACACAACCAACTACCACAGCCACATACAACCACTTGTCACTGCAATCACACAACCAACTACCACAGCCACATACAACCACTTGTCACTGCAATCACACAACCAACTACCACAGCCACATACAACCACTTGTCACTGCAATCACACAACCAACTACCACAGCCACATACAACCACTTGTCACTGCAATCACACAACCAACTACCACAGCCACATACAACCACTTGTCACTGCAATCACACAACCAACTACCACAGCCACATACAACCACTTGTCACTGCAATCACACAACCAACTACCACAGCCACATACAACCACTTGTCACTGCAATCACACAACCAACTACCACAGCCACATACAACCACTTGTCACTGCAATCACACAACCAACTACCACAGCCACATACAACCACTTGTCACTGCAATCACACAACCAACTACCACAGCCACATACAACCACTTGTCACTGCAATCACACAACCAACTACCACAGCCACATACAACCACTTGTCACTGCAATCACACAACCAACTACCACAGCCACATACAACCACTTGTCACTGCAATCACACAACCAACTACCACAGCCACATACAACCACTTGTCACTGCAATCACACAACCAACTACCACAGCCACATACAACCACTTGTCACTGCAATCACACAACCAACTACCACAGCCACATACAACCACTTGTCACTGCAATCACACAACCAACTACCACAGCCACATACAACCACTTGTCACTGCAATCACACAACCAACTACCACAGCCACATACAACCACTTGTCACTGCAATCACACAATAACTACCACATTCACACACAACACCTATCACACCAATCACACTACCAACTGCCACAACATATACAACCACTTGCCACTGCAACCAACTGCCACAACAGATACAACCACTTGCCACTGCGATCACACAACCAACTACCAATAGCCACTTCGACAACCAAATCCTGCACACTTATACACCATTTTCGAATAATCCAAAGATTGTCTGCAGTTCAGAATGGAGTTAAACAGTAAACGTAGAATTCTATATACACTAAAACACTTGCTTTAAACTGACATCTAAATCTACTTCCACCAATAATATAATAGAACAGAATGACACTGAATTCTTACATATAGTCTTAACTGAGTGCAACCACAGCCAGATGCACACTGAGATGCCTGTGTTGGTCTGAGCCAAGGCAGGACTGCTACAGTGCTGGATGATTGCATGGGCCAATTCACGAAATTGAAACTTTTGACCTCGGTTAACCTCTTGCTCCAGTTATATCCAGACCTCCATGGCTTATAACTCGGTAATACTCATAGGTCAACACACACATGCACGCAGGACTTGGTGCAGAACGATTTCTCACAGTTTCCATCAATCCATTTTCATTTCTCTAAAAAATAAATAGTCCAGATGACAGCTGCATGTCTATAAAATATAACATTGATGGAAGTGACGACTTAATCAGGGAAACTGGGAGGGGCAGCCGGAGGCCCACAGGTTGCTTCTGTGGCCAGCCTAAAGTTGCTTCTCTACTGAGGGATCTGGGCAGCATTATTTTATCTGTATGTAGGTTACATACTCTGTGACCAAATCGTAATCTCAAGATTTTTACAGTGCACACAAAAACAGTTGTGTGTATAATTATAATTATGTAATATATGTATGTTCATGTATTTGTGTGTATATATATATTTATACACCCGGTGTATAACTGTATATATATATACACATGTACGTATGTGTATATATATATGTATGTTCAATCGTTCATGTGTGTATAACCGTATGTATATAATATGTGTGTGACTGTGTGTATATATTATGTATATTTATGTAGCCTGTATATATATATTCCCTTTGATTCTTCAAAGGATGAGAAATATTGTGCATCAACTTCATGATAATAAACAGCAGGCTGTCCGTTGAAAGGAACGAACTCAGTCTATCTATCATTACTCAAGGTGTCTTGCACTAGAACTGAAAGCTGGTGAACAGTGGTTATAGACTATGACAGTCTGACCCATCTTGATTCTCAGAAAGAGAAAGGGACCTGTGATTGGGGGAGGGGTGGGTTGTGGGGGAGGGGGGGGGGGTGGAAAGCTCATCACCAGCAGATGTTGTCTGAACAAGGTCAACGGTTACTGAGTAGGAATAACCCGAGACCAGATTCCTACTAATTTCACTCTGGCCCACCGGTCGTGGTTTTCCCCACCACAGCCTTGGTCTTTAGATCACTGTAGTCTGTAAATACACTATATCATATGTATATTTATATATACACTGTGTATATATAAATATGCACACTATATATGTACTGTACATATATAACATATATATATATACACATACACAATTACACATTTATGTATGCATATACACACACCTAGATATGTAAAGGCATGCATTCGAGGGGCATATACATGTATATATATATATATATGTAATCATATTGTGTATATTTATGTAGCCTGTATTATACATAAATACTGAGAGCATATTATGTTCTAAGGTATGCATCCCTATAATTACACACAAACGATAATATGTATGAGATGATATTTATTTTATACACATGTATATACTGTATACTGTAGTAAATACAAGCACATGATTTGAACCAATCAAGTGGGAACTGAAAACAGACTTCAGAATCTGATACTGCAGCCTCCACATACTGTTGCCCTTTAAACCATATGCTCAGCAAGACCGTAGCCTACATTTTGTTTCAGAGTGGGAAGTGGGTGGGGTGTGTTAAGTCAATTTTGGCCAAGCCGACCAGCAACCCAGTCAACTGACTAAGGAGCTCTGAGAAGCATGGTCAGTTCTCATGGCGGGAGATCTGTGCGGCAAATACATTACAAATCATCTTCATTATTAGCCCATCATCATCATCGTGATCTAGTCTATTGTAAAATGTCCCATAGAAATAAAAACTTCAAAATTAAATCCCCTTAGCTATTACATCATGTGTTAGTAAAATAGTAAATGCGTTATTTTCATTTTAACATTATTTCATTTGGAGTGGGGTGGGTGGGGTGAAAAACCCAAAACACCCCTCCAACGCACATTAACAGGTCAACCTGAAGCACAGGATGACCTGGTAGTCTATTTAACGCATACATGCCCTCATTCTAGACTCATAATAATTAATATTAAGAGTGGTAACAAATTACAATTTAAGTTTCTTGCAAGCATTTATATGACATTCTTTTCACACGAAACCATTTCATGATACAAAAAAGTCAGACAAGAACATTCACATAAAAATGTAAAACAACCTCATTCTTTGTAAGCGCAAATGTTTACAAAACTATCTATGTACATATTTGCAGATATAGAAAGTCTGAAATGAAAACAATATAAACATGATGTCCATTCTGCCGCATCCTGCAGCTTTGCTAAAAGTTTCAACAACCAAAAACAGAAGTCGCATCTTGAAAACTCCTCAAAAACCATGCGTGGTACGAATGTACATACTACAAAACTAAACTAAACTTATCAAGACAGAATCAGACTGGCATATAACATTCCACGAAATAAATGTATCAGACAAAACAACATCTAACAAAATAGTGAGCGCAAGGAATTCATGCAATCCTCACCGATTTCTTTACAATGACACATTACCCATTTCACAATACATCTTTACTATTCTACACAGCTTTCAGAGGTTCTCAAACGCACACACACATAGACCGACGGACTCTCTTCCCCTGCTACTACTCTTCCTCTTTCTTCCTTTCTTTCTCCTACTTCTCCTTCTTTTCATCCTGCTAATCATCTTCCTTATCCTTCTCATCTTCATCCATGTACTACGTCTCCTTCTACTTCTCTTTCTCCTGAGCTTCGTTTTGTCCCTCTGGTCTCCTGCTCTTTTCCTTCTATCAGCGTCCTTGGGTTGTTTTGAGTATTCAACTACTATTACGCACTTGTTAAGTGCCAAAATCTAATGGGTGAGAATCAATCAACAGTGCAGAGTAATTAATTGTGAGTGAAGAAGGTTTTGATCAAGGGGTCCATATGCAGCATGCTCAGCAGACGGCTCAAACTTGTACACTTCCTCCTACAATACAACCGCTCTAGCCAATCAGCTTCTATGGCCAGCTACCCCATTAAAAAGACTATCACTTGACATTGTGTGCCCTGAAATTTTTTAACACAACCAAGTCAGATTAGCCACATCTCAGTTGCCTGTCACTACAACATTCTGTATACTCTTATCCACTCAGTGTATTACTTCAGGATAGCTCTCACTCACCATTCTTGTATCAGCCAGTCCCACTATCACACAGGTCATACTTAACAACAAAACCTCAAACTACGCAAAAAGAATTATTTACAGAACACAATGCGGTTAAATGCAGCTACGAAGGTCAGCAAAAACACCGTCCTCTTCTAGCCAAACACATCTTTGCAAGGCCCAAAAAAATTACCACGCATGAACACATAAGAAAACTAAAATTTGATCAAGCAATCTCTGCCCAATAAATTTCCCAGTCCGTAAACTTTCAGGTTTAGTCATCACTGACTAGGCAACAGTTCCAACTATGATTCTAGAAGACAATGATTCTAGAAGACAATGATTCTAGAAGACAATGATTCTATAAGACAATGATTCTAGAAGACAATGATTCTAGAAGACAATGATTCTAGAAGACAATGAACGCGAATGATTTTTCAGATTCAAGCCAATTTCAGTTCCATCGTCAATTTCATCTCAAAGATCAGTCGGTTCTGACGTCTCGTCCGTATTTTTTAACGGCAGAAACAACCTTTTGCGAGCGACGCAAAAACGATCCATCGTTGTCTGATGTCCTCCAGATGGAGTGCTCGGGAAATGTCTCTTTCGGTCTATGCAAAAATTACACAAATATTTCAGCATGAAAATGAAGCAGTTTTGTGAGTTTCATAAAAGAGGTTATATAAATATATACAGGGTGCGCAAAAAAAAAAACCCCTAGGTTTTTTGCCAATATCTTGGCCAAAAATGAGAATTTCGAAATGAAATTTTACAGTCTTATAGACAATTCATATTTACACATGATGGCCAAATTTCATAAAAATATTTCAAACAGAACAAAAGTTTTTCCATTTTTAGGGAGGTCACCCACCGTTTTTTGACGATTCAAAAACGAAACGCAACAAAAACGAGGTTTTTTGCCAATATCTTGGCCAAAAGTAAGAATTTCAAAATGAAATTTTACAGGCCTAAAGTCAATTCATATTTACACATGATGGCCAGATTTCATCAAAATAGGTCATACACAACAAAAGTTATACCACTTTTAGTACGACCACCCACCGTTTTTTGACGATTCAGAAACGAAACGCAACAAAAAGTAAGAAAAACATGATTTTATTAAGTCTCATGATCTCATCTCAAATAACTGTTGTCAAATGAACTTGGTAGTGCTTCCCAACTTGTGTTCAATGTGCCCACCACCAGTGCCAAAACTTATTTTGAGTCTCTATGCAGAGTTCTTGATGGACATGTTGATTATCTGACAGATTTCTCACTATTTCTTATTTTAAGAATTTGATTGTCATCTTGCTAAGTGACTTCTCAGTGACGTGCAGCTACGCTGGTACCCTGTTTCTTTTTTAAATAGTAATAATAATGATCATTTGTCAATATCAAGGCTATTTGATAATAATTATTGGAGATGAGACTTAATAAAATCGTGTTTTTGCTGCGTTACGTCTTTGAATTGTCAAAAATTGGGGGGTGGTCTCACTAAAAGTGGTATAACTTTTGTTATTTTGGAAATATTTTGATTAAATCTGACCATCATATGCAGATATGAATTGTCTTTAAGCTTGTAAAATTTCATTTCGATATTCTTACTTTTGGCCAAGATATTGGCCAGAATAATTAGATTGAATTTTTATTACTTTTGGTTGCGTCGCGTTTTTGAATCGTCAAAAAACGGTGGGTGACCTCCCTAAAAGTGGCATAATTTTTGTTCTGTTTGAAATATTTTTATGAAATCTGGCCATCATGTGTAAATATGAATTGTCTTTAAGACAGTAAAATTTCATCTCAAAATTCTTACTTTTGGTCAAGATATTGGCAAAAATCTTAGGGGGGTCTTTTTTTTGGCGCACCCTGTATATATATATATACACTGTGTCCGGAAAAAAAGGGACCCATTTTGTAAATATGAAAATAATTAGTAAATATTCATCGATTTTTACAATTCAAACACCATTTTATTCCTGACATATTTGTCTAATATTGGTGAAAATATGAAAGTTTCAGTCACAACAATGACGTCATTTGCATAAAATGCATTTATCCAGCTTTTCATGCATGGTTTCGGTTGATATTGGCTCTTGGTAAAACAGAAATCCATGTAAGGAATGAAAATAAATGCAGCTTATTAAAGGGACTGTCCGCTCTATAAAAAAAGTCGTGCCTGATATCCTGGAATATTTGGAACAATAGCCTACACATTTCAACAAAATGGTGCTTCAGCTCACCGAGTTCGTCAAAATGTTGAACTGTTGACTAATGAGACTCGGATTTCATTCCTCTTAATTCTTTGGCCGTTAAACGGCCGCCCGTTAAAACCCGCTGATAATAAGATTTGGAGACTGATGGAGAAAGTGTAGGCTACAGGACAAGGATAAGAGACATTGAAGAACTCCGTGAGCGAATTGTTAATGCCTGCTGGGGAGGATTTTGATGCGCTGGTTACCGATGCTGCTGTTGGCTATTAGCGCGACCGTTTTGAAGCTTACGTTGAGGCCAAAGGTGTACACTTTGACCACAAATTAATTCAGATATAAAAATTAAATTAAACTTACATTTATTATTGATTAAATTACATCACAAAAATATTGAGATTTTTGATAATTTTGCGCATTTATCTCTTAAATTTGACTTTTTGTGCAAAGGACGTCATAATGACGTCATTATTTGGACTGGAACTTGTATATTTTTACAATTGTTAGACAAATATGTTAGGATAAAAACGGTCTTTAAATTGTGAAAATCGATTAATATTTACTATTTATTATGATATTTAAAAAATGGGTCCCTTTTTTCCGGACACAGTGTATATACTGAATAGATACGGTATGCAGACACTGGGGACTTCCTATTTCGGACAGCCCCCAGTAAGACCCACACATAATATAGAGTGCTCAGCCCTTTCTTCAGCCTCGTTTAGACAGTGTACTATAGTGCTATATAACTTTTCTCTGTACTATTTTACTATTATTAGTAACCGAGTGAGAAACACATGAAAACGATTCACAAAACTCGTAGACATAATAAAATTAGTTTTAAAATAGCAGCAGTTCAATAGTAGATAGCACTTTAGAAATTCTGCCATTCTTCGTAAGAGTTCATTAGCTGATTTTATTATCAGCTTTCTGCATGGAATTTTTTACCTTTACGTCTTGCAATTGTTCTATGGTTATACAGTACACTCACCTGAACCATTTTCTGTTCATTAGCGTATAAAATCATTACTAATTTTCATTATGTGCCATGTTTCCAGTTAGCGTAAGATCCTATTTTTGTGTTTAATTAAAGCAATACAGAAACTCATATACGCCTATTAAGCCTGCATCTGAATTGAACACATAAATGAAGAATGACATGATATACATAATTATATGTGCGTGCATCAAATGACACGGAAATTACTGATTTTTAAAGGCATATTAAAAAAAAATACAATCATCTACATATGCACACAATCAAAATACTCTAAGGAAGTCTAAGTACCAATTATGCAATATTCGAGTGGACTTTAAACTTGCAGATTTTTTCATCACCAACTATAAATCGAGAGTTTAACTTAAGTGGCAACAAAACAATGAAAACTCAAATGAAAAAGACTATTAATCTATCAAATGAATAATCAGACTTAAGGAGTGTTTATAAATCGCATACACAGTCTAAGAAATTCATTTTTCAGAGTAGGTCAACGCAATCTTACTTGGACTTCTTGTTGGCGTACCGCTATGAGTCAGCCAGCCTTCGTAATTCGCTGCCACTTGAGGGTAAACAGCTGAGAAGTTATCTTTGAATTCTGTTGTCGTTATTTTCTCCTCGACAGACATTGGCAATCCGGCTGCAAAGAAAAACAAGTTCAGCTGTTTTAAAAGATAAAAAGCAACATTTGCAGAGAGAACATCAATTGACGCTCTCCGTCTGTGTCTGTCTCTCATAAAAACCCAAAACAAACTCTGTTTTTGTCTCACTTTTTATCTGTCCATCTCTCCCTCCCCTTCCTCTCAGTCTCTCTCACTCTCACACACACCCAAACAAGAACAAAAAAATAAAAAGGCTAATCAAAATTAATTAATTCATTAAATGAATTTGCATAGTGCCTCTTCCAGGGAACTGCTCGGAGATGCTCACTGCTCCAAACTTCAGCGTGGTCAAATAAAACTGTCTTTATATGAGAGAGGATGCCTGAGAAGGGCTTTTAGAAAAGGTCATTCCAGGTCAAGGGTTTTACCACAGAGGGAAAAATGAATTGATGATAAAGCTTTCTAGCCTCTTTCTCAACTATATATTTATTATTTTAATTTTTTTTATTATTATTATTATTATTATTATATCCGTGAAAACTTACGAATATATTTCCACTCGACCAAATAAATTTCGCGATGGTTCTCCTGTCTCTTCGCCAGAATTCTACAAACAACAAAACGAACAACACTTTTTGCACTTAACACAAGAAACTTAAACTTCCATGCATCACAAACGACAAATGAACAACACTTTTTGAACATAACACAAGAAACTTAAACTTCCACGTATCACAAATGATAAATCTAAAGCTGCTAATTAAATTTAAGGTGTTTCAAAAAGGCCACTATGAAAAAAGTAAAAAAGAGCTAACCCTTTCCCGCCGGACCGGGTCGCGGGTGACCCGATTAACCCAATAGGTATCGGAACAATTTCGGCAGGAATGGGTTAATTAATTATTTTGGTCTATCAAATTCTGCAGTGCAAAACTAATCACCCAGGACCTCCTTGAAACATGTTACTACAACAGACTGTGGCTTGATTATTGTGGCTTGATCAAATTATCCAAGACAACCTAACGAAGAAATTATTTTAACAAGGATGCTTTCTCGTAGTTTAAATTTTTTTAATGCGATGCAGTTAGAGATTTGATGCAAGATTTCATTTTGTCCATTTCAAGTGCCTATGCAGCATAATTACAACAGAATCAAGTCAACATGGAACTTAATGCATCCACTAAACTGCCCTCTCGTGCACAAAAAATAACAATGCAGTTAGAAACGAAGAAACAACTAAACTCGTCATACTTTTCCGGTCTTGAAAATCCTGCAGGATACGAATCGCCAGAGACTTGGTTTCTTGCGAGAGTGCACATATCATGCGCCGTGAAATAGCTCGCCAGTTGATTAAAGATCTTCTTCAGATCCCATTTAAACAATCTCGACAAGTATTTCTTCAAAATAAAAACAAAGTTCTGTTCACGCTTTTGCTGATCAATGTTCGTAACACTTCATTGATGCTTCACAATTATATTGACAACACTTTATAAGTTTTACAATTTTCTTCAGAAATGTAGTATATACTGATGAAAATGCCTAAGTAATATCTACTGATGAAAATGACTACTTTCAAGTGCTCTTGCTCTGGCTTCCTTTCCTGTAACACATTTCATTCACAATTGCACCTCTGGTCTGTCGGCGCCTATAAGGCAAGGGCACCCTTTTATCAGCGTGAGCTTTGTCGCCCCCTTTCCACTTGCACAGTATGCCACGCGCTGCGCCTTGTTGTCCATCGTGACTTAATGAACCAGTTCTGCTACGATGCAGGGCCATTCTTTCAGTTGTGGGTCCTGGAACAGGCTTCCCTTGACAATACACACTGTTCTCAGTTTGTTTCATCATCTGTTGAAGACTGCTTATTTTCGTGCTTGGCTTGGGCCGGGAGCACCTCTGAGTAGCAATCTTGAAGGGACGCTATATAAATTCTGATCGACTGATTGAAGTGATTTTGTAAAAAAATGTATGCAGTGATTTTAATCAGACTCCTATTTAAAAAGTCATTAGCACTGAACAAGTGAACATCCAATGCAGCGAAGGGCATATTCCGTGGTGGGTCCAGCTATCTGGAATGGCCTCCATACGGCTCTCCGTTCTCTTCCCCGTGACTCTGCTGGCTCTTTCTACTGTCTTCTCAAGACCTTTCTGTTTGACCAGGCCTGGGTTGGGAGCGCCTCTGAGTAGAGATCTTGAAGGGGCACTATATAAATTTATGTGATTGATTGAATGAATTCACATGAAAGAAAAGCAAGTAAACGCTCGTGATAAACTACTCACCTCCACGTCCTCGTACGAGGGCCTCTGCCATTCGAATTCAACGTTATTTGATGCAGCAGCAACCAAATACTGTTTTATGAGCTACGGCAAAAGAAATGAAAAAACAATCACTTTTAAAATGCCATTGGATTGTAAAAGCCATTAGTCACATAGTAGAGCACCTCTGAATAGTTCTCTCGAATATAAGTTCCACAGATACATGCAGTGACATTTCACTGGCATATGTAAAAGCACCGCAACAGTTAATTTGACAATCAGCCAATCTTATCCCAATCTGTGAAATACTCTTTGGACGACCTATTGACCTTTGAAGCAGTCTCAGTGATAGCATTGTTGGATATGGATCCATATTTGACAAGGGCCTATGACAACAGAGACCGTTGCCCTCGGAAAAAATTTGTTCGGCAGATTTTATGTTAACAAACAATTGAACAATATGCAAAAACCGTATTTATTGCTGGAACAGAAAAGAGACAAGATGCTTGTTCAAGATAACACAAGATATGAACTGTGAAGAAACTCATGAAAAGCAGTCTATATTATACAGTAAATGACCAGATCACTTCAAAAAGACACTTAAAGTGCAGTGTATCACATAGACTGGTGTCAAAATTCATTTGCCTTTGCAGTTCCTTGTAACTGATAGTCACATTTGGTTCTTCACAATAACACATCATACTAAAACACACTCGTCATTTCTTACATCATGAATAATTTTTCAATCGTTTCCTTGCAAAAAACCCAAAATGACTAATAGGTCAAAAAAATCCGCAGCGTACCCCCTCCGAAATTAAAAAAATTGCATTTTTGAACCGTGCACAACCTCAGAGCAAACTCATATATTTCAAACAAGCATTTACCCAAATCTAACACAAAATTTCAACAACTACCGGTCATTAGCAAACATTGTACTTACTTCCTTTCTGGGAAACAAAGGATCCTTCAGAGCAAGGTCTTTGATTTTGGCTTCGATCTGAGACGACTGTTGTCTCGTGATGTTTTGATGCCAATCACATTGGCAGATTCGCTCCGTGGAATCAACGGCCGTCTTCTTACAACCGTTGGGAATTCCGCAAGTACCGCATCCCGCCACGTTATGGTTGACTCCACTCCCTTCAACAATCAGAAGACAAATCTTCTTCACATGAATTTTAAAAATAAAAGTCTAAATAATTGTATTGTATATTTAGGAAAAGCTGGAGAGTAACATCAGGAAGAGGCGACTAAAGTGGATGGGACACGTAGCAAGAATGGATGAGGATCGAAGAGCCAAACAAGTAATGATCTGGATAATAGTTGTATTGTATATTTAGGAATATATGATGCTGGCATGCGGAGAGGGAAGGAAAAAACAAGGGCGGCCGAGGAAAAGGTGGTTGGACGAGGTTCAAGAAACAACAGCAATGAATCTGGAAGAACTAAGGGAAGCGACATCAGAAAGAAAGAGTTGGAGAAGGCTGGCCATGACGGTCGTCGGTCGCTAGAGTTCAAAGAACTGACAGCACAAGGTGACAAGGTGATATTTAGGAAAATCCGGAGAGTAACATCAGGAAGAGGCGACTAAAGTGGATGGGACACGTAGCAAGAATGGATCAGGATAGTAGAGTAAAAAAAAGCAACGACCTGGGCTCCGGATGGAAGACGTGGTAGTGAGAGGCCTAGGAAGAACTGGATGAAGACTGTGCAAGAGGATCTGCAATGTCTGGAGATGACGTGGAACGATGCTGTTGAGGTAGCGATGAACAGAGTGGAATGGAGAAACTGTGTTGCCCGATGTTCAGATCTGCACTGGAAGGACCAAGAGGCTGGGGGGGGGGGAGGGTATTGTGGTGCCTAGAAGGAACTACTGCATAAAGAGTCTGCAGAACTAACCAGAGATTTAACTAGGGTAGCAGAACGAACTGATCAATGCATTTATAACTAACTAGAGATTTAACTAGCTAGTTATCTAACAAATAAAGAGCAGAGTAGAAGAGAATTCCTCTCACCCTGATGTCCACATCGTCTGCAGTGAGCTGGCTTCCTGGCCGTTGTCATGACCTTGTACATCGCAGACTGTTCACAGCTTGAGTCCTGTCTCCACTTTGTCATTCTGCCAATTAGAGAAACACCAATTGATGAAATTTTGGGAGAAATTGTAACCAAAGGAACTGTTCTGTTGATAGTTAAGATTTGTGTTCTTGTGAATTGTTTCAAAATTTGCATAACTGTACACTGTAACGGGTTTTGGTCTGTCAACCAGACTGTTCAATAAAGAAAATTATTATTATTAATAATAATATTATTATTAAAGGGCTAAAAGATGGCAAACTACACACAGCGATAAATTCAACCGCAAATCACTTAAAAAGCATCACAGTAACCGATAAACAACTGGACAAGACTGGTATAGAAAAAAATCGATAATCGGTGACATAACAGAGTTTCTTTGTTGCCGTTATCTTCATCACAGTCATCATAATTGTCAAAACTATCATCATCAGCTTCATTAGTCTTTATAATCACCATAAGTAGAAATTTCATCGGTGAGACAATTTGCATGTATACCTACCTATCCAGTGGATTAACATTCTCCCAGAGCTGCATCAGTCTGATGGCTTGCTCACGGCCGATGCCACGGACTCCACCGAGACCATAGTCGCAGCCGAGTAATAACGCGAGCGATACGAGGTGCTCACGACTCAGATGCAGTTTCTGCTGCACAGATTCCATTCGATAGCATTTCAAAGTCTTTACCTGCGACAAAAGTTCATCAAAAGTTAATCAAAAGTTAATAGAAAGTTAATCAAAAGTTAATAGAAAGTTAATCAAAGTTAATCCAAAGTTCATCAAGGTTAATCAAAAGTTAATAAAAAAGTTAATCAAAGTTAATAAAAAGTTAATCAAAGTTAATCAAAAGTTAATTAAAGTTAATTAAAGTTAATCAAAGTTAATCAAAAGTTAATTAAAAGCCAATCAAAAGTTAACCCTTTGAACCCGACAGGCCGGTTTTTCGGCCCGTTATTCATAGAGTTACAGGGGTTCCGAGTTCAAAGGGTTAATCAGTCATTACTCAAAAACAAATTAACTTTACCAGAGCAATGCTCCTCAAACTTTCTGATACAACGCAAGCAGTGGACTCGTACTTTTAACCTTTAATGACAAGCTGCATTGACTTGTGGTGACATCAAAAATTAAATCATGTTAAATCAGAACATGTAAAACTGTGTGAAGGTGCAGAAATTAACAAGTGCAGATAAATTTTACATATATCAACTGCTCATCATAATCTCATGTTACAAATGCATTGACTCGATTAAATGCCATTTTAACCATGTTTTAAATCAGGGGTGTCAAAGAGCTGGCCCGCGGGCCATTTCTGGCCCGCCGACGATTTTTTTCTGGCCCGCGGAGCCTTACCTGAAGATTACTAAATTAGAGGATAAAAGTTCAAATTTGTATTTTTCACAGTCAGCGCCAAATAGCCTACATGGAGGCTTTTTTCTTACTGACGTCACTTTTGCTCAGACGCACAGTCTGTGTAGAATGTATCTATGGTTTCCAGTTGGTTGTCTGTTAACAAAATTATGAAAGTTACGAAACACTTAGGCCTATAATATTTAAAATGTTGTCAAAATTTAATAAGAAACGAAAGTGGACATTGAATCAAGACCTTTCCGCGATATTTGGATGGATATGTAGACCTATTTCATTGTTGAATACGACAGTTATCCAGTATGTTTAATTTGTCAGGGAAACGTTAGTGTTGTGAAGGGATAGGCCTACAACTACAAGACTTAAACTTAAGGTGATAATCTAACCGGTAGAATGTGAGCCATTTATTTTTATGACAATGCCTATAGATTCCTAGAAACTTAGGCCAAAAGCTTAACGAGTTCTATGTCATGTCCACGACTGATAATGAAAATCAAAATTAAGATTTTATAGGCCTCCTTATTTTGGCTGCTTTGTATGCTAAAAATTGCACCATTTGAGATTTGCTTATACAAAAATTTTCTGGGAATTGGCTGACCAAGCCCTGAGCTCCCTCTCAGATCACAATAGGCCTACCCAATTTTGCTCAGGAGCTTTTACACCCTGGCCCGCCACTTGTTGGAAGATGTTCAATCTGGCCCGCCACTCAAAAAGGTTTGACATCCCTGTTTTAAATGGTGTAAGTAAGCAGGCAAGTGTAACACATGATTGAAGACTTACTTTACTAGGGTCGCAGCTGAAATGTCTGTACACAGTTTTAGCACCGAACAGAAAAACATCGGAATCCTCTGTGATACATCCATCGACCACCTGAAGAAAACAAACAACCAAGATTCCAGAAGTTAATTTGCAGTTTCTATGCTTTGTATTTTAAACAAAATTTAAGTAAATCCTATCTCCTAAGTTAGCAAAGCATACGTATCATTTTTTTTAGTTGATCATCGCCATCTTCATATTTTATTTCATTTATGATATTTTACTGCTTTACAATCTTACAAGTGATGTGTTTTGGTTGGCTAATAACACTACCTTTTACTCTTGTAAACTGCTCAAACATCTCCAGATATTAACATGTATATAACATATAATTATATACAAACCAAATATACATTTCATATACATATTTATGCATTATAATATAGCCCTTAGTACATATAGTGTACAAACATGTACATGCACACCGGTATATTTACATACACACACTCCAGTGCAAACATGTACGGATATTTCTTATTGCTTATATAGCCCTTTTGAAACTTTTAAGCCTATCCTCCAGTCTCTGTGAACTTATGGTTCTGTTCAACACATCGTGATCTAATGTGACGATAAGACGGTCAACTCAAGACAAATTGAATACGCAAAACTACCTATATATGCAACCACACATACACAAACGTACAATTCTAGAAAACTGTTTTGCATGCACGTGAAAAACCTACTCCTTTCTGATTGAGATCGGCACATGTAGCCTCTGCATCTCCTTCGCCAACCAGGTACGGTATTTTGAACACCGACAGCAATTCTTTGCACTAAAAAGAAAGAAGACAATTTAAATAAGACGTTCAAAGAAAGACATTTGGAAGACAAAAGGAACTGAAGATCTAGAATACCATCCAATCCATATATAATTATATATACCTGGTGTAGCACACAAATGCGTACATTCTGAAATCAAATCTACTCCAATTCAGTGTCATCCCAGTGAAAATAAATATGTACATGTATAGTGTAGGCTACACTGTATAATCTAAATACATTCCCAAGATGTTCAATATTGAACAATAACCATGCTATGAAAGTTTTGTGTCATTTTCACTTAACCTTATCTCTACATCTGCATTGGTATCCAAGCCAATTTTGTAGTGGTGGCATAGGTGCCTTGGAGCCGGAGTGACCCAGGTTTGAATCCACCACAAGCTGCCATGTAGGGACCTTACAAGTGCAAGTCCTTCCCTCACAATTGCTCGGGCGCTTCGGTGTGAAACTACGATGTATTGTTCATGCCGTAGTCGGGAGCGCCTCTGAGCAGAGAGCATGAAGGGGTGCTATAGAAGTGGATAAATAAATAAATAATATATAAACTTAACCTTTAAATCAAGGTAGTACATGGTATGGGAAATCCTATACCCTCCGGCATTAAAGGGTTAAATAAAAGAAAATTTGCTCTACCTCTTCCACCCAGTCTTGAAACTTTGAATTTCCATTGCTGTTCACAGGCAGTGACGTCTTTCTCCCTCGTTTTGCGACAGCATCAGCCTTCAAAATCGGACATGGACCGTCGAACACCACCACAAGTCTCACCTGATTTCTTGTCAAGTGGTACAAACGCCAGAATAGTATTCTGCAAAGCAAACATGGACAATCATAGCAATTTTAAAAGTGAAACTCCTGTAATATGGTTAGGAAACAAATTCTTATTTATTTAGTTTACTAGTAACAGTTGGAAGTACAAACGTCACGTACATCCTAAGACATAATCTTGAAAGCATTTACCGTACATATATCTCAGGTTATATCACCTAATATTAATTTACAGTAGAACAATAATTGTCAGTACATAACATTAATTACATCTCAGTCATAGTTTTCAGTATAAAGACTTCCTCCTGATGTCAATGAATACACTGCAGTTCTTTCAATTCTCAGTATCTTGGGAGTTAAAGTACTTTTAAATACATTTCTGTTTGCTTCACTTCAAGTTTCCTTTGATTTGTTTGCATAAAATAGAAGTAACCTGCAACTGAGATTCACATTCTGGGAATTTTTTTATCGTGCACAAGTTACACATTCAACTACATATAATAATATTTATTAAAATCATATATATGAACACAAACAATCAAGAAATAAATAATTATTACTTGCTCGTAAAAATAATATTGTTCACTGCTTTTAACTACAAATATATTCAGATCAACTAAATCAGATTGTGGAATATAAATGGTGCATCCTAATTAAGTAAACACTTTGTATGCACATCACATATACAATGCCAAGCTTTTACTATACATGCATGATGCATAGTTGTGCATGTTTTAGACTATTTAACAAAATCCAATCTCTAACACGTTACAAATTTTGGTGTACCTTAGGTGAGGATGAAATCCATCCTTTCCAGCCAGCTTCTGTGCCTCCTTTGTCTGGAATATCCAACCGCTGATGTCAACTGCCAAACATTTGCCATGCAAATCGGCAAGTGTGCAGTCTTCCGCTGTTGAATCCAAAATACTCCAAAGATCTTTCACTCCCATCTGGAATAAACAAGTGTTTGCTTCTCTTTGTAGTTTCAACTCAAAATGCAGTATTGCAATGCATATGACAATTTATAAAGTGCTCCTTGAAGCAAGAAAACAGGAAAAACAAAAGGAAAAATTGAAAAAAAGGGGATTTTTATTAGAATAAAACCGAAAAAACGTTTTTAACAACTATGAGTATGACATGTTAGCAATAACATTTATAGAATCTCAGCACATGATTGTGGGTGGTTATTTCTCTTTATCAAACTTTTACATTGAGGGAAAATGTTAGTGTCAATTCATTTTGGAAGGCATTTGAACCTTAAATACGGACATGTCACTTATTACTTTTTCATAAATTTACTGCATGTAGTTCTCTATTTTGAGATCAACTTGGCTCGTCATGTAATGTCTATAGGTTAACAACAAATATGGCCACTATGTTCATAGCAATGCCTAAACCAACAGCCATGGCATTCAATATGACGCTACTTCGCGCATAAAGTTAAGTCAAGTGTAAAAGATATCTATGATGACCCTTTGTTGTCACAACGGAGATCCATAATTTAATCGTTAGGCGTCATCCAATATAGACACGTGCGTCATAAGAAAAATGGACGATAAAATGACACAACAAACATGGTGCATCCGATAAAATTTTTGAACATTATTCCACATACAAAATGCAAAAACGTAATTTTAGAACTCAAAAAGTAAGATTGCTAAAGACCATATCAAAATAAAAACTAACTTTGTCGAGCAATTCGTCGCATCAGCGTTATTTAATATTTTAATGAAGAGACGTCACTAAGGGGATCATTCTATATTCAATAAAGAAGTATACTTTGTGTAGCGCAATACATTAATGCAAAACCTACGCTACAGCGAGTTAGGACTTAGGACTAATCTTATACTGTTATAAATTTACCTGTTATATAACTTACCGCAACAATTTCATCACCCTACAAATTGATTCGTAAGAAAAACTCGAATTACACAAATTGAGTAAACTAGTGCCTATACTGTCAGTGAATGTTGCATGGAAATATATTCACGAATGAGAAGATTTGGAGTTGAATATCGTTGTATAAAAGTTTTGCATTCAGTTCTTGACATAGGGCCTGAAGATGATTCGGAAGAGGATCAGAAGTGTGCAGCTTTCATACTGATTTTTAAAAGCGCACCATAAACTACGTTAAATGTGGAACACCACAAGAGGACGCTACTTCCTGTTTTCATTGTAGGGGTATTAGATTTGGGAATAATTGTCAGCTTTTCTTTTTTTATTTCTAATATCTCGTCCATAATCTTCGTTAACAACAAAATGGCTGAGGTATGTAATTCTTTTGTAAACAATTGTATGTAGTAATTAACAATACAGAATCATTACTTTAGGAATTAGTTAAATAAAACGATTCGCACCATACCCAGTCCACGTGTTGTTAAACATTTTGTGGTCATTCTAAGCTAAAGGAAAACCCGACTCTCGTAAGCGCTGAAAATGCGCAAAAGCCAGAATTGCCGTAAGCAGTTTCATTAAAGCGGCCGTGCTTCTGAAAACTGCTCAGAGTTATAAATACATTACCTATTTGTTCTGCAAACTACTTGTGTTGTTGATAACGCATTTTTAGTGTATAAAGTCATTACGTTGTGTGTGTGTGTCGCACGTGGTAAACCAGTTGCGGGGGGGGGGGGATGACCGTTTATATTCTTTTCCGGGATTCGAGCGTCACCCATTCCAAATACGGGTGTGACAGAGCTGTCACATTTTTGCTCTTTTGTTTGCACTGCAAGAGCCTTTCAGAAGTGCTCCCAGTGCCTGACATTGTTTTTTTACTTACAGAAGTTCTGTATATTTACCTCAATGTTTGACATAGCTATTTTACATAGTCCAGTCCATTCGTTAGCAGTGATGATGATAATAACGATGAAAATGTCTATTTCCTCTTTCTAGGTTAGTCAGAAGCCCGCTAGAGAAGAAAAGACTAAAAAGGTCAAACGGTTCAGAGCATCTCAGGTTGGTTTGTTGTTTAGATGTTAGAATCTTTATATTCCGAGTTGCAGCAATTTTTTTAAAAGTTTTACTTAACAGTTGCATTTCAATGATTTAATTTGTTTTTTATAGCATCATTATATTGTTTTAGATGAAAAAAATATCTTCCAGATCTATGAATTCTCGCATAATGAAATGTTTGCGTATTGATTTCTGATTGTTGTGTTTTTGTAAGGAAACATTTGCTAAAAAAATTCTCTTTTGACAAAATTTTATGCCCAAGATGAATAAAACTTGTTAATTAATTTGATTGATGTTGTAGACTCCAAAAGAGATTCATGGTGTTGTGTATGTTGGTCATATACCGCAAGGGTTTTCTGAGCCACAGATGCGAGCATACTTTGCACAGTTCGGTGAAGTACGACAACTTCGACTGTCCAGAAGCAAACGAGTATGTATACAGCAGACTAAATGAATTGGTTTAAAATGTTATAGTTATTAATAATAATGATAATATTAACAAAACGATTTATATGACGCTGTAAGACAGTTGCAAGTTCGCCTCATATATTATACTTGTTGTTGTCTTGGAAAAGGAATGATGTTTACTAATTTGTATAATTAATGTCACACGAGTTGAGTCAGAGCATGTGCAATAGTGCATCCCAGATAGTTTTTGTTCGAGTAAATCAGTCAAACTGGAAAAACTTTTTCCCCTGGGCTTGCAGTAAATCCGAGTTTATTCACTGCTCAGATCCTGCAAAAGTGCTTTAACCCTTTAATGCCGGAGGGTATAGGATTCCCATACCATTTACTACCATCTTGGCATTAAAGGGTTAAATGTTTGAGAAAATACTCAAATTGATTGAATCATCAGTTGTAGTTCTTCATCTAGTTAATTTTCCTGACTGAAGTTTCTTTTCTTTCTTTAAAAAAATGAAGGATTGATGGTGACACCCCAACAAGATCTTCTACGAGTTACAATCGTGCAATGTGTTTGTCCAACTTTCTGGAATATGCTGTCTTGCATCTTACAACATAAGGTCCTTGGTCTCTCTACCTCTTTTCTATTAGCAACCAAAGTGTAGTAAATGATATAGGAAATCATATACCTGCGATCGGTAAAGGGTTAAAAAAATCTTTGGTTCTAAATTTCCATCATTAGATCTGGGTCATTGCTGATCTTTCTCTCGTGATGAAATGCTTTGTGAATGTGATTAATTTTACAAAACTGCTTACAGTCACTGTTATGATATGATTTTACAAAACAACTTTGACGCTATGTTGCTTTTGTCGTTATCAACAGACCGGTCGAAGCAAAGGATATGCGTTCGTTCAGTTTGAATCCGATGAAATTGCGAAGATCGTCGCTGATTCAATGTCTGGATATTTAATGTTCCGAAAGAAAATGATTTGTACGTTTGCCATTTCTTGTTAATTTTACAATCAAATCTTCACTTCAGCTCATTTGTATTTTTCATGTAATGAATTGTTCAGTTTATATATGATGCCTGTAAAACTAGTACAGTAAGGAAGATACTTACTCATTTATTCTGTGTAACATATGTGACTCGTCATGACGAAATGAGTCGTAAGTCGAACAATGCAGAACACTGCAAATCGCTTTTAAAGGTATAACTGACTTTTTTTGCTGTTTTTAACATGCTATTTGTGCAGATTAAATGACCAATAGGATTTAAAACATATATAAAAAATTCAGAAAATCACGTTTTCCCAACATTTTCTGTTACAACGAAAAGGAATAGAATAGATTAAAAAATTTATAACTCCACAAGCACTTGGTCGATTTTGATGCGTAATAGCTCATTTTGAAGGTAATTTAACATGGAATACATAACTAAAAATACTCAAAAAGAACCTAACGACTCATTTTGTTATGACGGGTCACATATTTATATATCACTGAAATTGTTAAAACTGTTTCCTTGAAGTAGGTGTTCATGGTTTTGTATGATATTTACAATTTTTGCTTGTAGGTAAGCACGTACCTACGGAAGAGTTACACCCTAACGTTTTCAAGGGTGCCAACAGGGTTTTCAGCCGACCGAAATCACATATCCTGGCCAGAGAAAGACACAACAGAGTTCTTTCCGCTGCAAAACAGAAGACCGTTACAAAGCGACTCAAGGATAAGATGGATCGACGACTACAGAAACTTGCGAAACTTGGAGTCAACTACACTCTGCCTGGCCACTGCACCACAACCAGCGTAAGAATTGCTGGCTTTTAAAATGTAAATTAAAAGCACTGGATGACTTTTTTCGGGGTGAATTTACTGTATGTATTATTCTTGATGTTTTCTTAACATACATGTAGTGCCTTTCAAATGCTTTAAAAATGCTTTGAAAATTAATATTGAGCATAGCTTCCTTTATTTGCTAAATGTGTCTTGATGCGAAAACTAGTGATACCCTTTGCTTACGAGGTTCAGATTATGCTAACATAACTCGTTAGTGAGATCATAGGATTTCCATTGTTGAGGCTTTATTGTATTGCAATTTGTTAAAACATTTATAAAGTGCCTCTAGTAGGGTGAACCATTCAGAGGTGCTCCCAGTGCGCAAGGCCACGAGAGAAGAATAAGTTTTGAGTAAAATCCCAAGGAGGAGTGGTTAGCAGCTAAAATTTGAAATTGATTAGATGGGGACAACAATATATTTGTTAAGTAATTAACTTCACTAGTCGTTAGCCAGTGGCAGATTAAACTGATAAACAGGCAACAGAAATGAAGAGATTCAAGAAGAAACTAATTTTTACGATGTTACCTCCAGCTAAGAACTATTTTAAGACTAAAATACAGTTGACGCTTAGAACTTCGGATACTTAAGTGTTGTTATTTATTATGTGTGTTTGAACCCGGCGGGCCGGTTTTTTGGCCCGTTATCCATAGCGTTACGGGAGCTCCGGGTTCAAAGGGTTAAAGGTTCTGAGCTCATACATTGTTGGGTACATATGTGTTCTAATTGCACTTCTGAAGGTGTGAGATTACTGGAATTTACTTTAAAATTTTAAATGTAGATTTTAAGGTCCAAATTCTTCTGGGTGCAAGTTACACACTGAATTTCTCTCGCATAGATCTTTGCCTATGATTGGTTTGTGAAGTACTGGCCAACTCTATGTCTCAATTGTTCCAATAACTGATTTCCAAGCCTTGTTTGGGTTGCATTACGAGTATTTGTTAATCCTCTAATAACAAGGTGAATTGGTTTCCTAGTCAGTCACCTTTACTACATGCTCATCGTTGAAAGCTGTTGATTTTCTTGCCCGTGTCACCTCTGTGTCATCTTTTCTGCTTGTGGGCACAGTAATCTAGTCAAGTGCTTCTGTTGCTATTGTTATAACCTTTGTTATTTTCTTCTTTTTTTCTTCAGGAGAACAAGGAGTTGACATCGGACAATTGAGGCACGAACAGTTGAACACTTGAAATCTCGCGAGAGCTAATGAATGGAATAGAAATGTTAACGATGGATTCAGTGTTGTGGAAAGTTGATTTGCTGACACTTGTCTGGATTTCTTTACAAACATAAATTTTTCACACTTCATTCATACACAGCACTTATTCTATTGTATTAACGGATTTATAAAGTGCCTCCAACTGTACAATCTAACCAGAGGTGCTCCCAGTGCAAATGAACCCTTCAAACGAGAAAAGTCTTAAGACAACAAAAGTATTGCAGATCAGATCTGATCACAAGTTATAGCAGGAAGGTCATTCCACTGCAAAGGTCCAACAGTCACAATACATTATGCTGTGCTGTGGTAGTTTGAAATCATGGTACACACAGGCATAATTAATTGGAGCAAAGCAAGGCAGACTTTTGGGAGGCTGATGAGTAATGTAGCACCTCTCCAACTACTTGAATATGCTACTGCCATCCAAACCCGGGAATGCAGTGGTGTAGCCAGGAATTTATGATGGGGGGGGTATGGCCGGACGCCCTTCATGACACCAACCCCACAGTATTACAGTAAATAAATTAAATAATAAAAAGGGAATAAAGTAACAAAGGGAAGAAAACAATGGTTATTACAAACAATTTTTTAAAATATTTTATTTAAGTGGATAAATAACCTTTAAAAACTTTTCCTAAGCCTGTGGGGTGGGGGTTAAACCCCCTGTGAACGCCACTGCGGGATAAAGAATAGTTTTCAGATGCAGCAAAAGACAGTTTGATGTAGAACTGAACATAAAAGGTAGATTTCTGAGTAGGTTAAAGGTCTTTCTGGGTGAAGATCTTTCTGGGTTTACATCAACTACACACCGAGATTTGTGTGAAAATTTGTCTGGGATCCTCAGTTCACAGTAAATACCATTCTTATATCAACGCTAGATAGCTGCTTCTTTCGTATGAGCTGTATGAAGTATTATAGGATAACTACAGCCTTGCTTCGCGTGTACTACACCCATAAGATGAGGTCAGTGAACTCTAGAGTGCAAAAACTTCGATGTTAGTCCACCCTAGCGCTCAAAGCCTCTCATAAGTTCCAATGATGTATCTCATGGATATTAGGATTCTAAACCTCCTTTTGAATAGCAAGCAAGATCTGCTGTGGTCTTTCCGTGAGCGTATTAGATCTATTAGTTTAGACTTAATGTTTTTAATAAATGAAAGATTCAACATGCCTGATATCACTGCTGAGCGTAACTTCTTGTAAAGCGACTGCTTGAACAATCGCTAGAGGCACGTACCCGCAATTGTTTATAACACGTATGTAGGCTTTGCTAAAACGAATAATCCTCTGCGATAGGCTCCCGCGTCTTTATTCAGACCGAATAGGGCTAAATTATAGGTCTATGAAACAGCGCTTTATGCAGAAACGATGCTATAGGCCTAGTGAATGCCACTCTAAACAGACGACAATCAAGTTTCACGCCGAGGCGCGTGAGCAATTGCGAGTGAAGGACTTGCCCAAGGTGGGTACGATGCGGCTTGAGTTGGATTCGAACCTGCAGCCCTCCCACTCCAAGGCAACGCGCATACCTATACCTATTACACCACAGCGCCCCTCGAAGTAGTGTAGCACCCTTCCAAGATAACTACTTGAAGGCACTACCGCCATCCAAACCCGCGGATAGGAATAGTTTTCAGATGAAGCAACAGACATAATCGGCAGACAGTTTGATTTAGAATTGAACATAAAAGGTAGATTAGTGATTATAGGCTAAATGTCTTTCTGGGTGAAGATCTTTCTGGGTTTACATCAACTGCACACTGAGATTTGTGTGAAAATTTTTCTGGGATCTTCAGGTCACAGTAAATACCATTCTTATATCAACGCTAGATAGCTGCTTCTTTCGTATGAGCTGTATGAAGTATTATAGGATAACTACAGCCTTGCTTCGCGTGTACTGCACCTATAAGCGGAGTCAGCGAACGCCAGACTGCAAAAACTTCGATGTTAGTCCACTCTAGCGCTCAAAGCCTCTCATAAGTTCCAATGATGTATCTCATGAAGAGTAGGATTCTAAACCTCCTTTTGAATAGCAAGCAAGATCTGCTGTGGTCTTTCAGTGAGCGTATTAGATCTATTAGTTTAGACTTAATGTGTTTTTTTAATAATTAATAAAATATTCAACGTGCCTGGTATCACTGCTGAGCGTAACTTCCTGTGAACGACTGCTCGAACAGCCGCTAGAGGGACGTGTCCACAATAATTGTTTATAATATATATGTAGGCTTTGCTGAAACGAATATTCCATTGTGATTGGCTAGCGCGTCCTAAGTTAGACCCTACAGGCCTACGAAACAATGCTTTATAACAAACGTTGCCATAGTGCAAGGCGTCAGATGCTAGCGGTGACGTCACAAGCAAAGGTTATACTATGTATGCTGCTCAGAAATTCACAATACACGTCAAAGCGCACGTGCAATAATTGCGAGTGAAGGACTTTCTCAGGGTCCGTATACGCAGCGGCTTGAGGTGGATTCTAACCTGGAACCCTCCGGTTCCAAGGCACAAAAGTCACCACAACGCTCCACATTATATCAGCAGCGCTCTTGACCTTAATCAGTGCCCGAGTCATCAAACACGAAAGTCAAAGCATCTCCAGAACTGAGGCGGTGAGAGGACTATAGCAACTCAACGCGAAGTGACTGGGGAAGTCAGAAGCAGTTAGGTCTAACTATAGCATTATTTCTAGTTATTTATTTATTGTAGACTATAGGCTGTATTATTATTATGCGCCTACACCCTGGGACTCTACCAGGATCGTTCCTTACTAAACTTAAAACTGTTCTTTTGGGGCATGCTGGAGTCGGGAGCGCCTCTGAGTAGCTTTTTTACTTGAAGGAGCGCTATATAAATGTCCGAATGAATTAATGAATATGCGGTTAAAATGGAGAGTACCGGTAGGCCTACGTGACATTTAAAACAATGTATGCTAAATTAAGCTAATAGATAATGCATATCAAAACATCAAAATAGAAAACAAACTAATGAAAAACTTGATTCATTGTTTGACGAGTATATTTTTAGACTATTTTTAATCTAACAAACAATTCTTTAATCTAACAATCATCTCTTTCATCTTACAATCATCTCTTTAATCTGACAAATATCTCTGGAAAACACGTCAGTCTGCAACATGAGCATGACCAATGTCAAATCTAGGCATATATGATACTTGTGACGGTGTCTAGTGTACTCATAAACAGGATAAATGGCTTTTGGCAGGTTAAAATTCGCAGACATAGGCTAGAGGTAGGTCTGTATAAAGCATTGTCATTAGAACGATTGTCAGTGTTCTGAATGATTTGAGCAAAGACAACAGCCTTTGTTTGGTTGTTCTTAGTCGTATGATGACGTTTGGCAGCTTCAACTATTCTGTTCAAGCGTGACTTGGTATATAGTTTCAGCTCCAAAGCAAATCATGGAGTTTTTCTTCATGTGGCACCTTATATGAATAAATACGATTACAACAAAATATTGCTTAAGCTATGGGCAGAATTTAAATCTAGTTTTTGTAAAGCTTATAGGTAGGGTTGCCAGGCGTCCGGTAATGAACCGGACAGTCCGGTATTTACACAAACTGTCCGGTCAGAATTTTCAGACATTACCGGACATGGCGGTGTCCGGTAAATTATTATTGCTAACAACAACTGTTGGAGTGTACATAGTTTCTTAAGGCCATGAAAAGATATCTGCTTACGATTCTCCAGCGTATAATGGATTGCCTTGCACTGCTTCTCTGTCTCCGTCTGTCTGTCTGTCTGTCTGTCTGTCTGTGTCAATCTGCCTCTATAGCTCTAGCTCTCTGGTCTAATTAATTGTAGCATGTCTCATCACCCCCCCCCCCCCCCCCACACACACACACACAAACTGAGTAGACGTACCCCTCTTCGGAGTAGGAATAACATTTGTCTCTCGAGTACATAGACTCCCGCCTTAATGATGCGTTCACATTTTCTCTTGCACGTCTATAGGTCAGCTGGGGTTATCTACAGATCAGTGATAAAATCGTTAAATGTGTTTCTAATATTATTGTTTAATATCAGAATTCAGTCATTCGTCCCAGCGCCAAAATATCAAATCAGTCACTAGATAAGCCTATGCATAATAATATTTTATATCTACCATAAATTCCATAACAGGCCTTGATCTATAGGCCTATTATTTGGCTGAGTTTCCAAACGGACGTATAGATAAAGAAAAGCCAGTTAATCAAGTCGTCCGTGGTCTGGCTCACACGTTGCAACTTTCAAACAGTCATCGACACCTCTACTACTTTATATATATATTATATATATATATTATATATATATATATATATAATTTATATATATGCACGTGTGTATATATATATATTGTGTGTATATATATATGCACTCCGATACACACGTGCATAAGCTTATACATTATATAAAATATGGCCCCATAACGCGATAGTCATTGTCCGGTAATTTCCTCAAGGTCATCTGGCAACCCTACTTATAGGTTATTGTGATACATGTCGTCCTTTGAGTCCTTTCCCAAGGCAGCCAAATATTGCATTCAAAGAACGGCTCGTAAAAATAAAAACAGTTCTAAACAGTGCAACATAAATAATCCAGAATTTTTTTATAGTTGCAGATATCTTATATCATAACAATACAACGAAATTAATTAGATTTATAGTTGCAGATATCTTATATCATAATAATACAACGAAATTAATTAGATTTATAGTTGCAGATATCTTATATCATAACAATACAACGAAATTAATTAGATTTATAGTTGCAGATATCTTATATCATACAATACAACGAAATTAATTAGATTGATAGTTGCAGATATCTTATATCATACAATACAACGAAATTAATTAGATTGATAGTTGCAGATATCTTATATCATACAATACAACGAAATTAATTAGACTGAAGTCTGAACACTTAGAAAAGTCTTGAGATCAACTCCGGCATCTCAGAAGCACAGCTGCCGACCACTGAAAAAAAATATAAACACAAACTGAACTGTGTAAAGTAGGCTACATTACTTTGTGGCATTGAGTATTTAATCATTAATTCATCATAGAGATTTATATCTATAGCGCCCCTTCAAGGTTACTACTCGGGAGCACTCCCATGCCAACCTCAAGTGAAAAGTACTGTTTTAAGGCCGCGAAAAAACACATCTGAGCAAATGCTAGGCATAAGACATAAAGTGGGAACCCATTCCATATCCTGGCATATAACAAAGAAAGCACAGTGCTAAGAATTAAAATATTTTAAATAGTTGTCTAAGAGCTGTCTAAGAGCAGTTGATATGGTATATATATAAACTGGATATTTTATTTGTACACGCAATAATCTTGCACATCTGCTTGGCTAGTAATGCAGAATGTCGCTCTAAGTGCGCCCTTGCAGAGCTGTTTTTTAAGGAATTTTTAGAACTGCACAACCCCCTTCTTTCCTTACCCATCCTCCATGATAAATTACTTCCAATCGGACGACAATGACCTTTTTTGCTAGTTTTAACTGTTCTGAAGTGCTTCTGATCCTTTGGTAACCGGACTACGACCTCCTTCGAATTACTTTTCTGAACAACCCTTCTGATTAGACGCAGCGCTCATGAATACGCTGGTGCCCTGCGCTTGGCTTTCGAGTGGTGCTTTAGAAACTTGGAGATTATGATTACAACTTACAAGCTCACGAGTGCACGGACATTTCTATTCTAATATTTTGTTAATTCCTACTTTTGAAGAAGTCTGTAAAAGCAATGAAAACTTCTTACTGGCTGTCTCATATGTGTACATGCTGCCTCAGGAGATACCGGATAAAAGCAACCGCCATAATAACCGCAAGAACATAGTCGAACAAGTGAGAAATGATCCAAGACCAGTTGATCGGCTGAAATTCAATATAATTAAATATAATTAAATATAAAATTATATTTAACAAATTTTGTTTACAACTACCACACTATACTGGACAAAACACAGAACAACTGTAAATTGCTACTGCTCTCAAGAAGTGTACATTGAGACAGAAAAACACAAGTAAGAAAAAACATGGTCTTCAAAACTCCTAAAAAAATTTGCAAATGCATTTGGAGACTTTGACTAGATGCAAAGTAACGATAAAAAACCAAAGTAATAAATAATAATTATAGACTATAAACTGATTGCAATTGTTTAGCACAAAATTCTGATGCAGTGTCTGCGCTCCAGTCGGGAGAGCCTCTGTGTAGAGATTTCAAAGGGGCGCTATAGCAAGTGCACATACAAACAAACACTTTACAAAGACATGTCAAGCCTAGAGGATGGGTGTGTAATTCGACCTCATGACTCTGTACCTTGTGTTTCCCTTCCTGCTCCTTGGCCTCCTTCGTTTCGTTCGACTTCCCAATGTCTTCCCCTGCCAACGATCCGTTCTCTAAGATGCTCTTCTCATCAACCACAGCGATTTCTTCAGACATAAAAAGCAACAACATAATTTTTTTTAAAACAGATTCTGATGGCATTTAGCCAATGTAAGTTCTGCCTACTTATCATTCTTCTATGCTATACTATACCAAACAATTCCATACAATGCTATACCATACAATGCCATATTATATACCATACTAGAATATACCATATTATATCTGGTACCATACTATAATATACCATACTATGCAATATACAATACTATAATATACTGCACAATATATATCAAAACTATATAATACTTCAGTAGCTACACTATAGTATGACGAAGCATCAAAAGAAAATGGTTGGTTGCGAAAAATTTCTATGAATTTGGCCAACACTGTAAGCTTATACATAATACAGTCTGACTGGCCATGCAGCTGAACTTTCCCTCTTCAACTGATACGCACCTGTCTTTGATTTAAGATCGTCAACATCAGGATCAGAATCATCGGATTCCGCTGTTATTTCTGCCTTTGCATACCGTGAGTTCAGTTTCTCCTTTTGCAGTATTTCTATGCAGTAGCAACGGATTTCCTACAAACATTTAACACCAAAGTTTAATTCATTCAGGCACTCAGTTTTAAAGAACTTAATTATAATGTAATGAAATGACATAGGATGACAATATAATTTTATGGTCTATACGATAATAATTATAGTCTGTGTATATCTAAAATATGAACTTGATTTTATACACGTGACAGTGTATGTATGGAATTCAGCGTGCACAACAATGGCTTGGTAAAGTTAAATAAAAAGCAAGACAGATCTTGTAATCAATGTTGTAACTTCTATTTAAGCAGGAATCATTTTTCATCAATGCAGCTAATATTTAATTAAGAATGATTTTTATATATCCAACTTCTGTTTAACCAAGATTCTTCTGATCAACCAATCCACTTGTATTTTTAAAAGTAAACTTTATTTTTCATCAATCTTTTTCTGTTTAGCAAGAATTCTTTTTGTCAATCAAATTTGTGTTTGACCAACGCTGAAACCATGCAATGGCGAATAATTTATTATGACTCTTACTGCCAATTTCAGACTAGGCCTATATTTCTTAAGGTATTTACCTGGTATAGGCATAGGTCCATAGGATAACATTGTGTTCGTGAATGAATAGGCCTACTTATGTTGGATAGGCCGATTCTTCTTGTGTTCTGATGCAGATGATTCTCTCATTTACAAACGAACATGACAAACGCACATTCTAAGGTTAATGTATGACAAATGAACATTCAACGGCCAGGGCTTTTTAAAGGTGCAGTTGTACACAAAATGTGCAGTTCTAAATGGATTTGTACAGTTGTAGAAGCACTTCGAAGTTCTGAGCAGTTTAAACTAGCAAAAAGGTAATTTCCTCCGATTGGAAGTAATTTACTATGGTCCTGTGGAGGATGAAAAAGGAAAGAAGGACTTGTGCAGTTCTAAAAGTTCCTTAAAAACAGCTCTAGGCCTGGTGTTGGCGATTACCTGCGACATTTTCTTTATTTCGTCTAATTCCTGAAGAATCAATTTTCTTGTGTTAGCAGATTCTTTCAGGAAGGAAATCAAAAGAAGCATGTAAACTAACATAAACAGAAGAAATGCCCACATCAAACGCTCGTACCAAGCGTTCTCTCCTAGCGCCATCTTGCTCTGCCACCATAGATTTAAAAAAAACTAAACTTCAATGAGGGCCATCCATAAATGACGTCACGCAATTTAGGACGACTTTTACCCCTCCCCTCGTCAACAACTTAAGAGAATATTATTAGGCTATTTAATACTTCGAGATCCGTCTATTTCCTGTAATATTGACTCTTCATCAAACCACACATTCTCTGCAAATTATCCCGTCCGTAGCCTAGATGTGATCTTACGGTCTCTTCACAGGTCATTCACTCAAAACTGAAAACACTTTTTCACAAATCCTATCCTGATGGTTTGGGTCCGCTATTCCGAGGGTCCAGTATTCCGAGGGTCCACTATTCCGAAGGTCCACTATTCCGAAGGTCCGCTATTCCGAAGGTCCACTATTCCGAAGATTGTACTGCTATACGCCTATTATGATAAATCAGTCAGGTTTAGGTCCATTATTCCGAAGGTCCACTATTCCGAACCCTAAACCTAACTCTAACTCACCGTAAACCTATAACCACCAAGGATACAGAACAAAATACAGCGGATATTCGGAATAGTGGACCCTCGGAATAATGGGCCGTTACAGTAATCTCCGAACTTATGAAGCTCGGGGATTTTTAGTCAACGGAGTAATTTGAGAATGGGAGTGATAATTATGATTGTGCTTGGGTTTCCCGTCCTGATGACAACACGGGCTATTAAGCTGTGGGTTAGTTACAGACGTTTAAGGTTTTTGGATTCGAGGTTGAGGAAAAGAGAATTGCAGTAGTCGTGCTTTGAGCAGGAATTATTATTCATTATCTTATATAATACAAGCTGTGCCCGGCCACGCGTTGCACTGGCTGAAAATACCCTTCAACCCTCCCTTTCTACCTCCCTTACCCTGCTTCCCTCACTCCCCCTCTCCCTCCGTCCCCTCCCCACCGTCTCCTCCCCTCCCCTCTCGTCCCCTTCCCTCCCGTCCCTACCTTCTCCTACCACCTCCCCTCCCTTCCACCTCCCCTGCAGCCTCCACTCGGCCGCATTCGCGAAGGCAAGGTTGTGTGAAAATTAAAATCGAAATCGCTCGAATCGAATGCAAAATTGCGAAAAGATTGCGCTTAAAAAAGCATTTACAAAAGCGATTGTATTAGAAATTGGTAAAATTTTGAAAGGAATCGGTCAAGAACAGTACTGTGAATAACTTTCCGAGATCCTTGAATTTGTACAACCGACAGCTACATAGGTAGGCCTATATGCGTTGTAAAAAGACGTGCGGATATGCGCATTAAAAACGCAAGGAATTATTATTCATTATCTTATAATTATAATACAAGCTGTGCCCGGCCACGCGTATACCGTTCAACCCTCCCTAGCGTTAAAATGCACGTTGTGCAAATTTGAAATCGAAATTGCTCGAATCGAATGCAAAGTTGTTTTTAATTGTCCAAAAGTTTGCGCTTTCGCCAAGAAACATTTTACAAACCCGATCGTATTTGACCGGAACATTTTGGTAAAATTTTGAAAGGAATCGGTCAAAAGCTTTCCGAGATCCTTGATTAAATACAAACTTTTTACACTTTTATTTATATACTAGCTGAACCCAGCCACGCGTTGCTGTGGCTGAAAAGAGCGTCCAACAATCCCTCCCTACCTCCATTTCACCTCCCTTCCCCGCACCATCTCGCTTACCCTCCTCTCCCCTCTCCCCTCCCCCTCCCTATCCTCTCCCTTCCCCTTTCTCCCTCCCATCCCCTCCCCTTTCCCCCTCCCCTTCCCCTCCCTTCCTTTCCCACCGCTCTCCTTCCCATCTTCTCCCCCTCCCACTCCCTACCCCCTCTTCCCCTTACCTATCCCCTCCCTTCCCCTCCACCTCCCACTCCCCCTACCCTTCTCCCCCTCCCAGTCCCATCTCCCTCCCTCCCTCCATCCATCCATCCATCCCTCCATCCATTCCTCTGCCTCTTTGCATCAGTCCCTCCTCCATCCCTCCTCTCCGCTTCCTCCCCTCCCTCTTCGTCCCGCTCCTTCCCCCTCCTTTCCTTCCTCACACCGAGAGTGAAGGAAGGAGGGAGGGAGGAGAGAAAGGGAAGGAAGGGAGGGAAGGAGCGAGGGAGACAGAGGGATGGAAGGACGGAGGGAGGGAGGGACGGACGGACGGACGGAAGGGGGACGGCGGGAGGGACGGAGGGAAGGAGGGAGGATGGAAGAAAGGAAGGAAGGAAGGGAGGAGGGAGGAGGGAGGAGGAAGGAGGGAGGAGGAGGGAGGAGGAGGGAGGGAGGAAGTAGAGAGGAGGGAGGGAGGAGGGAAGAGGGAGGGAGGGGTGTATGGATATATAACAATCTTCGGAATAGTGGACCTTCGGAATAGTGGACCTTCGGAATAGTGGACCTTCGGAATAGTGGACCTTCGGAATAGTGGACCCTCGGAATAGTGGGCCGTTACCATCCTGGTTCCTCCTCTCGTCATTTCAACTCTAAACATCACCCACCTTAGCCGCCCGTCTCAGCCGTCGGCTTGCCTGACTCTCCGGATCTTGACCCACTGCCTACCGATTTTGTTTTGGTTTTGCGTCTGTAGGCTAAATATGTAGCGTTTGCGTATAACTAGACGCTACGGAATCTTAGTTGCAATATTATATTATATATTTTTGGATTCCTTGGTATTTTCGTAGTCTGATATATATATATATATATATATATATATATATATATATATATATATTATAATATTATTAATTTTTGAGCTGCATTCGGTGACCTAGATAATATTGGTGACCTAGATTTTAATGTTGATTTCGATTTTGACGCGAATTGGAGCGTTCTCTGACGTAGGCAGGTCGCTGCAGCTGCCGTGGCTAGTTTTATTGATCCGTATTCGTGTGACTTTCTCAGGGTATCGGCCTTTGGCGGCTCGTATGCAGCGACGGCCAAAGGAGGAGGGGAGGCAGACTGAGTCGTCGACCGTGCAGTCGCGCATACACGCAGCGAGGCAGAGGCAGTAGTCGCTGATACATTGAAACAGATAGAGAAGGACAAACGCGAGGGCATGGAGCGACGGCCAGAGGAGGAGGTGAGGTCGATTGAATATCACCGACTGATGCAATCGCGCGTACAGGCAGAGATACCGACGCAAACGTCGCTGATGCATAGAAACAGACAAAGAAGGACATGTCCGCGTGTGGTCTGTGTACGTCGATATTTGCAATCGCTGTCGCACGGTTTGACTGCGCATTGGTAGTTTTCCATTAAGGCCTTCGTGTGTTGAACTGAAAGGTTGAATCGGTGCGCTCCGTGTCGACGTGACCTGAGACAGGGAGGCAACACGAAGCACGTGTGGCGGTCTTCTTGTGCGCATGCGCAAGCGTCACCCCTAGGAAGGTTATATAAGAGAGACGCGCAGAGTTGCGGCAGATTCACGACGGACTTCGACGAGGATAGACGTGTAGCTCTGGAGAGCAAGTTACAAAATCGGAGTTTGATTATTTTAGAAACGTGATAGTTTATTTAAGTCGGCGTGGATTCGACGTCTGAGTTATTGCGTTGTCACGTTTGTTCTTCACGGATTCTGTACAAGAATTCTAAAAACCGGCAAGGAGCCGATTGCATTGCGGTTTTGTGTTACGAGCGAATCGTCAGCGCTGTGGTTCTGTTTCGCATCTTCGTAAAGGAGTTAAGTCTTTCGTTCGGGTTTTCGATCTTTCTGTCGTTTGGATCGAAACCGCTCGGGGTTTCGGAATTTCTTCTGTCGTCGATATCTTCTGCGCAGTGCCTACGGGCGTCAATCTTTTATTAAAATATCTTTTCGTGGATTCCCTGTTCTCGACGTGCCAGTTCGGTCTTAGCGACAACTCAGCGTCGGGCTTGGCGGATTCTTCCGAGCCTCATTTCATCGACGCAAGTCCCGGATTCGACGCCGCGTCTGCGCCCCTTTCCTCGTTTATCGTCGGCCTTGTCAGGTGTCTCTGGAAGAAGGTACAATTTATTAAGGGCTTTAATACGAATTAAAAATTGATCTTTTGGGCAGAGAAATTAAGATTGGCATCTAAGTACAAATTGGGGATTCATTTTGTCTGCTCCGATTGAAGTCTGTTTGAATTGTGTTGCATATTATTATCAGTTGCTTTAAACTGTAAGCTGTTGATTAACATTGTGAATAATTATTAAATGTTTCTGATAATAATAAGATCCATTGATTAAACTTTCGGATTTACTTCTTGCTAGCGTTAGGATTTGACATAACCAGAACTTGTATAGCGCCATGGATAGAAGCGGAGCATCAACGCCCTCGCAGCCCTCTAGACCACCATCTGCGTTGGAGATAGGCATTTTACTAGAGGCCATACAAACGAATTCGAAGTCCTCCCAAGAAGCCATGGTTTCTATGCAGACTAATGTGCAGGCAACCATACAGAATAATGCTAGAGATACACAGGAAGCGATCTCCTCTGTGTGAGGTGAGGTCAGGAACACACAGGAAGCGATTTCTTCGGTACAAAGCAATGTGGAAGAGGCTATTTCTTCTGTCAGAACTGATCTTCAAGCTAATGCTATAAATACACAAGAGGCAATGGCCTCAGTACAAGATAATGTCAGGGAAGCGCTGACAGAAGTTGTTGCAAGAATTGAACGTTTAGAAATGTCGCCTACTCCGGTTATAAAATCTGTTGTGGGTTCGAACCTAGGAGCAAGATCTCCTATTTACCCGGTCATGGACATGCCTTACCACTCGACTATCGGCCTGGAAGGAGGTTTCGGCGCGAGGCCGAAGGACTTATCTCTTCCGAAGAACCCCGGTACCCTGCGCAGGAGCGAAAGGCTGCTAAGCAAAGCACCCGTCTCTTACAGAGAGCCAAGTAGTAGGGAGGCTTGGCCGCCTCCGACTAGAAGGGATTTGAACCCGAGCGCTCCCGCTTCTCTTCCTCCCTCCATCTCTCTGAACTACGGCCCACAACAGTACGCGGCCCTCGCACACGTTGGACCGGGAGTGGCGACCCCGGGAGTGTACGTGGGGGTGGGCGTTACAAATATGCTGGTTCCCGTGACTTCGCCTCTGAGCACTACATAAATCTTGAGATTATGATTACGATGGACGCATCAATTGGCCTTTCACGCTATTTCACATCATTTCGCATTGTTTTACCTATAGAGGCCTAGGTATATAGGCCTAGTTCTCAAGTTATTTCAGATCAAAATATCATTACTAAAAGTTCGGACTTCAAAGCAATCAGTTAGTTTCCGTCAAATTCTCTTTTTGGCAATGAGCTCCCATTGCATCTCAAGATCATTATAACATTCGGATTTTATAACTAGGCATATAATTATAGTTAAAATTAGTAGGCCTAGGCCTATCGATTCAGATGGACTAAACCTGTTCTCCTCTGATTTCACCAGATGGAGCTGCGATTGTAATTTGACGCGTCACGATGTTTAGCCTACGCCAAAGGTTACACTTAGATTCATTCATTCATTCATTCATTCATTCATTCATTCATTCATTCATTCATTCATTCATTCATTCATTCATTCATTCATTCATTCATTCATTCATTCATTCATTCATTCATTCATTCATTCATCCATCCATCCATTCAGTCATTCATTCATTCATTCATTCATTTATTCATTCATTCAGTACAGTTTGTCTATTGTTCCTTCAAGACCGCTACTCAGTAGCACTCCCAACCCCAGCACGGTTAACGATGACAGTTTTGAGGTGCTTATGGTGGCTTATTCTGCTTAATATGCAATTACAATACAATAATATTCGTCATTGGCAGTGGCGGATACAGAACTGTTGAAAAGGGCCAAAATCTTTGGTCTTGACAAATTTCGTCATTGGCCGCCAAAAAAATTGATGACTTTGTTTAGTCGTCAGGCCGAAAACCGAATGGGGAGGCCACGTCCCATGCAATTTTTAAATGGGGGCATGGCCGGATTGCCCCCCCCCCACTGGATCCGCCCCTATGCCTTGGACCCAAAATGCTTACACAGTAGGCCTACACTGTGTCTAGTGAGACAGTGCTGTCATCGAAACCGCTCCACAAGTCTACAACAGTTAGGCCTATTCTTGCACTGTAGAATTTCTGTCGTATTGAAATTCTTCGGTGTAAAGGGTTAAATCGGCGTAATATCAATGCTATATAAATTATTATGCTAATCAAATATTTTTGCATATGTCACGCTATTACGTTACAGAAATTCACATTCTACTGAAAGCGCCTGGTGTGTCGCCACACACCAATCCTCACAGCCATAGGCGGAGACCTGGTCCGAACTTTGGGGGGGACGGACGAGCGGCCGAAAACATTGTGACGACAAAATAAAAGAAATTTTGACCACTAAAAAAGGCGTCTTCAGAAATTTTGACGCACCTAAAAAAGGTTTATTCAGAGCTTTTTATGACTAAAAAGGTGTCTTTAGAAATGTTGATAGTGAAAAGTCCAGAAATTTTGACGACTAAAACAACGTGTATAGAAATTTTGACGACTTAAAAAGGTGTCTTCAGAAAATTAATTTGGACGAATAAAACATGGTGTATAGAAATGTGGACGACTAAGAAAAGGTGAAAAGATGTCTCCAGAAATTGTGACAACTAAAAAAGATGTTTTCAGTGATTTTGATAGACATAAAAAAGGTTTATTCAAAAATATTGATGACAAAAAAGGTGTCTTTAGAAATGCTTAATAGTTAAAGAAATGTTCAGAAATTTTGTCGACTAAAACAAGGTGTATAGAAATTTTGACGACTAAAAAAGGTGTTTTCAGAACTTTGGACGAATAAAACAAGATGTATAGAAAATTTTACGACTAAAACGGTGTTTTCAGAACTTTGGACGAATAAAACAATATGTATAAGAATTTTGACGACTAAAACGGTGTTTTCAGAACTTTGGACGAATAAAACAAGATGTATAGGAATTTTGACTACTAAAAAAGGTGTCTTCAGAAAAGGTGTCTCAATAAATTGTGACAACTAAAATGGTGTTTTCAGAACGTTGGACGAACAAAACAAGTATAGGAATTTTTACGACTGAAAAAGATGTTTTCAGATCTTTGGACGAATAAAAGAAGATGTATAGAAATTTTTACGACTAAAAAAGGTGTTTTCAGAACTTTGGACGAATAAAACAAGTATAGGAATTTTTACGACTAAAAAAGGTGTTTTCAGAACTTTGGACGAATAAAACAAGATGTATAGGAAATTTTACGACAAAAAAATGGTCGTCAGAAATTCTACGCCGAAGAAACCTCCTCCCCCAAATCAAATCCTGGCTACGGCCTTGTGGTGGACGAAAAAGATGGGAAGAATTTTATGGAAGTGGATGAATCCAAAATTAGATGGTTTCAATGATCATAATATTAATTGGTTGTGATTTAATTATAGATCTCAATTAAACCGATCATATATTCGAATCTACACTAGTTAAGTTGAAATTAATCTCGATTCATGATTAGATCGAGAATATTTTTCGAAGATTTGTTCAATTTTTTAAAATAATTATTTGAATACTGTAAGTTTAATATATTTATATGACTTCATAAAGAAAAAATATAAAGGTGTTCAAGTAATGTGTTTTCAAAAAGAGACGTTGATGCATCCCGGTTCTGCTGTGGCATCGCTCTAATTGTGTTGAACAGGCTTTTTAGTTGATTGTTCGAAAATCTTCTTCTAACATTGTAACGTCGTCAGTCGCCTGCAGTATGTTCATCAAGTGTCCATGTCCTGACACTTAAAGTTTGGGGGGGACAAATACATGGACCGTCCCCCCACCACATTCTTTGGGGGGGACCGTCCCCCCCTGTCCCCCCCTAGGTCTCCGCCCATGCTCACAGCACACAACCCACAACCGTCGTTCTTGCATTACACTGACTTGTTCACTTTAGCCATTTGGCAGGCATAGGCTGTGAGAATAATATAGACAATTCGAAGGACTTCATTTATCTATTCCATTTGATCTCAATCGGTAACAGCCACAATGTTTGCCTTATAAGTCCACATGCACTGCCTATGTAGGCCTGCATGACATAGACTATAGTAAGTCTATAAGACGTCAGCGAGCGCACCGATTAAAATTATATCCAGTGCTGTAACCTTCGAAAATAATGGGGGAAATTATCATGAAGAAAAAACTGTTGCGATGTTAAAATTGATGACGCGGAAAGGTTGTTTGCGTATTCAGAGAGTGACAATTTACAATAATTTATAAGGAAGGTGCACAAGGTCCAGGGACCCAGAAGTCCCAATAGCCCGATTTTTAACTAAAAAATTACTCTTACAGTAGGTCTGCTCATTCCCGTTTCCGTTACAATTATTCGACGTTTTGAAGGGCGTTTATAGTTTCGGTAATGTTCAGCTACCTTTATCCAATGTTTTCCTGTTTTGTCTTGAGCTATCAGAGCTAGTGGTTTGGACTATGGACAATTTACGCTTTTTTAAATCTAAAACTCATATAATTCATATATGGCTATTTTCAGTCGTTAGTCTCAGTTGTAAGTAGAGCGTAGGCCCTATGCGTGTTATGCTCACAAAGCCTGTGGATCCTCATCTGACTATGATCCAAGGAAAATCCAGGAACACAAATCTCATTAGGCCTAACTGTTATAGGACATATAATTAACGAAGAGACATAAAACGTCGTAGAATCGTAAAATTTAGATTAGTAAAATTTTGAATGTTATAATAGAATAATTAGAAAATAGAGAGCATTCAGTAGGCCTATCAACATTCATGTTTTAAAATCTGTAGAAATTTCAAATATTGGCCTATAGGTATAAGCTGACTTAGGCCTAATTAAATTTTTTAGCGATATTCACATGGCAATTGCATGGTGTGTCGCGAAATTTGGTTGCAAGTTTAGGTGTGTCGCGCGCCAAAAAAGGTTGAGAACCCCTGAGCTAGACTAAGTGGCTAGGAAAGGTTTGGGGCAGGAAGCTTAGGCTACGGTAACGTAGCCTACGGAGCTCAATATACATAGGCCTACCTCACCGCTGGAGACAGCTGACAACGAATTGCCAACCTTTCAACAACAGATACACGACTTTTTTTTACAGAAATTAGATTCAGTTAAATAAGTACAAATGTATTTTAACAGAGCACTAACAGTTTTATGAATAAGGACGACTTTATCTTGCATGTAATCACAATGAAACCTAACCACGTGTTTCGAAGCGCGTGGCTCTATTTTTAGTAATAACACGTGATCACTTGGCCTACTAACCCAGTTCTTCCAGTTTGCCTTGTATCAGCGCTTAATAATGCCGTTTAAGCGAACTACCTATGTGAGCTTATAAGGGCCGTTGAAATTGTTGTTTTGTTGCAGGAAATAATTTTAGTGAATGTTGAGTTTCGGCAAACTGCCAAATTTTTATTCTCGAATTTTGGTAGCGTGCCAGAATATATCGTAGGCCTAGCTAGCCTATGTCATAGGTAAACATTACTTTTACGAGACTGTAGTCTGTAGCAGATGCTTGTAAGCGTCATTTTTACTTAGAGTAATTTAATACAGAATTATAACAAATTTTCCGATACTTTCGACCTGGTAAAATCTTTTATGAAATTTAGGTCATGTAAAAGCTGAGAACCCTCGATTACTGGGGGGTTTAATTCTTTGTGTCAATCGAACGCGGCGTTATCGCTACCCAATGAGGTACGAGGTAAGTAGGTCGACATGCACCACGTGATCTGTGATTGACGTGCAGATTTTTAGTCCACAAAGAAAGGGCGTGGCCTGCCGAAGACTGGGAAATAGACTGTGGACAGAGATCGGGGAACGAGGGAGAGAAAAGAAGGGAGAAGGGTTGTTGTATGGGGATTGTTCTTCTGGCGATGTGACTGGTTTCTGTTAAAAAATAAGTGTAAGCGACCGCTAACTGTGTAAGGAATTATGTCGCTGCAGCATTCCGGTCAGAAGTCACGTAGGCTCGGATCGCCGAGCCGGGTTTCTGGACCCTTGAGAGCAACGAAAAGTTTTGGGTTGAGCTCCCCATCATCACTAGACCCGTTCTCGTCGTCGTCAGGGTCCTCCCCATGGACGATGAATTCGTCCTATGATGGTGGAAAGCGCAGGTCTTCGTCCACGACGTTTTGGACAGAAAAGCTGGCCTCGCCTGGCTATTCAGGATTAACAAAAGGTTGGCCTGCTTTTCAGATTTATTATATCGGTCAATATTATTATTGTGTCGTTCGCTTTGTTTTGATATATAATCAATGATCATGAATGAAGGAAATGGTGAAGGAATGAATGAATGAAGGGAAAATGATTGAATTAATTTTTAAAGAGAATTCTAGCTGCGGTAGCCTGTCAGTTACGCTTTTGTGTAGTACTTGACCTATCGAGGTTGGGCTCGGAAATTGGCACATGGCCAGACAGATGTGCACTATTTGCAGTTCTCAGAAGCACGAGTTATAAGAACACTTCTTCAGATCCAGGCAGTCCCAAACCAATGCTACTGAGCTACTGACTGATACTATGCTATGCCAAAAACATGGCTTCATTCATTGAGTAATCAAGATCTCATGTTAGTTCCATCAGCTCTGTAATAAGGATCTCATTACATTGTTTGCACCTTTTTGGGTAATGCATTGTGACAAAATGTTTTTATAGCACCTTTTGCGGGCTTATACTAAAGTGAAAGCTCTCTGCAGTATTTTAAACATCTGAAGTATCATTGACATTGTTCGGAGTAACAGGATGTTTTCAGACCAATTACATGGTCATGGAGGTTGTATTCCATATTTCCACTATTCATAGGCTGCATATCATTGGACTGATTTTCTGGGCATTGAGCTGACTACTTTTTCTTCCTGAGGTATTGCATATTTTTAAAAATTGCCTCATTCAAACGATGCATTTACCAGGACATCCAATGATCCAACTGTTGCTAAGTTACTTTCAAAAGTCCTACCAACACTGCGCTGGCTAATGCACCATTTCATTCATTTCAGAAGAATCTTTGTTTATCTGATAAACATTTCAATCCTAAGTTTTGTCACCCCATTTATTGTTTTGCCTGATGCTGTACAACCAGTCCTTGCCCATTGTTTTACCTTTGCCACTGCAACAATTTCAACATTCCACAGGAATTTCACAAATTCCCCAATCCTCCAGAGCTCTTCTTCATACTCGACCTGCGTCTTTTATTTCAAAGCCGCCCACTCCATCCCATCTAAGCAACCTCTTCAAGATTATCTTATCGTGATCCATTCAGGATCAGCGCCATCACATTTCTCTCTCCTTAGGCACGACGACCGTAAGAGCCTTATTGTGGATTCTTACCTCTTAAGTTTCCTAGCAGCTGGATAAGTAAGTGAGTGAGTGAGTGAGTGAGTGAGTGGGTGAGTGAATGAGTGAGTGAGTGGGTGGATCAGTGAGTGGGTGGGATGGTGGGTGAGTGAATGAGTGAGTGGGTGGGTTGGTTAGTGAGGGAGTGAGTGGGTGAATGAGTGAGTGGGTGAGTGAGTGGGTGAGTGAGTGAGTTGGTGGGTGGGTGAATCAGTGAGTGAGTGGGTGGGTGAGACGGTTGGTTGGTTGAGTGAGTAAGTAACTAAGTAAGCAAGTAAGTAAGTAGCCTTTATTTGCATCTGACATGCGCACATGCATTACATTAAACATAAAACGATTAGATGCATTCAACAAAATAAGCTATGACAGTTGACAGCAGATTTTAAAGTCACTCATGCGTAACTAATGACTATTTAACTGAAAATGCAGATCTGTTGATGAAACTAAATATTTAAAAACAAATTTGATGTAACGAGAGGCAGCATGAAAGGATGTTCTCTCTTGCGGAATAAATACTTGTCCTCACAAAGCGCTACTTGATTGAGGTGCTCATGAATGAACTTATAAATTGCACTGCAGAAGTCTGGAATATATACGAATATGGTTGTTGTTGTTGTATATATTATGTGGAAAAGATGACAGTTACGCATCCTTATGATCATCATCGTTGCTGGTTGTGTAACATGTCTTTTTAGCCACCCACATGGTGGAGCGCGGTGGTGTAGTGGTGGCATCGTTGCCTTGGAGCCGGAAGGTTCGAGGTTCGAATCCAACTCGCCGCGTAAGGAACTTGGGCAAGTCCTTCACTCGCAATTGCTCAACGCTTCGGCGTGAAACTCCGTTGCAGTGTCCGCTTTGCATTTGGGAGCGCCTCTGAGTAGCGAGAGCTTGAAAGGGCGCTGTAACAAGTGCACATACAAACAAACTTGAGCCGCTGTGACATAACATAGGTGATTAGGGTTGCCCACCTCGTTTCTCCGGGATTTGGACTGGCACTTACAGAATACGAATTTGGTGAGAGCGGATGGGATGTCCAGTTTCATTGATTGGTCAGTGGTGGACTTATCAAAATTGCAGAGAGTCTGTTAATTTAGCCAATGGGTTTATTAAGGGGCAAGTTACGTCAGTTGGAGGGATTTATGAATAAGTCTGTTGTGGCTGTGGCCCAAGTCCATAGGCGATCAGAATGAATGGAGCCATTGTGGCTTGAGGTCTTTTTGTCGATTTTTGTATTGTCTGGTAATTGTTTTCAGAACTATGGTACTTGTTTTAGTTAGATATGAGACAATGGCAGTATGGAATGGCCTTGCTTTTGAGATGCGCCTGTTCCCTAGGTCATTGGTTGATTGATTGATTGATTGATTGATTCATTCATTAATTCATTCATTCATTCATTCTATGGAGTTCTGTAGTGCCCTTTCAAGAAATATACTCAGGGGCTTTACCAGCCTAGTCATGGCAAAAAATAAGGACTTGACTCTCTGACACTTTCTATGAACACTTGAAAAAATTTTTTGGAGTCGTGCTGGAGTTGGAATCACCTCTGAGTAGTTTCCGTGTAGAGGTGCTATATAAATACTTGAATGAATGACTGGTATTTGTGCTAGCACTTGGCATAAGCCAAATCGCCAATGGTGTTCCACGTCAGCATGATAGATATTAAATTTGAAAACCTCTGTAAGACTGTCGCATTTTTCTTCAATAGCTTATTCAGACTTAAAAAGAAGTCTAGGTGATTTAAGCCTATGCAACAACCGTGACAGAGATGTTTGTTTAAATGTTTTATATGGGCCAACGAGTTTGTTTTGAATCGTGTCGATCAGTTGTTCATGGTTATTCAGGTCAATTATACTTAAAAACTCAGATGTCTCAGCTTACCTTCCTCTGATTTCTATGACCTAACGTATTTTTATGTAGGTGGGGGAAAAGAGGGGAGGGCCACAATTGCGCTGTTCATGTGTACATTGACCGTACACTATCAATGGAAAGATGAGACAGCAAGGGGGAGGACTGATTGGCTACCCATTCTCGTATGCCGGGATGCGGTGGTGTAGTGGTGGCGTCGTTGCCTTGAAGCTGGAAGGTTCGAGATTCGAATCCACCTCAAGTCGCTGCGTAGGGACCTTGGGCAAGTCATTCACTCGCAGTTGCTCAGCATTTCGGCATGAAACTCCGATGCAGTGTCCGCGCTGTAGTCGGGAGCGCCTCTGAGTAGCGGTTGAGAGCTGGAAGAGGCGCTATAACAAGTGAGCATACATACAGACCAACAAAACAAACAAGAACATGGGTGCTCGCAGATTTTTTTCCAGGTGGGGCAAAATGCAATAGTCATAGTTAGACTTTGTCATGAGTGTGTAAAATGCAAAGCAGGAAATTAGGAACGTGGGAATTTTCCATATAGGTTTTTATAATTATGGGATTTTTTTGTCAGTTTCACTTTGTGTATTATTAGTATTATAATTACTGCTGTAGTGCAAAGAAATTTTTTTTAAACCCAAAAGTATTTAGTTAAAAAGAATAGATGTCCATTTTCCAGGTGGGGGTGGGGGGGCGATTGCCCCCTCTTGCCCCTGTGTGTGGTCATCCATGACTAAGACAATGAAGTCACTAACACTGCATCTCCTGTTTGTTTTAGGAACTGCTCTTCTTCTTCTTCTTCTTCTTCTTCTTCTTCTCTTGATTGTCTGTTGATTGTTCACTGATTGATGATTGTGCTTTTTGACATCAAAAACTCTTCATCAGGTTTTGTTTTTCTTCTGAGTCATGGAATATGATTATCCGAGAATTGCCCCTCCCCCCAAACCTCCGCCACCCTCCTCCGATCCTCCTCCCACCTCCCCACCCCACTGTCTTCGCCAACGTGAGCACATTGCATAACTAGGCCTCTTAATTTTGCCACGGCCGTGCGCTTTCTTTGTTTTCGCAATTGATTTATCCCTTGCATTCGTGATGTATTCAATGCACAGCCATGGCTTGTATGCCTAAATGCTCATCGCTAATATATCTCTCTGAAGACGATCTTGCGCTCGGATTGCGCACGGGCATAAGCTGTCTAGTATAGTCAGGCTTTGCCAGCACCACGCTGTAAACATTTCAACCTGCCAAGAGCGAACTCTAATTAGCGTATGCTTCGTATTTCGGATCAAATCAAATCAAATCAAATCTTATTTATTCGTAGCGATCAACAAATCAAATCAAAACAGCAAAACATATATAAAATTAGAATGTGCAGTGAAATAAGGAGCCAACGAATGATTAACATCTAACAGGTAAAAGATCACTAAGAAAGGGTCACCCAGAAAGGGAGTGATCCCGCTAAACCTGGGCAACCACAAACTGGAGTTTATATCAAGATGGTGGTGTCAGAAGAGTGATGTTGTTATTAGGCAATGTAGGCAAAACGAAATCAAGTAGATGGGTTAATGTAGAGAGAGAGAGCGAGAGATCCAGGACATAAGCAGTGAAAACAGAGAGCATAATAATAAAACATGCATACAATGTTGATGCAGAACAAACTAGAGCTAATTCATAATTTAGATGAAAGTAGGCCATGGGATTGCAGACCATGGGCAATGACCACAACTAGTGGTAACAAATGTTAGCATATAGCGGACAACAATAGGACAGTAGCCAGACACGAAAGTTATGATCCACAACAGGTGGTTAAAAAATTAATTACTGTAGCTATAGTACCGAAATAATACTATATATCAGATCAACACAGAAAGACCTGTAATGACACTACGTGAATTATAGACATAATAAACAAGGCAAGGTCAACCTATTAACGAAATCAGTAAATGAGAATATTACATAAGAGGAAAATATACTAAAACCATAGGGTTGTAACCAAAAAATATAGTCAACGGGTAAAAATGTCAGTCAGAGGCAGTGGAGGAATCAGTTCAGAATAAGAAACTTTTTTAAACGATTTTTAAAAAGGCTGGTGGATTTTAAGGTAGATATATGAACCGGAAGGCCGTTCCAAATCTTAGGACCCAAATATTTTATTGAAAATTGTTTAATTTTTAGGCGTGCATATTCACTACGGTAACAGCTAGCGTGCCTAGTAGCATGATCGTGAAGTTTAGAACCAGTAGTAAAGTAGTTATTGAAAGTGTGAGGCAATAGGCGCTGGTGGTAGCGATGCATAAATAGACATATTTGGAACTTATTGATGTTTAGTAAGGACAGTAACATATGGCTTAAGTAGAGAGGAGCGGAGCTGGATCTCCAATGAGCACCACATATTAATCGTATGGCACGTTTTTGTAATATAATCAGTGGTTTGAGTCGAGATGGATAATTAGAACCCCAGGAAATGTTACAATATGATAAGTAAGGAAAAATAAGCGTATAATAAAGATTAAGGAGAACTGATTTAGGTAGGCAATGTTTAATCCTGTGAAGGACCCCAATGTTTTTAGCAATTTTCTTCACAATAGTTGAAATATGATCCTTCCATGTTAGGTGGCTATCAACAATGATCCCCAGAAATTTAGATGAATTTGTTTGGGTGATAGGGACATCATTGATTAGAAGTGACCTGTTAACATCAAAGTCAATTTTCTTTTTAGTGTGGAATAAAATGAAGTTGGTTTTATCAATATTAAGGGATAATCTATTAGCTTTAAACCATTGCTCTATTAAAGATAACTCGTTATTAGCTATATCAAATAGATGACCTAAGGAATGGTGAGAAAGAAAAACATTAGTGTCATCAGCGAATAGTATAAATTTAAATACAGATGAGGTCATAGACAGGTCATTAATATATAAGAGGAAAAGAAGTGGTCCAAGTATTGACCCTTGGGGGACACCACAGGTAACATCCAAGGCCACAGATTTTTGACCCTTAAAGTAAACATATTGGCTTCTGTTACTTAAGTAGTCTAAAAACCAGGAATTACAAACACCTCGAAAGCCATAGTATTCAAGTTTTTTAATCAGAATTTTGTGGTTCACAGTGTCAAAAGCCTTAGACAGGTCAAAAAAGATACCCAAGGAAAATTTTTTCTCATCCATTGCATCAGTAATATTAGATTGCAAGTCCAGTAAGGCCATATAAGTTGAAAGGTTATGCCGAAATCCATATTGCGCAGAGGATAATAGTCTGAACTTGTTAAGATAATCAGTTATTCTATTAGACATGAGTTTTTCAATTATTTTAGAAAAAAAAGAAAGTACCGATATTGGTCGATAATTACTAGTCATATTCTTATTCCCAGTTTTATAAATTGGAGTGATTTTAGCAATTTTTAACTCATTGGGAACTAATCCAATAGAGAATGAGGCATTTATTATAGAGCTAAGAGGGGTAGCAACAGCATTTATAGTTGCTTTAGCTATCAGGGGGCTAATTTCATCAGGACTAGATGACGAGGCTTTCAGTAAACCAGAAACCTGTATAATCTCAAGATCAGAAGTAGGAGCAATACCAAAAGAGCACATAGGTGGAGTGGGCATAAAGTGCTCAAAGGAGGTGGTTGCTATAGGGATTTTAGCTGCAAGATTAGTGCCTATGGTAGTAAAATAACTATTAAAGGAATTGGCGATGAGTACCGGATCCTGCACAAGTTCCGACCCAACAATAAAGGAGTCAGGGAGACAAGATTCTTCCTTGGTATTAAGAATTTGCTTAATTATTTTCCAAGTCTGATTAAGATTATTGCCACACTGAAAAAAGCAATCAGAGTAATAACGTGATTCACATTCTTTTCTAACAGATTTAAATTTATTACGATATTGAGTGAATAATTGTTTATTTAGAGCTGTAGGGTTCAACAAGTACTGCTTATGGAGTCTAGATTTTTTCTTGCAAGATTTTAGGAGTGATTTAGTCATCCAAGGTTGTTTAATGAAATTACGACCCTTAGTTTTAACGGTTAGCAATGGAAAAGCTTTATCGTATAACATTTTATACCTATGGAAGAAAGCAGTATATGCTGCGTTCGGACCACTATTTAGGCATAAAGCATCAACAAAAGCCCAGTCAGTAGAGTTAAGAGAATTGGTAAATGCTTCTTTGGCTTCCGTGGAAAATTTGCGTACCCGTGAAAATGGAGCAAGAGGCTGAAGTCGGGGGCAGAGATCAATGTGAAGAAGGATAGGGAGATGATCCGAAATATCATTAATTATTATACAAGAATCTTGCCCAAGGTTTAAGCAGTTAGTGAATATATTGTCTATGAGGGTTGCAGTAGTTTCAGTAATTCTAGTGGGTCTAAGGATGGTTGGGACAAATTTATGAGAAAACATAGTACTCAGAAAGGTTTGAGAGAGGGGGTGTTCACTACATCTAAGGAGATTAATATTAAAGTCACCCATTAAAAAAGCACGGTTAGTAGACTTTGATAAATATGATAGCGAGTTATCAAAATCCTCAAGAAAATCCGAAATCGAATTTCCAGGGGGGCGGTATACAGAGCCAATTATTATATCTTTCTTTTTATTTTGGGGCAGTTTAATAAACATACATTCAAAGGTATTCATTTTAGATTTTGTCCAGTCAGCCTCCAGGACTTCAAATTCAATATTAGCTTGGATAAAAAAACCAACACCACCACCGCCTCCAACCATCCTGGATTTATGGATAAAGTTATATCCCGGGATTGAGATAGTAGACGCCAATTCGTCAGATAGCCAGGTTTCAGTAAGTGCAAGAACTGATGTGTTAGATTGGGCCAAGAGGAGATTAATTTCAGGAATCTTTAAATTCATGCCACGACAGTTAAGGTGCATTAAACAAAAATGGTCAGAAGCATTGAGGTTAGCATAAAATTCAGGAAGCTGAGTAACGTCTTTATATGTACTTGAAAACTCAGTCCTAGAATTGTAAAAGTTATAGTCAGCGTCCAGATCCTCATTCATCAATAGAGATCTACATTCATCATTAAAGTCACACAGTTTCAGAAAGTATTCACTGTTGTCAGCCAGCAGAGAAAGTCTAGATCTAGTAGTATTTACACCTATACACTGGCCAGTATCATCATCATCAACAGAATTAGCAAATGGGAGATTAGCATTAACACACTCATCACAACACCATTTGGATCTCAGTGATCCCTGTGCTCGGGAGACATAGCACTGCACATGAAAGTTAGTCTTGCAAACTGAGCACTGAATATAATCAGATGATTCATTGATAACACATCCACACTTAAAGCAATCATAAGGCAATAAGGACATAAGCAAACAATAAACAAAAAACAAAATCGAACACTATAAAAAGAGATAGCAAAACTAAGGTGGCACAAAGCCAAAATGATACAAAACCACACGCACAACACAGAGGAATGGAACGATTGACAAAAGGGGGCCGAAAACCGACAAAAAGTACAACGGAGACTATCCGCCATGGCGATAAGCAGAGTTGATACTAGTATTGCTTAAACAAGACAGTCCAGCATCAATATATAAACTATAAGAAAAACTGTGCATAACTTAAACCACAACCGCTGAGGTAGACAACTGAAGGCAAGGCTAAAGGCGAGGCTATGCCAAAGTAAAAATACACATTAAAACCAGCAGTATGGGTGTTGTAGCTTAAACAAACAATTCAACCTCTATATAAGCCATCAAAAAACCATGGACAACTTAAACCACAACCGTGGAAATATACAACTGAGGCTAATCAGCGCCAAAGTGATGCACGTAAAAACTAAACACTATAAACTAAGCACTAAACACATCCTATAGGAGATTAGGATCATATGAATAACCTTTTCATTCCGGAGTAGAATGTGCGTTGACGAGGGTTGGTCAGAGATTGAAATTGAGGTATCATTTCTTAAGGTATCTTTTCAAACAAAACAGATTGGTAGATAGGGAGGTTAAGCAGATCCAACATAAGTGAACTGGAAAAAAATTATAGATCAGGGATGATAGTTTTCAATGACAACAGTAGATAATATCCTGAAGAGGGTTGCATTAAACAGATCCAACATGAGTGAAACCTGAAGAAATGATAGATCAGGAGTGATAGTTTTTCAATGTTGACACAGATGATAATATCCTGACGAAGGTCACGTTAACAGATCCAACATAAGTGAAGCCGGAAGGAATGTTTAATCCGGATGATAGTTTTTAATGTTGACACAGATGATAATATCCTGATGAAGGACACGTTAACAGATCCAACATAAGTGAAGCCGGAAGGAATGTTTAATCCGGATGATAGTTTTTAATGTTGACACAGATGATAATATCCTGATGAAGGACACGTTAAACAGAGCCAACATAAGTGAAGCCGGAAGGAATGTTTAATCCGGATGATAAATTTTTTGTTGACACAGATGATAATATCCTGACGAAAGATCACGTTAAACAGATCCAACATAAGTGAAGCCGGAAGGAATGTTTAATCCGGATGATAGTTTTTCAATGTTGACACAGATGATAATATCCTGATGAAGGACACGTTAAACAGATCCAGCACAAGTGAAACCGGAAGGAATGTTAGATCAGGGATGACAGTTTTTCAATGTCAACAGTTGATGATATTTTGAAGAGGGTTGCATTAGGATCAGTGGTTTTCTTTGCAAAGACAAATCCTCCGTAGGTCCACGTGGAAGCCACCACTTTCTCCTTCACCAACTTTCTTACTGACGCGTACAAATGAGCACTGAATTTAGTAAGATGCTCATTTATGTAGATCTTCTCTCTTGGATGACCAGATTGAGTAGTTGAGCGGAGGAGTTTCCTTGCATTGAACACCTCATTACGTGTACGACGAGAGGTGAAGCTTATATACAATGATAGGGCCAAGCATGGAGTTGTCAGTTGAAGCGTGTAGACGGTGAACAGTGGAAATGTCACGCTCCGTGATGTCAAGGCCAAGTCTGGTCTGAAATAAGTGAAGAACATCAGACACGATTGAGCGATCCGTTTCTCTCTGGGTCCTTTGACTCCCATATTCGTCATTCAGAGGAGACCGACTGGCCGGTGAGATTCCATGGATTATGAGGTTGGACAGTTTAGAATGTCTTTCCATGTCCTCCAGTTTTCCTGCAAGAGTCCTGTTGCTTTCCTCCATTTGCTTTAGTTTATCGTCCATCGCGGTAAGCTGGGTGTTACATTTTTCAAAGTTCTCGTTGCACATAGATTCCATGGCTTGATAATGTTCTCCCATGGTTTTATTCAACGCAGATGTGACTTCTTTCGAAACTTCTTTAGTAACCTCCTTTGTAATATCAACAGCCATTTGTTTCGCTATGGCTTCCATGACCGGCGTAAGTAGCGCTGTGAGTTTGACGAGTAGGACACTAACAACTTTATCCTCGAGAACCAGCTCTGCTAGTTCATCTATTTTTGAAGCCTTATCGGCCGCCTTCTTCGCCATAACAACCCAGTGTTCGCAATAGAATTTGTAAAGCAGTTTGATAGTAAAAGTAAATTTGTCAGGTTATCGGCACGAATTCTAATCTAAACAGCCGCCATCTTTTGGGTGCGTTTTTGCAGATGCAGGCAGGCATAGACTGTAGTGGTAAAGCGCATTCAGTGTTGCCTGCTGCCAGACACTTTTGTGTAATAATTATAAAAAGGTCACACATGACTATGTCGACAGCCTATGTCTAGTTGTTTTGATGTCTAGTGATTTTAATGTCTAGTGTTTTGTTGTTCGAGATGCGTTACAGCTAGACAATTGATGTGATTGCACTGACTCTGGCCTTGATTGAGTGTGGCCTTTATGGCAGGTGTAAATTAGAGTCTGATTGACCTTGGCTGATGATACTGTGTACAACTGTAATCTTAGTTGTTACTGTAATCGTAATCGGTACTGTAATCTTAAGTGGTGCTGTAATCTTAAGTGGTACTGTAATCTTTAATTGGTGCTGTAATATTTTTGGTGCTGTGACTATGTTAATTGGTACTGCAATCTTCATTGGTACTGTAGTCTTAATTGACACTCTGATCTTAATTGGTACTGTGATATTTGTTGGTACTGCAATCTTAGTTGTTGCTGTAATCGTAATCGTTGACTCTAATCATAATTGGTACTGTAATTTTTAATTGGTACTGTAATTTTAAGTGGCACTGTAATTTTTAATTGGTACTGTAATATTTTTGGTGCTGTAACTATGTTAATTTGTACTGCAATCTTCATTGGTACTGTAGTCTTAATTGACACTGTGATATTTGTTGGTACTGTAATCTTAATTGGTACTGTAGTACTGTAATCTTAATTGGTACTGTAGTACTGCAATCTTAGTTGGTACTGTAATCGTTATCGTTGACTCTAATCATAATTGTTACTGTAATCATATTTGTAACGAGCCTTCATCATACTACATGTATGACTATCTAGTCTGTGAGTGTTGTTTATTTGCTCTCGGTGGTGTCTGCCTTTACCAATGCTTACTGCTAGAGTGTATATTTAGACCTGGCCGGTCAATTTACCTGTGTTTAATCTGAGATCATGATGAGCATTGAGCAGTGTCTGTGTCAGGAAGAAGAGGAAATAATGCTTGTTAGATACAATGCCTTATAATATAATACACGCGGAGACTGCATAACATGCATCTGAGACTGTAAATGTCATTTTCTTCGCAGGAACTGTGCTTGCAATGCTTCAGATTTCATCATCCGCTAAGGTTATCTGGCTTATTAAGGTTCCTATTTATGGAACATAATAACAGCCCCCCCTCCCTCTTCGGACATAGGAACCGGCCTGGAGATTGCTTTTCCGCGGGGTTGTCTCAGTTCCTTTGATTGTTTCCGGATTGCCATTGTCGATCATTGTTTTAATCTTGGCTGCGATGAGGCGGAGAGATTCCAGGTAAGGGCCTTACTTGGGTGAGGACGAGGGGCCAACGGGGAAATGGATGAGCAGCGGTTTCCCATTTCATATTCTGCGAAGTCTTCCCTTTTATACTTGCGCTTTATGAGTTCATTTTCTTTCCGTGTCGTGTGGCAATTTTCTTCCTTTAAGGGAAGAAAAAGTGGAAAAGACGAGAAAGAAATTGCTGGAACGTCTATTATATACCAGCCAGCGTATCACTTTTCCCCAGCTTTGATTTCTTATTATGTATTTTCGAACGTTAGACGTTGCTCGCCTCTTTCTGCCTGGAAGGTGCAATGAATATTTTATGGATATACGGGACGCGCGGCGTGTATGTATACGACTGCGGTAATGCGTCGAGAGTTTGGTGTTGTGTCCCAGGCAGCAGAGCGTATTACACCGGTGATAGATCAGCGAGTGAAATGGTTTTAGATGATGATCTGGTGTAATGAAAGTGCGGTTGAATAATTGAGTGCGGTGTGTTCACGGTGATCTCATGGCGTTCCATAGAATGGCTGTTATTCACCGCTTTTTTTTCTATTCCGGAGTTAGTCTCTTGAACTAACGATTTGACCCAGTGTGTTCCGCGATCTATGCCCCCTTCCCCCTCTGTGAACATTGTCCGCGCACGCAACGGTTCATTAATTATTCCAGTGGTCGTATTACCGTTGGTGGTGGCTCCACGGCTGCAGCAATATTCAAAAATATTGTATCATTTGACGTGAGAGTTAGTTACTTGCTTTCGCAGCTAATGCCGCTTGATCCTTTGCTCTGAGCCGGTTTTGCAATGCAGTGACTTAGATAGTTGGTGAAGTGCATTGGCCTAGATTTGGTGAAGGGTTAGGGTTAGAGGCTTGGGTTAGGGTTGGAAATTGGAAGAGTGAATCAGGGCTACTGCTTTAAATAATATGGTTGGTTAGTTAATTTTTTATGACGCTATTTTTTATGATACTGTGTTGTCATGACAAAGTTGATTGGTGCTGCCCGCCTCATTTCTTCAGGCTTGGGACTGGCACTCTCAGAATAGGAGTACCTGGAGTAGTGGTAGAGTCCTTTAAGTCAGTGAACTAAGTCCACTTTAGTGATGAATGTAGGCTGAAAGTGACTTGGAAACCAATACAGCTTGTTTTTACATAGGTTTAGGATTCTAGAACCTGGAATGGGCTCCCTGTTGCGCTCCGCTTTGTGCCTAGTGGTCACACCACTATGTTCCTTTCTCGCTTAAAAACTGCCTTATTTAACCATTGTTGAACTGGGAGCGCTTCTGAGATGTTTACCTTGATTGTGCACTACATAAAAAGTTTATAATAATAATAATAATAATAATAATAAAAATAATAGTAATAATAGTAAATAAAAAAATTAAAAAATAATAATAATAATAATATGATAGTTAATATATAAAGAATATTTCTAATAATAATAATAATAGTAATAATAGTAATAATGAAATTAATAGGACTGTAACAATGCTATATAATCCGACTGTTGTATAATAATAATAGTAATAATAATAATAATAATAATAATAATAATAATAATAATAAAACATCATAAAGAAAAGACTGGACAGACAAGAGCATCTGGATAATGAGATGGAACACGAAGGCCGGCAGGGTAGACGCACAGAAAGGGTTAATGACCGAGACTTGCTTCTTGCAGCTGTCAACGCAAAACTGGAGGAAGGGAATATAAGAGCAGCATCCCGCATCTTATGCAATAGAGACCATCCGGTCAGAGCGACGGCGGAAAACTGGGCAGCCATGCAGGAAAAACATCCGACAGATGAGCTGCCATCCAGGATGGCGGATCTTCCGGATCCGGATAACAATTCCGCATACCAGATGCTGGAGACGGAACTTGTTGCATTGGTAAGATCGTTCCCCGTTGGATCGGCCGGCGGACCGGACGGATTCCGTCCTCAGCTCCTCGTGGACCTGATAAACAACAAAGAGTCCTCGCAAGAACTCATCCAAGCATTAACGGGATTTGTTAACATCATGCTGAGGGGCGATTGCCCAGAGGAGATCCGTAGATTGATGTTTGGAGGTACACTGATTGCGCTATCCAAAAGCAGTGGTGGCCTCAGACCAATAGTGGTCGGTTATGTCTGGAGGAGACTAACAGCGAAGGCGGCAAATAAATATGCGGTTGATAAACTGGCATCCTTCTTCGCCCCTCTCCAGGTCGGCATAGCTACCCCTGGTGGGTGCGAGACGGCGGTTCATGCTGCCAGAGCATTTGTGACAAACATGCCCCAGGGACAGGTCTTCGTCAAGCTAGACTTCAGCAACGCTTTTAATACACTGAGACGAGACGTGATGCTGCGGGCAGTTTATGAGACCATACCTGACCTTTATCCGTTTATACATCAGTCATATGCAGCGGAGTCAATGCTTCAATTCGGGGAGTTCGTGGTCAGATCACAGATGGGACCACAGCAAGGGGACCCTTTGGGTCCTCTGCTTTTCTGTCTGCCACTGCAGCCTGCCTTGCGGTCACTGACATCTGACTTCCGAGTCGGGTACCTTGATGATCTGTCATTAGGCGGAAGAACGGAGGATGTGGACCACGACATGAACATCATACTGGGCTTGGAGTCGACTCTAGGCCTATCCCTGAATAGACAGAAGTGCGAAATCTTGGGTGGTGAAAATATAGCAGAGACGACATTCGAGGACTTCAAGCGAGTTACCATGGACTCGATTACTCTGCTAGGAGCACCACTCTGCAAAGGAACGGCACTAGATGAAGCATTGGAGGAACATTCAAAGAAACTGGAGCAGGCAATGGTGGACTTGAGGAGGTTGCCCACGCAGGGAGCTCTGCTGCTTATAAGATCTTGCTTCGGGGCGGCGAGGGTAACCTTCCTGCTCAGAACCGCACAATGCTGGGAACACCCGTTGCTGAGCGAAATGGATCAACAGATGAGAATTGGATTGGAAGCAATCGTTAACATCAGACTGAGCGACATCCAATGGATACAGGCGACATTACCGATAAGAGACGGTGGATTGGGAATTCGAAGGCTTCAGATGCTGGCATCTTCCGCATATCTTGCATCAGCTGCATCAGCCAGAATTCTTCAATCCGCTATTCTGCACTCGGACGATTGGCAAGACGTCTTCAGAGATGAAATTCTTTCTGCTCGCGAGGCCACGCTCCCAAACGGTGCGTTAGAGAACATCACTGCACAGAGGGTTTGGGACAGACCGCTTATTGAAAAAGATCTAGCTGAGGTGTTGCGCTCGGCTACAGATCCGATTTCCAGGGCCAGATTGGGGGCAGTGACTGCCGATCATGCTGGTGACTGGATGGCTGTCTTCCCAATCGCCTCTTGCGGACTGTGCCTCAGTGATGAGGCTGTCCGAGTTGCGATAGGCCTACGCCTAGGTCTGGATCTGTGCGAGCCACACACGTGTCAATGCGGTGAGACAACAGATCTGAGAGGATATCATGGTCTGGCCTGTAAGCTGTCTGGAGGGAGAAGTGGCAGGCACTTTTCAATGAATGACACCATTTGGAGGGCCCTCCAGCGAGCTGAAGTTCCGAGCACCAAAGAACCAGCAGGCCTGCTTCGAAGCGACGGAAAAAGACCAGATGGAGCGACATTAATACCGTGGTCAAGAGGAAAATATATGACTTGGGATGCCACCAGCGTACACACGTGCGCAACGTCATATAATATATACACCTCACATCCTTAAAACCTGGAGCAGCAGCAGAGATGGCAGCATCGAAGAAGACTACAAAGTATGCAGAAATCCCCACCACACATGATTTTATTCCAGTGGCACTGGAGACTCTAGGCCCCATCAACGCTCAGGGTCGGGAGTTCTTGGCAGAACTTGGTCGGCGTCTGACCATGGTTTCTGGGGATCCGCAGGAGACGGCACGTTTGTTTCAGCGCCTTTCCATTTGCACGCAGAAGTTCAATGCCGTTGCATTTCGAGGCACTTTTGCACAATTGACCGACGAGGATGACCGTTAACTCCAGAACAACAATGTTTTTATTATTGATTTTAAAGCCTGAGGGATCATTTATACCTCGGGCGCTAAAAAAAAATAAAAAAAAAAAAAAAAAAAAAAAAAATAATAATAATAATAATAATAATAATAATAACAACAATAATAATAATAATAAAAATAATAAATAACAATAATAATAATAAATTTTTAGAGTGCATTCAGTAGAAGTAAGTAGCCTTTATTTGCATTTGACACGATACATGTATTATACATGGCATGAAACGATTGCCCTATAGACTTTTAAAAATATAATGAACTGTAATGAACCCTAGACGACAGTTGACAGCAGATTTTAAAGTCACTCATGCATGACTAAATAATATATAACTGAAAAGGCATCTGTTGATGAAACTATTTTAAAACAAATTTGATTTAAGGAGAGGCAGCATGAAAGGATGTCCTCTCTTGCGGAATAAATACCTATCCTCACGAAGAGGTGACAAGAGCTGTCAGACGGATGCATCGGCCTAAGAAGATCTTCTTGTCTGCTCACATATAGAGAGGATATGTATGTTTCTTGCAGATCCAAGAATCCCAGTTCGTTTGTTTTTAGTGAAGGAATATATAGCTGGCTTTGAAACGGGGACAAAGTCAGTTGCTTCAAAAGTCCTGCTGTAACTGCTGTACAGTGTGTTTTGTTCCTACCAGAGACTAAGTCTGTTACTACAGAAGTCTTGCCTTGACCCAAGGTGCTAGGTATTGTATTATATCTGACCGCTTATAAAGTGCTTCTTGCAGCAAGAGCCTTCCAGAAGTGCTCCCAGTGTGTGCAATCCCAAGAGAAAAGCAGATTTTGAGACGGGAGAAAGGTGACGAAAGGACAACCAGAGAAGATGGCAGCGCAAACTGATAGGCAATTCGATTGCTACCTTTTAAAATTGAACGAGCTAGATATATTTTACATTTTGCTATAATATATGCCAAAATTGAACCAGGTACTTTGAATGTTACATGTATTGAACATTGAACTACCACTGGTATTTTGTCTATTGTTATTACTATTTCTTAGTATTGCCAAGGGAAGCAGGCCAAGTAATTTGAGAATTGAAACATGCTGTTCGAACCTATTGGTCTTGTTCAGTCTGTGCTGTTGCACAGTTTAATAGCTGCAGTGACCTTATCAGGGAAACTTGGTTACTTCATGTGCCGTTCATTCACCTATATAGCATTCCACATTCGCCTCTCTGGGTACCGTCTCTCTAGGGGAGTCTAGATCCTGCTGATGTTCTACTGGGCCTTCTGCCTCTCTGGGCCTGTTGCCTATCTGGGCCTGTTGCCTCTCCAGTCCTGCTGTTTTTCTGGGTCCTTATTCCTATCTGTCCTGTTGCCTGTCTGTGTCTTGCTGTCTCTCTGAGCCTGTTGCCTGTCAATAGGATCTTCCTTGTGATCTTGCCTCGCCTATACCTTCGTGGTTCCATTTCGATCTTCCTGTTCCTGTCCACCTTATTTGCTGTCGTCATCGCTAATATTTACCTCTGCTCTTCAGTCTGTTGCTTCCTCTCTGTCTGTCTGTCTGTCTCTGTCTCTCTCTGTGTGTCTCTCTGTCTGTCTCTGTGATTCTCTGCGTCTATCTGTCTCTGTCTCTCTGTGTCTGTCTGTCTGTCTGTCTGTCTGTCTGTCTGTCTGTCTGTCTCTCTGTCTCTCATCCTATCTTCTGCGACTGCCTACATACAGTGCCCATCAGACCGAATATAGCTCAGCGCTGCTGTTGCCTGAAGAATGCGGTTGACAGAGATAAATCCTTTCAAGAGGGAAGCATTTGAAACTAGAAGACCCACCAGCACAGACAGCCATGCAGTAGAGCGTCGTCGACTGCTGCTCGGCTCTCAATGGGAGTGGCCCCGGCGCGCCATCGGGGACTCGACCCCCAGTAACCAATCTCTCGCGCGGGACCAATTATTCAACTTGGAGCGTCTACATGTGGGAGTACCACCGGGGGGGGGGGGGGGGTGAGGGGTGGAGGGGGTGGTCGGTCGTTGGACGTTCCGTTGACCCGACCAATGGTCCATTTATCAAACGAGACTTTATTAGGTGTACGGCAATTTATTTCACCGATTATAGTCCGGCAGAACCAACCCCCTCACCCTTGTTTCGTGTGCCTTTGGAGATACCATGGGTATATGCTCTGGTGCAGTTTTGTGATGAGATGGCATTATGTCATAATTTTCTTAAAGCTGTTCAAATCTACGTTTGATAGATCAGCAGTTACTCTGCACCCCTCTCCCCACCATCAGATGGTGGGGAGAGGGGTGTTATAGCTTGAAGGGGCGCTATAACAAGTGCACATACAAATACAAATCTGGCAACCAGACTCAGGTCTCTTTCGGATTACCCTTTTGACAACCAACAAATGCTCATGAGTAAGGTGAGGCCCCTGTACTTGTCTTTCTTGTGGCACTTTAGAAGTTTAGAGTATACGATTGTCTTAGATGACTTTATAATTATGTTAAACTTCTGCTTGTACATGTTATGGCTGCCACTGCATTGCTTTTCTGTGTGCAGTACTACACAAAAATTATAGTTCCGAATGAATTTGCGCAGTTGTAAAACCATTTTTGTGCATTTAAAAATTGGTTTAAACTGTTCATTGTCATCCAATTTCGAATAATTTACCATGAAAGATGAGTAGGGAGAGAAGGGTGGGTGGGTAGGTTGTACGGTTCTAAAAAATCCTTAGAAGAGGCCCTGGAGCACTGCAGAGCCAGAAACACGTCCCCTTGCAGAGCCAAAAAAAGCATCCACTTGTGGACCAGAAATGGCCTGCAGGGTGCAACGGGTGGGGTGGGGTGGGCCGAACTTTCGACACCTCTGCTGTAGAACTTCGCTTAAGTGGCTGTTCCTTTCATTTATAAAGATCATCTGGTGTGTTTGAGAGATGGAGAAATGAATGGGATCATTCACACCCGTTCGTTATTCTCCATAATTGTTTGGATGTGTGGATTAGTTTTTTTACTCGCGCTTGCTTTTACGCGCATGTGTGGCTGCACTTTTGTGTTGCTTCTTGATGGGATTTGTCTGTCAAAATCGGGTGTCACTAAAACGACCTAGATATAAAGGGGGAGACGCACAACTGTATTGCCTAATAAATCATTGTTATTTTGGCTTTTGTGGAAACGACATTCAGCCACGTATAGGATGTTGACAGCATCAGATTGCACGTGCTTGCAACTCGTAAGAGCAGACCTTGAAGCTAACCAGAGAGTAGGAAAATCTAATCCTTTCAGCTAACCACTAGTCGGTAGAGCAGTCCCCGAGAGTAGGAAGAGTAGCAGTCCCCCAGGGGTAGTTTGTGTAGTAGTGTAGTTGTCCCCCAAGGGTAAGCTGTGAGTCTCCATGAGTGTGAGGAGTAGTAGTTCCCAAGAGCAGGAACAGTTGTTGCCCCCCAAGGGTAGAAAGAGCAGTACCCAAGAGTGGGAAGAGTATAGTAGTCCTCAAGAACTAGAAGAGTAGTCCCCAAGACTAAGACAAGTAGTCTCCAAGAGTAGGAAAAGTAGTTCCCAAGATTACGAAGAGTAGTCCCCAAGAGTTAGAAAAGTAGTTCCCAAGAGTAGTAAAAGTAGTTCACAAGAGTAAGATATAGTTCCCAAGAGTGTGAAAAGAGCAGTCTCATTAGCGAACCACAAAAGTCACGCAGTATTTTCCACTTAGAAGGTGGGAGGAGAATGCTTCCCTTGCAGTCAGTTCCTTCATAATATGCTGTTGGTGGGAGGAACTGAATGCCATATTATGCCAGTGAATGTTTCTGTTTTTTAAAACTGAATTCTCCACATTGTTCCCAGTGAAAAAAACGTGATTTTTTTCTCTCCAAGCTAGAAATCGAACACCCGCCAACGGCATCAACAGTCGTGCACGTGCCCACTATGTAGCACTGTTGAGATCTTTTTTGAGAAAAAAGGTGCACCATAAATGTCTGATCATCTTGCATTTCATTTGCCAGATTTACCTTGTACTGAAAATATCCAGTTGTTGACTTCCGCGTTCGGAATTGTTTCCGGATAATTTCGCGCCAGTTGATCTTTCCGTGTGATTTGAGTTTCATATGGCATGCAGTAATTCTAGGTTTCATTTTATACAGCACTGGCAGATTTCATATAAATATAATTATCGCTGCTGCCTAGCTTTGATTCTAGGTTTCAATATTCATGGCAATAAGTCTGGGTTTCGTGTGTCTATAATAATTGACACTTTTCGCTTGAGGTAAACAACGGTTTCATGGCTTGTCTGTTATGGAGCTGCATAATTCACTATAAATTATATAGATCACCTGCTGTACAGGGTGGGCCAAAGAAGACAAAAAACCTATGGGGGGGTCTTTTTTGGTCTACCCTGTAGATTGGATTGCATTCAAAACCTGCCCAGAATGAAGCATACATCACTGAGCTGGTCCATGCATTGCCAGAAATGCTATATATATAATTTATATATCTAATTTTATATAATATACATATATATAAATTCTATATATAAATATATATATACATACATACATATATATAAATTCTCGCTCCATATATTATATACATAATTACATATAGGAAAATTCTATCATGAGATTACTAATACATTACACGGCTGTAAAGGACTGACATATATCATGTGTGTTTCGCTGTATTGCTGTTTGATGACATGATGTATCATAAACCATGTATCATAATAAACCATGTATCATAAACCATGGTGCAGCATCAGATAGGAAATGAATATAAAGAGGAGAAATGAATAAAAACTGATGGGACAGTTCGTTGGTGAGAGGCCATTAACGGATGTATGGTCCTCTTATGTGGTCTGGCTTGTCAATGACTGACCAGACGCCCCCTCTCCCACACCCCACTCTCTCCCACCCCGCTCTGACCTTTGCACTTTGCTGTGTTGGAAATGTCATCCTGTGGATAATGAAGGTCGTTTGGAGTTGGGTTCGGATTAATCGGGCAAATGTGATCTAGTTGATTGTTACTGGTACATGGTTGATTTCCATGTACTCTGACACTGTACACAGTGTACAGGGAGAATTGTGTTTTATGGTCAATGGTCTGTCAACCCAGATCATGATGGTGATCTTATGGTCTGTCATCCCAGATAAATGGGTCCTATGGTTTATGTCTCATCCCAGATTTGTGGGGCGCGGTGGTGTAGTGGTGGCGTCGTTGCCTTGGGAGCCGGAAGGTCCGAGGTTCGAATCCACCTCCCCGCGTAAGGACCTTGGGCAAGTCCTTCACTCACAATTGCTCAGCGCTTCGGCGTGAAACTCCGATGCAGTGTCCGCTCTGCATCGGGAGCGCCTCTGAGTAGAGAGCTTGAAGGGGCGCTATAACAAGTGCACATACATACATACATACATATGATGGTTTTAGGCCTAAAAAATGACTATAATCCAATCGGATCCAGTCTGATCTGGACACTTCTCTGTCGCCGTTATGATTAAAGGAACGCCATCAATCGATAGTGAATCGCGTTGATATATTATATATAATATATACATATAATATATATGAATATATATATGCATATATAAACTATATATAGTCATATATATATATATTCGTTTTATTGAGATTCTCGTTGATTGTCCAAGTGCTCGTGGTACCTGGAGAAGTACTGGCCGCAGTAGTAGATCTCGCTGTCCATTGGGGGGGGGGGAATTGACGGGGAAAAGGGGGGGAATTGGTCTTATTCCTGCGCACAGCGGAATGAATGACAGGGTGGAAGGATGGAAGAGGTTGATGTGACAGCTGGCTTTGAAGGCGTCTCTCTCTCTGTCTCTGTCTGTCTGTCTGTCTGTCTGTCTGTCTGTCTGTCTGTCTGTCTGTCTGTCTCTCTCTCTCTCTCTCTCTCTCTCTCTCTCTCTCTCTCTCTCCTGCGGCTTCCTCCATCGTCCTCTCGACTGTTTACTGTGATTATCTCGTCTGTACCGGTCAATGGACCAAACAAATTTGAGGATCATAGAGCCCCGGCCCCGACGCACACTCACTCACTCACTCTCTCGCTCACTCACTCGGTCGGTCGGTCTGGCGATGACCCGGCTACAAAGCCCGATCCAGATGGAGAAAAAGAAGCGAAAGAAAGAGATGGGTGGGGGTGGTTGGGGGTGGGGGTGGGTGGGGTGGGTGGGGTGGGGTGCTGGAACGATGCCAGGAACCGGGTTGAATGAAGCCGTGGGGGAGGGAGTGGAGGAGGATGGGGAGGAGGAGGAGAGGTAGGCGATGATAAAGACAAGGAGGGAGATGAGAGGGAGAAGGGGGTAGGAGGAGGAGGAAGAAGAGGTGGATGGACTTGAGGATGAAAGGAGGATGAAGAATAGGAAGAGGATGGGAAGGAGTACGGTTGTTGGATGGAAGGAGGAGGAGGAAGGGAGGGAGGAGAAGTCATTAAGCGAATAAATACATGCACTGTGGTTGGAAGCAAGTGGAGGATGAGGAGGAGGAGGAAGAGGGTCTGTGGAGGAGGAATACGGAGAGGAGGAGAAGAAGGAGGAGAGAGGAGGAGGAAGAGGGTCTGTGGAGGAGGAGGAATACGGAGAGGAGGAGAAGAAGGAGGAGAGAGGAGGAGGAAGAGGGTCTGTGGAGGAGGAGGAATACGGAAAGGAGGAGAAGAAGGAGGAGAGAGGAGGAGGAAGAGGGTCTGTGAAGGAGGAGGAATACGGAGAGGAGGAAAAGAAGGAGGAGAGAGGAGGAGGAAGAGGGTCTGTGGAGGAGGAGGAATACGGAGAGGAGGAGAAGAAGGAGGAGAGAGGAGGAGGAGGAGGAATACGGAGAGGAGGAGAAGAAGGAGGAGAGAGGAGGAGGAATACGGAGAGGAGAAGAAGAGAGGAGGAGGAGAGGAAGTGGAGGAGGGTAGTTGATGGTGGAGGAGAGGTGGAGATGGAGCAGGAGGAGGATGAAGAGAAGTAGGAGTAGAAGAGAGGAAGTGAATGAGGAGGAGAGAAGGAAGCTCTGGGTTTCATGTATCAGCAAAAGAGGATGTACTGCCGACTGTCTGAAGGAGAGAGGGAGGAGAGGAGGGGCGATGGGAAGGGGCTGTGGTGGTGGTGGGAGAGAGGGGAAGTTAACCCCGGTTGTGACATTTTCATGGAGGAAGAAGATAAAGGGCATTACGTATGATAAACGCAACATCGAGATTCGTATTCTCCGATCAAAACATTGAACTTGTGAACACATCTCCCGTCTTCTTCTTTTTAAGGCTCTGCAAGGTCGCTGTCCGACGGGTCCAGCGCAGCCACTCGGAGGAGAGTAGGAGCCACTGCGAGACACTCTGGCTTAGGAGGAAAAGGAGGAGGAAGGACAGAAGGAGGAGGGGCAGGAAGAGGAGAAGATGACGTGGAGGAAGAGGAGGACCAGAAGAAAAAGGAGGATGACGAGGAGGAGGAGGAGGACGAGGAGGAGGAGGAACAGGAGAAGGAACAGGAGGAGAGGAGGAACAGGAGGATGAGAAGATGACGTGGAAAAGGAGGACCATAAGAAAAAGGAGGATAACGAGGAGAAGGATGACGAGAAGGAGCAGGAAATGGAGGAAGAACAGGAGGAGGAGAAAGAGGGAAGAATAGGAATAGGCGGTGGAGGAGGATGACGAGAAAGGAGACAAGGAAGATTTGTAGGACGAGGAGAAGGAGGAGGACGAGAAGGAGGACGAGGAGGAAGACAAGGAAGAGGTGGAGGACGAGGAGTGGGAGGACGAGAAGGAGGAGAAGAAGAGTGATGAGAAGAAGAAGAATGATGCGAGGAAGGAAAGAAGGCGGGGTGGCGGTGTATGAAGTGGAAGAAGAAGATGACGAGGAAGAGGATGAGAAGGGAGTGATGGTGGCCGGTTGCTGGCGGCTGCAAGTGGTTATGCCAGAAGAATGTGAGGACATAAAAGAATTGACAGAGATTAGAGGAGATGTGTAGGGCCGTTGTAATTGGATGAGTGGTGGGTGGGGTGGGGGTGGGGTGGGAGGGTGTATGGATGGCTGGATGGATCCGTGGGTGGGGTGGGTGGGTGGGTGGGTGGGGTGGGTGGGGTGGGTGGGTGGGTGGGGTGGGTGGGTGGGGTGGGGTGGGAGGGTGTATGGATGGCTGGATGGATCCGTGGGTGGGGTGGGTGGGTGGGTGGGGTGGGTGGGTGGGTGGGGTTGGGGTGTGGTCGTTGAATCGGTGGTTGGAAGAAACATTGGGAGAAACCTACTCTAGGAGATAGCTGTACCGTGGGGGAGGGGAAGGGGTAGATTCCGGGGGCAGGGTAGGTCGTTTGGCAAAAACATGGGGGACGATGGTAAGCGTGCTGTGCAGAAATGGGCAACTTGATAGTGTGATCTTTTCACATTAATTTTACATATATAATTATAGCAACATATCTGTGGTGTTGTGATGTTGCATCTGTTAGGTTTATTACAGTTGCTACTGCTGCTGCTCTTGCTGTATCAAAGTGGAACTGTTTTAGATTTGGTGTAAAATCCAGGCAACCAGAACTGGGATGATGAATTCTGAAGTTTGGGTTGGCACCCTCTTCTATTGACCTCTGGCCATGAAATCCTGTATGCTAGCATAAAGTCAATCGATCTGCCTTAGGGGCAGAGAAGTGAGAGAACTTAAGAACTTATCATCAGCAACACAGGACAGTCTATTCTGTAGTTGAGGAGCGCCCCCTACCGTGAGCTTCTATGATCCATTGGCCCAAATATGGGAGTCAATGACATGGCCATAGACTTCTAGATTACATGGCATACGATACTAAGCGGAAGGCGGTTGGTGAAGACAATTATAAGTATTATAGGATTATAAGTAATATTGGAGTGCTCCTGAGTAGTAACCTTGAAGGAGCGCTATATCAAATTCTTGGTAAATAAACAAATAATAAATAAATCAAAGCTAGTTCGGCTGTTTGTTGAGCCTGTTTTGAGTTAGAAACATGCTATTGAGACATTTCGAGGCCGGGAAGCTTTGTTTGGATAGCATAATTGGAATTGGAGTCCAGAAGCACATACAACGGATTTAATTTAATTTAATTAATTTTAAAGGTCCCTGAGGAGGAGAGTTTCTAACTAATACACTCTTATGGTGCTCCTCCTCCACGTCATCCTCTCCTATTCCTCCTGTTCCTCTCCTCCTCCTGTTCCTCCTCCTTCTCCTCCTCGTCCTTCTCCTCGTCCTTCTCCTCCTCCTCCTCCTCCTCGTCATCCTCATTTTTCTTCTGGTGCTCCTCCTCCTCCTCCCCCCCAGCGACATCAGAAAGAAAGCAATGGAGAAGGCTGGCCTTGTCGATCGCTAGAGTTCAACGAACTGACAGCACAAGGTGACAAGGTGAGGGTTGAGCTGTTCAAGCTTCCGATTGGTTCGGACTGCTTGACATGTCTCTGATTCACATCCAGTTGCTATTAATGTCCTTCCGCTTGACGTATGTATGTATGTATGTATGTATGTATGTACGTATGTATGTATGTACGTACGTACGTACGTACGTATGTATGTATGTACGTACGTACGTATGTATGTATGTATGTACGTACGTATGTATGTATGTATGTATGTACGTATGTATGTATGTACGTATGTATGTATGTACGTATGTATGTATGTATGTACGTATGTATGTATGTACGTATGTATGTATGTACGTACGTACGTATGTATGTATGTATGTATGTACGTATGTATGTATGTATGTATGTATGTATGTATGTATGTATGTACGTATGTATGTATGTACGTATGTATGTATGTACGTATGTATGTATGTACGTATGTATGTATGTACGTATGTATGTATGTATGTACGTATGTGCGTATGTATGTATGTATGTATGTATGTATGTATGTCCTTCCGCTTGACGTGTTCAATGTTCAGCTGGGATGAAGCAAGCTGGTGGCTATCAAACTTGGTCGTTGGCAGATAGTCATTATTACTGCCTCAAACCAGTGAAAAATGTCATGTAAGGGTCATTGAATCTAGGTGCACTGTATGGTAAGGTCATCTTGGTGTGTAGCTGTCTACTTGTAATGTGACCTTAATGTGGAGTAATCAAGTGTTTTTGTAAGTAAGTAAGCAAGTAAGTAAGTAAGTAAATAAATAAGTAGGTAAGTAAGTAAAGAGGTAAGTAGGTATGTATGTAGGTAGGTAGGTAGGTAAGTAGGTAGGTAAGTAAGTAAGTAGCTTTTATTTGCCTCTGACAAGCGCACAGTTAGTGTACTATGCTTACTTGCTTACCATATATGCACACAAGCTGACTCTATAGCTGCCTGGTCAGAATCCTAGGTGAACCGTAAAGGTCATGTGTGCTGCTGGTTAGCTTCAGTGATAGGCGCTACATAAATGTTGAGATGATGGAGGAGGCAAGTGCTGTAGTACGTGGCATTCCAAGCATTCTGTCCTCAACTTGCACCTATCCTAGATTAGTTACATGTAGTCCATGCATTCTATGGCGGCTGGCCATAATATTATCCTCAAGTGGACGACTGGAAGTAGTTGGAAGGAGGGCGAAAGAAGTGGGTCACTGCTGGTCGCGAAAGCCAACCTAACGTAATGAATATCGGTCCAGGTACACTGACAAACGCAGGCACACGCACGTGCACACATGTGCACACATGCACGCACACACACCAACACGCCCACACACATGCACGTGCACACACCAACACACACACATGCACGCACACACCAACATGCACACACACATGCACGTGCACACACCAACACACACACATGCACGCGCACACCAACATGCACACACACATGTACGTGCACAGTGCACACACCAACACACACACATGCACGCGCACACCAACATGCACACACCAACACACACACACACATGCACGCGCACACCAACATGCACACACACATGCACGTGCACACATGCACGCGCACACCAACATGCACACACGCAGGTGCACACATCAACATGCGCACACACAGCATGCATAGTTACACACAGACAGACACACATGCATGCTCACACATGTGCACAGATACATACAAGGAAAATTGGTCGATGTATATGGATACATATGCATACACTGTCACGCGCACAGGCAAACACAAGCAGAGACACACGCATGCACAGGCTTACAGAGTGTACAGATGACATGTGTGCACATAGAAAACACACACAAAGAATACAGAGCCAGACACACATGCAGAGATGCACAGACACACTCACACCCACACACCTACACACACACACACACATGGAGAATGGTACCAGTGTATCATATAATATGGTTAATGTTTCTGAGGCTGTGTTAGGGGGTCACAGTCTGAGTGAACAGCAACGTTTATCTGAGGCATTCCTTACAACTAAGCAGAGACCCACATACTCTCTCCGAAGTAAAAGTCTGGCATGGAAGCCAACGCATATGGTAACGAATAGTCAGCACTTTCCTTCCGCGGCGCTCCACGTACATCGGTTTTGTTGATATTAACTGGCAACTGAATGATGCTTTATTTGTGTAACCTACGGATGCTGCGATCCAACGAAAGTGGAACTTGCTACGAAAGTGGAAGATGCTACGAAAGTGGAAGATGCTACGAAAGTGGAACGTGCTACGAAAGTGGAACATGCTATACCCCGGACGTGGAACACGGAACGTGCCTTTGAAAGCATATCCAGATGCCTGACTGATCTAGCTTTTCATGGCGCTGCTGCATGCTGGGCTGTATAAATGGCAAGGCAGAGTTTGTCAGATGAGGTGTTAATGTTGTTGTGAGTAGTGGTCTATGCGTCTCACTGGGTTGGTTGTTCCGATGGTTGTTCTTCCCCCCATTCCTCCCCCCCAAAGGGTTCATTCAACTGCACCTGCTACTCTTCCACATGGTTGCTGGCGTCAGGAACCGACAATGGTGAAGATATAATGAAGATATAATGGAGATATAATGAAGATATGATGAAGATATATAATGAAGATATAATGAAGATATAATGGAGATATAATGAAGATATAATGAAGATATGATGAAGATATAATGAAGATATAATGAAGATGTAATGGGGATATAATGTAGATATAACGAAGATATAATGAAGATATAATGGAGATATGATGAAGATATAATGAAGATATAATGAAGATGTAATGGGGATATAATGTAGATATAACGAAGATATAATGAAGATATAATGGATATATAATGAAGATATAATGAAGATATATAATGAAGAGATATAATGAAGATAAAATGAAGATATAATGAAACTGTGAAATTTTTTAGACTCTATAGCTATGCTTTCCATATCTGCCTTCTCAGATGATCAGATTGCTAATGGGATCGCAAGGCCTTCATCTCTGTGGTTGGGATTCTTATCCGAGGGCATTGTGATTACTCATAGTTATACATATGTATCTATTTGTACAGCTTCATATTATAGCACTTTTGTACAGCTTCATATTAGACTGCTTTTATCTGATTTCCTTGGTAACTGTGGATTTATTAAATCCATTTAACACACATTTTGGACATGCTTCAGATATACATTTTTGGCAGTTTGAGGGTTGTGCTAGAAATTATCAGAGATAGGAAGAACTTTGATCGCTAACTATATACCGGTAATTCATGCATTCAATAGTCTTCAAGAAAACACCAGGGATCCCTGTGAAACGGGGGGAGGGGGTGATGGGTAGTAGATAGGGTGACTAACCATTTTGGAAGTATTTTATATATGTTTTTGTCAGTTTGAGCTAGAAAAGTATTAGAGATATGAAGATCTTTGATCAAGTTATTAATCATATAATTTAAGCATTCAATAGGTTTCAAGTGTTACTGGCCTATAAATATTATAAGGTTGCATTGCAGGCATTACATTGCATTGCAGGATTGCATTACATTAGAGTTACTTTGTATTACCTTGATTGCTTACTTTATCTTGCGCTTCCTTTTCGCTTTACTTCACTTTGTTCGTTCTACTTTGTGATTTATCGTTCGCAGTTTTTGTTTTGCACAGCTGCCTCAATGTCATTTGTCTTTATGCTTCAATTCTGCGTATCACTATACTTAGTCCGGTTTCCGTTAATATAATCCCAACACTTTGCCACATTGGCAGTAATTTCCAAAGCCTTTGGCTCAGAGCGCACCTTTTAATCGCCTATAAATAAATACAGGCGGGAGAATTGCTCAATTTGAATAATTTCTCGCACTAATCTTGGTTCATTTCTTCTCTCCTGAGATGCAGTTGCATGCATCAATGGGTTTAATGCTCGCGTCGTAAACAATGAATTCGTTTGGATGATGCCATTAGCGTAAATCCAAAGTCTAAAGCAGTGCATATATATATACACATACATACATACACACACAAACAAACATATATATATATATATATATATATTATATGCATATATATACACACACAAACATATATCTATATTATATATATATAATATATATATAATATATACAATATATATATACAGTATACAAGCATCTCTGTTTTTCTGCTGAGATTATGTTGGCTTACGTGCTGCGTGTATGCTTGAACGCATATGTGTATACATGTATGCATTTATGTTTGTCTATATTTATGTATGTGCATAACTGTTCATGCTGTCAGGTGCTTGTATACATATGCATAAATACTGTGTCTGTGCGAGCAAGTCCCTTCACTCGCAGTTGCTCACGAATGCGCTTCTTCGTGAAACTCCGATTAAGTGTCTGCGCTGTAGTCGGGAGCGCCTCTGAGTAGAAATTTTGAAGGGGCTCGTACATGCATAACATCTTATTACGTCCTATGCAGTGTAAGAATTGTGGAAAAATAACTGAGGGGGGGGGTTGGACCATTACCCACTTGGACTCGGGGTGTGAAAAACATACTTTATCATGGGGCTCTAAAAAAGACTGGTGGGGTTGGAACCCCCCCCCCCTTTGGCAATTCTCACCCTGATCCTATGGATGCATCTTATGGACTCCTGAAAGAGGTTGAAAATGTTTCCTCAGCTGCGATGAGCATTGAGCAATCACCCCTGCCTTTCTTAGTAATATTAAGTCTCCTTCTTTTGATCAGAGATCAACACCGCTCATGCATTATTCATGCTAATGTACGAACGCCGCTGATCTACTGGAAGAAATAATTTCGACTCCGACTATCATCGGACCCCGCTGATTGGCTGCAGCGCCTAAGTGCAGCGCTCCATGCGGCGGCGGCGGTAACTACGACGGCAGACGATCGTCCTGAATAGCCGCCGCCGACGTTTTCATGCTGTGAACACACATCACCGACTTTTCCTTTATGCGGTCGTGCGTACAATGTGCATGCACCCCTGCTGGCATATTTGTGTTTTGCCTTCGAGGTGGGTGGTGGTGGTAGGGGGTGTGGGATCGGGTGGGGTGGGGGTCAGCCATTGGTCGGTTAGGTCGGGTCGGGCTTTCCCTCCTGCTGCTCCTCCTCGCAAGAATCTGTGAAACTTTTCTTCGGTGAAATATTGCTGATGGATATCGGTGTGTGTTTTTCGTACATTAAGAAGGATGCCACAGCTCTCGCCACGATGTTTCGCAGCAGTAGCAGCGTCCGAATCATTTCTGGCGGGGTTGTATTAACACACGTAGTAACTCAAACCATAAACCGGCCGACTCATAAAACCGCGTAAAGTATTGGCTCTTGCTAAGAGTCGGACATGTTTTGGCTCAACGGCCACTACCACCGCCCCCGCCGGCTCCACGGCGCTGCTCTAAATCTTACTTTCTCGATCGCCTATACCGATAAAACCCTTGCGATGAATTCCTAATATTTCCAGATAAACTACAAGTGCTTTACGCTGCATGAATGGCGATATAACTTTCAGACCATCACTCCAGCAGCATTTCCATCTATGGCTGCTGCTGCTGCTACTGCTACTGCTGCTGCTGCTGCTACTGCTGCTGCTGCTGCTGAAGTAATCTGGATGTATGAGGAGCGTCTTTGGCTTCTGATGCTGCGTATAGACTTCTTCATGGTGCCACTGTTCTTATTATTAGATGCTGCTGTTGTTGTTTTTGTCTGCTGCGCTGGTCAAGAAATAATAATAATTTTCAATCTTGCAGATGATGTGGGATCGTGATATCGAGTTCATGATTGGCATTTTATGATTGCAATTTGTTCTTGCGGTGACCCAGTAATAAGTCGTGCGTTCGAGTTTGGCGCCGCACGAACTCAGACCTGCGTTTGTGTAGCGCATTTTTAGGCAAGTAAGTAAGTAAGTACGTAGGTAGGTATATTGTTTAGTGCTCCACTTGCAAATGCACAATGGGACAAACAGTATCATTACGATACACTGAAGTAATAATTGGTAATTAAAGGTGTATTTAACTGTTTAACACAGCCCAGCATGTGTTAAAATGTATGGAAAACATATGCAGTTGGTTAATTGTTAAAGGGGGCTTCATATAAGTAGCCAGCAACGAGTCTGTTCTGATTGAGGTATGTTGCTTTGCTGCTATCCTGCTGCTGCTGCTGTTGTTGTTGTTGTTGTTGTTGTTTGATGTGTTGTGTTAGTTTCGGTGGTGCTGTTGTCTACATCTTTGTCTACATATTTTGTGATAGTCGGTTGTCATCTGTTTTATTTTCCTCACGTTGTCAGTTGTGTTGTTCATCGTGGTTACTGTTATGGTGTTGTTGTCATTTATTGTCAGCTGTTCTATTGTTCATTGAGGCTGACATTGTCAGTTCTTTTCTTTACTGTCGTCTGTTGTCGATTTGGCTGTCAATTGTTCGCTTTTCCATCCATCCATTCATCCATCCATTCGCTCATCTATTCATCCATTCACCCATCCATTCATCCTTCCATTCATCCATTCATCCATCCATTCATCCATCTATCCATTCATCCATCCGTTCATCCATTCATCCATCCATCCATCCATTCATCATCCATTCATCCATCCATTCATCCATTCATTCATCCATTCATCCATCCGTTCATCCATTCATTCATCCATCCACCCATTCATTCATCCATCCATTCATCCGTTCATCCATTCATCCATCCATCCATTCAGGCATTCATCCATTCATCCATCCATTCATCCATCCATCCATCCATTCATCCTTCCATCCATTGCGGCACTTGGGGAGCGGGTGAATCTCTCGCCCTCCTCCGCCTTCGTCATCGCCGCTCTTAACAGCCAAGGCGCCCATTCTCGTCACACGCTTCCTATTCCCGGAGATAAAGCTGGAAGCAATGCAAGCCCCAATCCAAGCCCCAATGCAAGCCCAATCCAGGCCCCAATCTAAGCCCAAAGCCCAGCCCCCTCTGGGTTTCTGCTAGCGGTCGCAACCGACGCTGAGTGCTAATGAAGAGCATCTATTGGCTGTATAATTATATATTATATATATGTATATATGTGTATATAATATGAGAACTTTGAGAAGTCTGGCATGGTTTTGTTTTGACATTTCCGGGCTTTGCTTTCAATTCATCTGACAATGAAGGCGATGATGTTTTGCGATGGTGTTTTGCGTGTGTTCCAATTGAGATGAGAAAAACAAGGGATGCAGTTGAGTTAAGTTTAAAATTATCCGTTCAACTTTATCTCATGAAATTATGGAATCATATTCTTGGTCCGATTCTCTAAATATATATGGAAACCTTTAGCTTAATATGTCATGTCCCTCTTCCTCTCCCTCTCCCTCTCGCTGTTCCTCTCCCTCCTCCTCCTCTTCCTCTCCATCTCCCTCTCCCTGTTCGTCTTCCTCTTACTCCTCGTTCCTTCTCCTTCTTCTTTCTTCTTCTTCTTTCCACAGTTCTGCTTTGTAGGTCCATCTTGTCTGGATTAGGTTGCTCTATGACCTATGACCTCTTGGTCTTTCTTTGTCCCATTTCCACAGCTGCTGCTGTTGGAATAAACTGTTCTGCTTGATCATGTTTGTATATATCTTTTACTCTAGGCCACTCCCTGTGGTGCCATTAGTGCCAGGTAGTGCCAGTGCCTAGCTTGGATTACGAAGGAGGGCTAAGCCAATGACCCCGGTGGCCTTAAGATAGAGTTGAACACTGGAACTGGAATATATATATATATATATATATATATATATATACACACGTATATATATATTTATTGTGTTTGTCTGTGTCTGTCTGTATCTGTCTGTGTTTGTCTGTATCTGTCTGTGTTGATGGTTATGTGTAGCTGTGTGTCATGCTGCGTTATCTCTCTGACACTTTGCACCATCAGCAGTTTGGTAGAAGCAAATTATTCTGACCGGCATACTTACTCATACTTACATACATGTGTAATCTGAACGTTCTCATTCTTATGAGGAAAGAAAGCATGTTCACATATATTTTCTTTTTCACTTGCATATCCTTGTCAAAATAAGTTTCGGCTGATATGCAGAAGAAATGTTGAGTTTGAATTGAGCGCTGATGTGCTCATTTGTGTATGTATGTGTGTACGTACATACGTACATGTGCATGCACGCTCGCACATATGCGGGGCGCGGTGGTGTAGTGGGTATGTTCGTCGTCTTGCAGCCGAAGGGTTGCAGGTTCGAATCCACCTCAAGTCGCCGCGTAAGGACCTTGGGCAAGTCCTTCACTCGCAATTGCTCTCGGCGTGAAACTCCGATTCAGTGTCCGTGCTGTAATCGGGAGCGCTTCTGAGTAGAGAGCTTGAAAGGGTGCTATAGGATGTGCATGTATACATACAATGGTTACCTCAGAATAATGTTCCTTGTTACTTCGAGGCTCTGGTGGTCTATTTACTCTAGCGTCGTGACTACAAGGCATTTTGATTTTATTGTTATTTCGAAATGTCCTCCTGATTCTAAAATTTTATGGTTTCTTGATATTGGATTTAGCTGCGGGCTGCTGTTGTTAATGAGATTGCTTGGCAATTGCATTGTGATTCCTGCTAAGTTTCAGCAGATGTGTCTGATGTGTGGGTGGGGGGAGGGGGAAGAGGAGGGGATATATTCAGATCTATCAGCTGTGTGTGTGTGTGTCTTGATAGCATGCACGACATTGCACGTGCTTGCGCAAGCTGGTGCAGATTAGCATGTGCGCTGAAATGGATTAAGCAGGCATTGTTTTGGATATTATTGTTTCTGACTGATCACTTCAGTAAACGCCGCCCCCATGCCGTTGCCCTGCTGTAGGTTGGGTGTATCTAAACTTATCAATCGCTTCTATAACACATCATTGTGATCATAAGCCAAAAGATATAGGTCTTAATAAGCATCGTGATTTGTTGGAGTTGACATGCGTGATTTGTTGGAGTTGACATGCGGTTAAGATATATGTCAGATAAGCCAGGTCAGGCTTCAAAGAGCTGAGTCAGCTGAAACATGTACCGGTATGTATGTTTGTATGTATGTTTGTATGTGTGTATGTATGTATGTATGTATGTATGTATGTATTTATGTATGTATGTATGTATGTATGTATGTATGTATGTATGTGTGTATGTAATGTGTGTATGTATGTTTGTATGTATGTTTGTATGTGTGTATGTATGTATGTGTGTATGTATGTATGTATGTATGTATGTATGTATGTATGTATGTATGTGTGTGTATGTATGTATTATGTATGTATGTATATATATATATACGGTAGTGTGTGGCATGGGCAGTGGGCTCCCATACATAGGGCAGGAGGGGCACACTTGCCCCTCCCCGAAGATTGACACCCATATTCTAAAATTAACAGTTTTCTGTTTCGACAAATTTCTTCGCACTACAGCACTAATAACGATAATGATGATGCACAAATTGAAACTGAAGCCATTTAGAAGCCTCTGCAAAAACAATACCCACGTTCTTGACCTGCTCTGCACTTCCAGGCTCTTGCATGCTAGAAATTTAACCACCACCAAATTGTATTGTATTGTATCTATAAATTTATAAAGCGCCTCTCACAGTGCACACCAATCAGAGGCGCTCCCAGTACGTTAGACCAAGAGAGAACAAAAAGTTTTCCCCTCCTGCAAAAATATATGTTCATGTGCCATGCATGGCTTGTGCTTTGGTTTGGTATATAGGTCTACTATAAGCGTGTAAACTCTTTAGCTACCACGCCGATGTGCCATTACTTTCTGCCCGTTAAGCACCAACGTACCACTTAGCTTCTTAAAACCATATGTATTTCATTGTCGCTCTTGCAAGGCTGTTGATCTCCGCTCTGCAGCACGCGACCATCAGGTAAGTACCATCATTAGATCTACCACCTCAACACAGCTTGTAAGCTTCACCACGGTCGGCCCAGGCCCGTCCTTGTAGTATCTAAGGCTGCCATACTGCTTGAATTTATTTGCCGTTCTTTGGCGTTCTTCTGTCGATTGTACGTTTGTATAGTGATGCTGAGGAGCAGCTCTGAAAGTGTTTTCTGGAAGAGGCAACTTATGAACATAATAATTATGAGCATTGGCATTACTCTCTGTCATTCTGTCTCTTTCTCTGTTTCTGTCTATCTGTCTGTCTTTCTGTCTGCCTACCTGTCTTTCTGTCTGTCTGTCAAGGAATTTATATAGCACCCTTCAAGAGGTGCTCAGGACCCGTGCCTTGTCTGTCTGTCTGCCTATCTGTCTATCTGTCTGTCTGTCTATCTGTCTGTCTGCCTGGCAAGGAATTTATATAGCGCCCTTCACAAGGAACCAGGCACGGCCAAAGAGGAGTCTTCAGTAGTTTATAAAAAGAGCTAGACAGGTTCCACGTGCTATCTAGCAAGGAATTTATATAGCGCTTCATCAAGAGGCGCTACAGACCCTGCAGGCGCTGCCAAAGAGGAACGTCTTCAGCGGTTTATAAAAAGACAGGTCCCACGGGTGGGAACGCTATTCGAAACAGAGGGACCAACTAGTCATCGAGAAAGCCCTATTCTGTTTGATAGAGCTCTGTGTGAGCATGTGGAACCACAGAGTCGCCTCTGGGGCCAAGCGCATAGAGCGACGACCAGAGAGAGCACAGGCTGAAGTAAAGAGCCGCCGAAGATAGATTGGTGCACTACCCAGGACACAATGCCAGGCTGTATATAGAGAGGAGACCCTATAATGAATGCGCATTTGTGCTGACGGTATAAGCAGCTTTTGTAACGCATCCTAGACGAAGCTTGCTGCTGATGCTATTACATGGAAAACTACAACTTCTGCGGCATATATATATATATATATATATATAAATTATATATATAGCTTTATAATATATATATATATAGTCGTTGTATACTCTATAGGCCTACCTCTGACATACCTACAATTACAATCACTGTGCAAAACCGTGGGGCGCGATGGTGCAGTGGTGGGTTACGGTGCCTTGGATTCCCCCTCAAGCGGCCACATAAAGACCTTTCAAGAGCAAGTCCTTCACTTGCAATTGCTCGTGTGCTTCGGCATGAAACTTCGATGCAGTGTCCGCGCTGTATTCGGGAGCACCTCTGAGTGGAGAGCTTGATGGGGCGCTATGGCAAATGCAAGAAATAAATAAATAAAACAATTTTCCAGTTTGATTTAATACATTCTTAGTGTGTGTATACAGAACGTTGGGCGGCTCAGGATCTTTCTTGGCATCACCAGGTGTGCCCTATGATGTTCTGCTTTCACCATGACCATGGGGATAATATTTATCAAGTCACAGTGGTCAGTAGATTTCCATGTCTTCTTGTCGGCTCCACAGAAGCCATGTAAAATTGTAGATGAGTTAATTCAACTTAATTGGATGCTTGCTTTGCTGTCTCCTCTTTCATCGCCTATACTTGTCCTGCTGTGCAGTAAACAGGAAGACCTTCAGGTGAACTCGGTCAGAGTTTAAGAGTACGTTGGTGATTGTTTGTGATTATAGGGGACGAATTTGTTGCTATTCATTCATTCATTCGTTCATTCATTCATTCATTCATTCATAATTTTTTTTGTAAAACTAATCAAGCGGGTGGGACGATGTGGGGGACGGGGTGAACCAACCATAGAGGGGTCGTGTGGGCTGGCTCAGACCTAGGTGGGGGCTGGGTGGGTTTGGAGGAGTGGTGCTGGGCGAGGTGAGTAGGGGGAACGAGGATAGTGGTGGGGCGGGTGGGAAGGTGTGGTGGGCGGGTAATGGAGGCTGTGTGGGGTGGCAGTACAGGAGTGGGATGGAGCCGGGTCGGGGTCGACATGGGAGAGGGTCGGGGTGAGAATGGCGGAGTGGGAGCGGGGTGAGGCAAGGCGAGGAAATTTCCTGGGCAAACGCCGGGTAGCTCAGCTAGCACAAAAATAAGCTGGTTCATAAAAATCTCTCTGCACAGCTTGGAGCCACTCAATAAGTTTTCAGCTTATGGGGGGGGGGGGGGGGTGGGGGGTGGGGGGGGGGACAATAGCGGACGAGCAGGTATACGTAGACAAATAGGTAGGCATATGGTAAGAAGCAGCAAGACATATCTATAGGAAGACAGGATAGGCATGAAATGGTCTTTTCTGGTTGATATTCCCACTAAAGAGATGCTACATGGAAATGGAAGATTTATAATGACTTAGAAAAGCAGATCAACTGACGCAGTTCGTGTATATCAGCGTCAACATTGTTTTTACACCGTCAGCCTTGTAGGTTTTTAAAACTGTTCCTCAAGGACTCCATGCACCAGGTAATCATGTACATCAACGGCCTGTGGTTGTGTTCTGTATTAGTATCGCAGACACCTTTTTTTGAACCTTCTTGATATACAGAACCAGAATGTGTGAAACGTTACTTGCAGACATAGCAAAAATAGATTAGCTGAGTGTTAGATCATTATTATTATACGGAGCCATATGTTTCGTTTGTAGCTTGTAATTATTTTCGTCTTTTTGTGCGAAAAAATATGGAAGAGGCATTAATGTCTGGTGGTTGTTCTCTGAGCGTTGAGTCCAAAGTCTGCACTCTGAAGTTTAGTGTCTACAGACTACAGACTTCTTCTTCTGCTTGCTAATTCTGATTCATGCGAGTAAAGTTTTGCCAGAAGCTGTGTTGTTAGTCAAGCTCTGCTGGAGAGACTTTTGAAAGTAGGGAATGGGTTTGAGGACGGGGGCAAAGCAAGATTGCTATGCATGGCGTGTCCACAGAATGGTTTCTTGTAAGTGTCTTAAGCAAGGTTTATCTGATGCCTTGGAGTTTCTCTGCTTAGAAATCGCGTCTAGTAAGAATGGTCTTTGAAATGAATATAGTTCATCTTGATTACGCCTTGTTCTATAGTGTGAATGCAGCGTTGTGTTTGTTGTATGTCATGAGTAGCATTGAGCACGTTGTTGCTTCCGAATACTCTGGAGTTTCACTGTAACTTCCTTCATCACTGTTTTTGTTTTAGCACGGTAGAAGACTTTGATTCCACAATAGTGGTTGAGTGATTGAGAATGGCAGTTGTATTGTATCTATAAATTTATAAAGCGCCTCTCACAGTGCACACCAATCAGAGGCGCTCCAAGTACGTTGGACCAAGAGAGAAAAAAATAGTTTTGAGACGCCGAAAAGGGGCATTTGGCCCACCAGTTAATATGGAGGAACGTTGACAGAATCTCGTACAATGCACTAAGTTATGTCATCATTTACAGGCCTATTATCTATCCAAATAGTGTGATTTGAGCGGAATTAAAAACCAGGCGAGTTTAGTTGTCTCAGCTTCTATAGTCTATACAATGTAAGGTGAAGGTATATGCTTACTCTTACGTTCAAAATTATTGCAATAAACAACAGCTATCGGCCCTATGAACGTTTTACAACTTATACTATAGTTTATTGTACATTATAGTCTTAATGTCCAACATTATAGGCTACATCTTAACATTATTCTCAAAGATATTTTTGCTCCTTACTTTTTTATAATATGCAAATCTGCAGCTTAGCATATTCGTACAATATATTCAACTAATGTCTGATATATAGATATCTCATAGCCTTGGGGATATTGTCCTACCTAGTGGGGCGGGGGGGGGGAGAATGTTCAGTGTGTATAATGTCGAAGTGGGTGTAATGTCTGGGGGTGATAATATCCGTCGTTTACCCTACTTCTAGGTGCACTGTGTATTAAAGGTATACTGTTACGTGCCTCTTTGCATTCCTCCTTGTTATTGAGTAGTTGAAGGGTCTTTCAACTTATAAATGCAAACACGACCTCAGCCACGGACGGGTGCTAGTTGAGCCGCCCACGTTGCGTCGATACTCCTAAGGTGACGGATTTACTAGATATGAACAAACAAGCCATCATGGCCTGGGGCTGCAGACAGTGCAGAGCTGCTGCACACTCCAAAGGGCGACTGAACTTAAAAATTAAACAAATAAAGATTGAACTTTGAAGATTCTAAACTGCATTCAAGACGGCAAATAAATATATATCGTTGTAATGATATATATTTAAAGTTAAAAACTTTGGAGCGGCTTCAGTGTTAGGCACAGCAAACAATTGGTCTGGACCCTGTAGTACAGCGAAGTCGATTCAGCTGGTGGTGCTGTCTATGCTTGTTAACTGTCGCGTTGTGTCGACCGGTTATTTTGTCAATAAAACGAATATATATATATATATATATTAAATCGATCAACGTTCTCACACTGACCGTGGTGAATGTGCCGCTAAGCTCTGGCCTGGTTTGTTTTAATTCGTGCAAGGGGCCGTCCATAATTGACCACGCATTCTTGACGACTTTTTACCCATCCCTCGTTGTGCGTCAACGCAGTCATCAAGTAAGGGGCCGTCACACAAATCTGTGACCCCTCCCCATGGGCACCTAGGTGCGTGACGTCATTTATGGATGGTCCCTAATTAACAACAAACTAAAGGGAGCTCTAGGCCGGTGGAGTATCCCAGGTGTTCGCTGGAAAGTAGAAAGAAATCTACCCGTGGCCACACAGAATGCTGGAAAGTCTATTTAGCAAACTGTACACGATGCCAACATTGTCCATCCATCCTGTTGGTGCTGGGCGGTCTTGGTTTTTTCCCTGCTACAGCCTTTTACCACGGACGAACTGTATAGGAAATGTAAACAAGCCCTAGTCTGGGTTGGGGATTTGTTAGCAATGCCGTCATCATTTTCCCGGTAAACAGATCGTGAGTTTACTAGGGGAGCTGGCACCCCAGTCGGCGACTGGGGGCGACCCGCGGGGCGAGTTGGCTTGCCGGTGTAAACAGGTCTTAAGCGGGGTAGTCGTTGTTGCCGTCGCCGGTTAGGAAATGTTCTGTGTTGAGCGATCTAGGTATAGGATCAGATGGTTTATGCGCCTTCTGGAGTCATGGGAGAGTTGTCGGTCCGGAGTCTGGTCGGGTTTTTATGCGTGTGGTTCCGATGTTGCCTATCCATTTTGTAACCGCACTATAAAAAAATCGGAAAGAATAGAAATAAGCCGAGGAGGAAGGAAGTAGGCTCATGCGATGGTTGGAGGATGAGGAGGAGGAGGTGGAGGAGAAAGAGAAGGAGGAGAAGGAGAAGGAGGAGGAGAAGAAGGAAGAAGAGAAGGAGAAGGAGAAGGAAGAAGAGGAGAAAGAGGAGAAGGAGAAAGAGGAGGAGGAGGAAAAAGAGGGAAAAGAAGAAAGAAGATGAGGAGGAGAAGAAGGAGAAAGAGGAGGAGGAGGAGGAGGAGGAGGAGAAAGAGGAAGGGTGGGGAGGAGGAGGAGAAGGAAGAGGAGTACTACGAAGAGGAAGAGGAGCAGAAGGAGGAGGAGGAGGAAGAGGAAGTGGGGGAAGAGGAGGAGGAGAAGGAAGAAGAGGAGGAGGAAGAGGAGAAAGAGGAGTAGGAGAAGGAGAAAGAGGAGGGGGAGAAGAACAGCTTGACCAGTATAATATGATCTGATATAGATGGAGTGTGCACACTTGTGCATGCGCACATACGCAGAGATACAGAGACATACACAGAAACACATAGACGGACACACACATACATACCAACCAGTGAAACACGGCGGCGACCCCTCGTCGGTCGGTCCGTGGATAACAAAGAAGCAGAAATTCCAGGGAGAGCGGAAACAATCAGCATAAAGTTCTTTAAGGCTCTCCAGAGTTTTAGAAAGAATTACGGGAGTTCGTTAAAAAGGAACTCCTGCTTTCCAGACCTATTTCAGAGCTACATCGACCCTATATAATATATGATCCCTAACACATATGAGGCATATGAGGCATGTGAGGCACGATTGGTTAGAGCGGTGGACATGTAACACGGGGAGTACAGGTTCGATTCCAATCCAAGGCAGTTTCTGTGTATAGGACCTTAATGAGCAAGTTCTTCACTCATAATTGCTCTGCAATACAATTGCAGATGTGCCGTCGAGGTGTGTGTGTGTGTGTGTACTTCTGAGTTTTGTAAGGATGGCAAAATCAAATTTCAGTTGTATTGTATGTATGTATGTGCACTTGTTCTAGCGCCCCTTCAAGATTTCCACTCAGAGGCGCTCCCAACTACATGTAAAGCGCGAACACTAAATTGGAGTTTCACGCCGATGCGCGTGCTGAGCAATTGCGAGTGAAGGACTTGCCCAAGGTCGCTACACGGCGGTTTGAGGTGGATTTGAACCTGCAACCCTCCGGCTGCAAGGCAACGAACATACCAACTACACCACCACGCCGCACAATTGTATTATATCGTACATATGCATGCAGCACTTTGAATTGAACTCTGACATGCTTCTGTGACTCTGTCCAGTTAACCCTTTAATGCCGAGATGGTAGTAAATGATATGGAAAATCCTATACCGTCTGGCATTAAAGGGTTAACATGAACGTTTTGCGGGAACATATATTATGTGCGGAACTGTTATTTTACTGGCTGCCTTTAAGCATATTGCTGTGCAGAACTGCAGATGCTTTTACATAAAATGCTGAAGGCATTCTGTAATGTCTGAAATGTGGACTGGGCCGGTGTCGCGTGACAGAGTCTCCCCCCTAAAAGTCTCCCCCCGGAGACTTTATTTCGAAATAGATTCTCCCCCGGAGGATCTGTTCTAGAATAAATTCGCCCCCCGGAGACTATATTCTGAAATAAAGTCTCCGGGGGGGGGAGAGAATATTTCCTCCGCCCACGAAACAAAGTCTCCCCCGTTTATCGTGAAATCGGCTAAAGTTGCATAAAATCAATAGATGAGCATATCAAACCGTTAGTTTGCGTTGCTAACACGATAACACGTTATTTAACACGAATATAATTATATGTACTTTTACATCATAAAAATGTCTTACAAAACAGATTTTCAGCCAGGGGGAGACTCTGTTTCGGGGGAGACTTTGTATCGGGATGAGACTTTATTTTGTGACACCGGCGCTATTACCAATTGGACGTTTTTATAATGGAAATTTACGAGTTTGGTTCGAAGGTGTGTGTTCGACTGTATGCAAATATGGCGAGTCGAGTGGAGTGGTGAATTTATCGTCGACGAGTGAAAGGCCAGGGAAGAGATTGGTTTAGATGGAGGAAGAAGAAGGGTCTTAGGAATAAAGCTTGTACATGATGCTGTTGCTTTTTGGAAAGGCAGTAATGGATAAAAATGGATTGTCCTACCCGTGTAATAATTTACGATATGTGGAATAACTTAATGTAATGATAATAAATAGCAATTTGTATGATAATGATAATTTGAATATATCTGAAAATAACGTAAATATATTGATGATGATGATGATATTGATAGGATTTGTTTTTGGTTGCCTTGCTTTGCAGTTATGTCATCAATGTTCAATTTTTAAAAATAATATTCAGTTGGATACCTTTGAATACAGATATTATTTAAGGGGCTCTATAAGTATTGATTAATTTTTTTATGGTAGTACCAGGTAGTTTCATGCGTAAAATTGATAGTAATTTTGATTTATTGCCACACTGCTGCCTGACTAAAGAGAATTTTTAAATGAAGACATCGTCAAGCTCTGTATTGTGTGAAAGTTTGTCAAGTGTTAAATGCTGGTGACTTACGCTTTTGCGTTATTTTCACACATCGTCGCTCACAGACATTTTGCAAAAAAAGCAGCAATGTTACATTTTTTAGCAAGGACTTGAAAATGCAATGCAGAAATTAAGAACTTGAGTATTTTTCATAAAGTTTTCTAAATGTAATTTTTCTGTTTCGCTTTTGTATCATCAGTATCATTAGGGTTATTATCACAGTCTTTGGCATGAAGCAATAGGCCACAGGAACCAGTTGTGATAGAATATACCACAGGAACCAGTTGTGATAGAATATACCACAGGAACCAGTTGTGATAGAAGATACCACAGGAACCAGTTGTAATAGATGATACTACAGGAACCAGTTGTGATAGAAGATACTGCAGGAACCAGTTGTGATAGAAGATACTGCAGGAACCAGTTGTGATAGAAGATACCACAGAAACCATTTGTGATAGAAGATCCACAGGAACCATTTGTGATAGAAGATACTACAGGAACCAGTTGTGATAGATGATACTACATGAACCAGTTGTGATAGAAGATACTGCAGGAACCAGTTGTGATAGAAGATACTGCAGGAACCAGTTGTGATAGAAGATACCACAGAAACCAGTTGTGATAGATGATACTACAGGAACCAGTTGTGATAGAAGATACTACAGGAACCAGTTGTGATAGATGATACTACAAGAACCAGTTGTGATAGAAGATACTGCAGGAACCAGTTGTGATAGAAGATACTGCAGGAACCAGTTGTGATAGAGGATACTACAGGAACCAGTTGCAATATAAGACACCATAAGAACCAGCTGTGATAGAAGATACCACAGCTGTGATAGAAGATACCATAGGAACCAGTTGTGATAGAAGATACCATAGGAACCAGTTGCAGTATAAGATACCATAGGAACCAGCTGTGATAGAAGATACCACAGCTGTGATAGAAGATACCATAGGAACCAGTTGTGATAGAAGATACCATAGGAACCAGTTGCAATATAAGATACCATTGGAACCGGCTGTGATGCAAGAGGCCACAGGAACATAAGAAGTACTACTTAGGAGAATAATAATATTATACAGTGACAAGTGATAAGATATTATGACCAACCCGAAGTAAAGGTTCTAAGATAAACTGAAAGTAAAAAGATAAAATGAGGCGATGGTTCTTCAACCTTGGAACTGCATTCTGATGAAATGTAGGTCATGTCACGAAAAGGTAAATATGCAAATGTGGGTCAGTTCAGGTCATAGCAAATATCCCATTGCCTTGACATAACCAGAAGTTGCAATGGAATGTCTAAAGCCACACAGAGACTATTGTGACAACATTCGGTATGTACACAGGTACATGTACATGAAGAAGAAGTGATCAATTGTCTGGTAGTTGTTATGCATGACAATCAGCTCAGTAAGTGGGGGGAGGGGTGTGTCAAATCCCTACCAAAAGCCGTGGTAGGGAGACCACCTTATTCATTGACTGGAGCTTCACTGTTAGTGGGAACATGAGAAGGTATAGGTGTAGCCTAAGCTTGGAAGTTCAAAAGGACTTCTATTAAATAATGTCATTTAGAGTTTCCAAGCCTAGCCTACTCCTGGTAAGAAGTCGACCATCTGCTAGTCTTCCTTCATATGCCCATGGGCTAAAGAAAAACGAAGTCATACAATGTATAATCGTACCCTTGGATGTCTCTTGGTATGAGCTCAAGCATGGGCGGATCCAGGGGGGGGCAATCCGGCCATGGCCCCTCCCATTTAGAACTGCCCATGTATCGTGGCCCTCCGCATTTGGTTGACTAAAAAAAGGTCATCAACTTTTTTGGCGTACACGAATCTTTTTTAGCCACACCCAAGGCTAAGAATTTTTGGCCCCCCCCCCCGTCCAAAGTTTCTGTATCTGCCCTTGAGCTCAAGCAACTACTGTTCCCCAATCCCCATTTGTCCTTGGCTTGTTACATGTTTAACGACACTGCCATAATCAGAGATGATTAGTGTCATCCTCCTCCTTTATCGAGGCTTGGGACTGGCACTGGCAGAATTCGACCAGTGGCAGAGCTCCCCATCTGTAGAAAGTACAGCCATTTATCGGCCATTTTTATTCTGAGCATCTTATCGTTTCAATTGTCTGCTGCTAAGTCCCTCAAATTACAGCGTCCTCTAAAAGTCTGAGTGGGTCACAAAGCAATAAGAAAGTGGCAATTGGAGGATTAGGGTATACACTGTGAAAAGAAGAAGGCACATGTAGACTTCTATTGAACCAGGAAGGAAGGAACTGGAGAGTGGCCAGCTTAAGCATCCGTTTAACCTTGCTGGTCCCATGTGCCGTGAATGCGGTTAGCCTAAAGGTGGAAGTAAAGTGTCTCTCATATCGTGTTACTGGACGAAGTTGGGAGCCAGCACCAGCACACAAATTGCACAATTACCCTTCCTGTTCTTCCACAATACAACATACACCTCTGACAGTCATGGTGTTATGTATGTAATGCATGCATGTATGTGCATGCATGTATGCGTGCATTTCTAGGCACTGGGCAGGTATGTATTTATGTGTGTGCATGCATAGGCAGGTAGACAGGTCGGTCGGTCGGTAGGTAGGTATATAAGTAGGTACATAGTTAGGTATATAGGTGGGTATGTGGGTAGGTATGCAAGTATGTATGTGTACATGTGCGTGTTAATTCGTAGGTAGGTAGGCAGGTATGTATGTATGTATGTATGACATGTATGTGTGTGTGTGTGCGTGTGTGTGTACATCCGTGCATAGGCAGGCAGGCATGCATACATGCATGCATGCATGCATGCATGCATGCATGTATGTATGTATGTATGTATTGTATGTATTGTATGTATTGTATAGCCTAATACAAAACAATACAACTGGCCGACTTAAATGATCGGAAGTCAGTGACCCCCACCCAGTTTATGTCCAAAATGGACTCAAAAAAGTTACCCCAATTTCGAAGCTTAATGAAGATCGCTATCCAGACCCCACCATTGACCATTGGTGTATGTAGATGCCACAGGCAACTCTTGTACAATTCATTCTTTTGGTATTCTGATAGGGAGTCCTACTATTCTGTACTTTGATTATGCCATTTCACTTCAACTTTTGCACATTTCAACTTAAGTGAGAATGGATCATCAGACAGAAAAAGAAAATATTTAATTCGGTTGATCGTCTGCTGGAAAAATTTATTTAGCAGAGTCTCCTTTTTGTCTGAGTTCAGTTGGTATTTTTCCTTTTCAATAAATTGCCTGTCGGCAGCTGGCCAAGAGAGAGAGAGAGAGCATTTGCTGAGGGCATTATGGAAATTACTGCTATCACGACGACGAAGACGAAGAAGAAGAAGAAGATAATAATAAATTTATCTACTTTATGGATCCGTTTCTTTTATCGGCGAAAACATGAAGGATGGCGAGAGGTCGTCCATAGGTTTTCTTATTCGATTTAGTAATCAAGAAATGGCGAGATTAGGTTTCGGGATGTCCAGCGCTGCTCCGGATATCTCATCGTCTGCGTTTCGGGACCACCGCGGCAGCGTCGTCATTCTTCCCCGTCAGTAATTTACCCGGATTTCTTCATCCGCTAATTGTCATCCAGGTCAACCCCGAATGTTAATCTTCCAATTTCCTTCGAACAGCTGTTTCCGGCAGGACTGACTGTCCACCGCCGTCGTCGTCGTCATCGCCGTTCTTCCTCTGCCGCCGTGGAAAACCATCATTTCACGCTATTTCGTCACAATTTCTCTTTGGCATTTATCATTTGCGGATATTTTTCGTCAAAGTATGTATGCACTCGATGGTACAGCAGCAGCAGCAGCTGGCAGATGAGTTGGGCAACGGCGGTGGAGGATGTCAACGTGGATGATTGAACGCATGTATTCAGTTTATTGACAGTTTCTGCCAATTGTGTATGACTGATTGGCCCGGCGAGTTCTCAGCTGTGTTGTGATTGACCAGTTGTCAGTTCGCTGATATTACGTGCTTTTCTGCTTTTCTGCTTTTCTGCATCGGCGGCGTTTTCTTGTTTTATCCGGACGCGCAGACGGACGGACGGAAAGACGGAGGCACGCACCCGCTGACCTACAAACATAGGCGTAGGAGACGGGGGTCCAGGGGGGCAAATGCCCCCCAAATTTCGGGCAAGTGTGATTTTTCGGGCAAGCAGACCCGAAAAAATAAAAAAATAATTAAATTTTTTTATTTTTTTATTTTTCCGGCTCTTCTTGCCCGAAAAATCAGACTTGCCCGAAATTTCGGGAAAAAAGTAACGGGAAATTTCAGAAGATTTCGGCCGGATGACTAAAAAAGGTCGTCAGAATTTTCGGGCAAACGTAACGGGAATTTTTCTTACGATATCGGCCGGACGAAAAAAATTTTTCGGGCAAAAATCTAATTTTTGCCCCCCCAACGCTGAAATGTCCCCTACGCCTATGCCTACAAACACACACACACACAAACACACACACACACGTGCACACACGTACGTACGTACACACACGCACGCACGCACACAAACACACATACACACATATATACACAGATACGTATGTACGCACACACGTACTCACACACATACGCACACACGTACACAAGCACACACATAAGCACACACAAACAAACACACACAAACACACACGTACATACGTACACACACGCACGCACGCACACAAACACACACATACACACACATATACACACACATGTACGTACGCACACACATGCAGATACACGCACACACACACACGCGCACAAGTATGCACACGTAACACACGCAATCACGCATGCGTGCACACATGCACACACAACGTCACACATGCAGATACACACATGCACACACACACGCATATACACACAAACACATACACATGCATACCGGGACTCACAAACGGCCTACTGCTTTCCTCTCTCACTTGCACTCGCTCGCTTTGCTTATTGGCTCACTTGTTCTTTCTTCATTTATTCTTAGACTCATTCACTGACGTACGTACCATTTATTTTCTATACATGTGCATAGTTTGGCCAATTCCGATCATCATCAGAGACTACGGTACTTTCCTCTCCTCTCCTCTGAGTTTGGTCAACATGTCTTAATTCTGCTAATAAATTGACGTCCTTGTGTATTCTCACGAAGAAAAATATCGTTGAGCATTCGAGTTTGATCTTGAAAACCGGGGAGACTTTCCCCAGTTCGTTGTCCTGCCTGTGTAAGACTGGAAAAAATCGTGCGAACTTGTTGGTGTAGGTCAAAGACTTCTTGTTTCAACAAGCTTCGCTTAACCACTTAACATAAATTGGGCGTGCTGGAGTCGGGAGCGCTTCTGAGTAGTTTTTTTTACTTGAAGGAGCGCTATATAAATGTTCGAATGAATGAATGAATGAATAAATACTTGGTGATGTGAAATTAGAAAATTTTGAAAGGTGGAGGTCATTGGTCTTGTTTTCAATCCTCCCTGCTGTGTTTCCAATTTTGTATGGAAGCTTGATGTTAAGTACGTTAGTAGAGTGAGTATTATCCTTTACTAAAACCAGCTGCTAACTGCACTTTGGTGTGAATCTAAAAGTCACTCTACCACAGCAGACAACAAACTTGAATCATGGGTGTTAAAGTCTTTGACTACCGTAGTTGCCTAAAATTTGCCTTGAAAGTAGAAGGATAAATTGGAACGCCTGGTGAGGGCTAGCATCTGATTTATTCAAATATTTAGAAAAAATATCTGAATTTATGACTACTTTCTACCCTATGTGGAGTTTGACAAACTGAAGTTGAGATTAGAAGGTGATGGTGCAATTACTTACCTGTATTAAAGCAATTAATAGTGATGTTTTTTTCAATTTTGGGTTGAAATGGAATACACGTTTTCATTGCTTGCCTGAAGGGACAGAGTTTAATTGCTATGTCATGTGAGTTTCCGATGCCAGTGACATTGGTTTTTAAAAAATCCGTTTTAGTTCAAATTTCTTGTTAGGGTATAATATATTTGTTTTGTGGGGCGCGGTGGTGTAGTGGTGGCGTTGTCGCCTTGAAGCCGGAAGGTTCGAGGTTCGAATCCATCTCAAGTCGCTGCGTAGGGACCTTGGGCAAGTCCTTCACTCACAATTGCTCAGCGCTTCGGAGTGAAACTCCGATGTAGTGTCCGCTCTGCATTCGGGAGCGCCTCTGAGTAGCGAGAGAGCTTGAAGGGGCGCTATAACAAGTGCACATGTATACAAACAATATATTTGTATTTTGGTGTATGAAGACATGTAGGCTCTTGTTTCATTTTTGTGTAATAAGCAGCTTCAAGTTTCCTTTCATTTTTGGTTTAGCTGTTTCTCTCTGCTCCCCTTCATGAATTTTGTTATGTGTGCGGTCTGCATGTTTGTTTAATTACATGAGTGATTGCTTCGTTTTTGATGATAATTTACTTTGTTGCTTACACTGGTCTAATGCCTGATTCTCACGGTGATCCAGTCAGTGTTGTTGGTAATTATTTTTTGATGGCCCTGAACAGGATTTGAGCTCAGAAATAATTTTCATATTCACCTTCACGGTGGCGTAGCCATGAATTTATGATGGTGGGGGGGGGTATGGCCTTACCGGATGCCCTTCCTGACACCAACCCATCAGTATTGCAGTAAATAAAAAATGAATGAAGTAACAACGGGAATAAAGTAAGAATTTAAACAATTGTTACGACAAACAATTGTTTTTTCGTATTTAAGTGGATAAATAACCTTTTTAAAAACTTTTTCCTAAGCCAATGGGGGGGGGGGGGGAGTAACTCCCTAAACCCCCTCTTGTCTACGCCACTGCACCTTCAACAGAACATTAAATACTGCAAACGTACATATTAACTGTCAGTGTTTGGTTAGGTTTCATCATTCTAACAGTTATATATGTGCTGGATTATAATTTCAGTCTGCAGGAAGTCTAACGCTGTAACTGTATGAGGTTTTTTTGACAGCGTGATTGATTAGTCCTTATTTTGTGTTGGCAACCCAGGTTCATTGAGCCCCCATTGGACCATCAGAAGCTGGCTCCACATGCATCTCAACACCCGTCTGCAGTTGTCCAAATGAACATTGATGGCTGTATTATTCCAAAGATTGGTTGCTGCTGGAATAGGTCCCAGCTGTTCTGTAATTATTATTTAAATAAAGATACACAGTCTGCGGGCGCATTGAAAGATTAGTTGACTTTGGAAAGTTTATGTTGGTAGACCTATAACTGAAAGGTCTGAAAGATCACTAGAGATTTTTCGCTCAGAAAGTGTTATGTTTGGGCCAGAGGTGAACGGTGATAGGCCCTAGATAGTTGGTTAAACATATGCAAATGTAGGACTTTAAAATGTATTATAGCTATCTGGTGTCTGTGGGTCAATGTTCAAGTAGGACAAATCTGCACGCCTTGATTACATTCAGTTATTTGATACAGTTTTAAAGACAGGAAAAGAACCAGTTTGCATCATAAATAGAGCCTGAAAAGCAGGCGAAATATAAGCCTGCTGTGGTCAATAAAAACAGGTTAAAGACCTTTATCCTAAACTTGGAAAGAAGCCAATATTTGTGGAGTATATATACACGTAACCTAGTTTGAGCATGGAATATGGCCTTCAACAGTCTACTGTGTATATGGGGCCTATATGCGGGTTGTGATGATATCAAGTAGTTATTTCCGGTGTTGGCAAGATTTATCATGTGGGAGGAAAGGCAGAACAGTGAATTTGAAGTGCAGATTAAACACAACTAGACATATGATGCTGTTATCATCGGTCATTGTGTTTCTGTGGTGTGCATATGCCTGGGAGAAAGGAGGGAGCTGTTGTTGCTCAGCTTTCAGACATGAGGGTTCCGTCCTGTTTTATGTGTGTACATAAAATGTTACTTAATATACCCCCAGGGGTGTCAAAGAGCCGCCCTTGGACCATTTCTGGGCCCCCCCCCCAATGATGATGTTTTACTGGTCCACCCACAGACTATTGCCTAAGACTACTGTGATGTTTGTGACTGATAATGAAGATCACAATTAAGATTTTGTAATCGTTATTTCACTGTATGCTAAAAATGCACATTTAAAAAATGTTATGGCACAGATTTTCTGTGGGCAGACTCACCAAGCCCCTCCCAGACCTCAAGTCCCATTTTGCTCAGTCCCATCTAAAGTTGGCACCTGGCCCACCACTTGATGGAATATAAATAAATGAATACAAATTGTGTGTATGTATATATATATATATATATATATATATATATGGATTGGTGTGTGTGTGATGGTTATGCTGGATAAAGTCTGCATAGTATTGTAACCCGGGCAGTGATGGGTGACAGTGTTCAAAATCATTCAGCAACATTAGGAAATTTTTTCTCTTGTGATTTTTCCCGACAAAATTGTTTTACCAATGAAGTTTGTATTGACCCTGACACATCAATGATTTAATAACAGTTGTAGGGCTATACATCTAGAATGAGCTCCCTTTAAAGCTGGTTTATTACATCTGGCCAATCGAACTTTGTTTCATAAGTCTCTCAAGGCCTTTTGAAATCACCAATCCATATATATATATATATATATATATATATATATATATATATATATATATATATATATATATATATAATTTTATATGTACATGTGTAATCGTTATTTGACTGTATGCATATTGTATGCATGTATGTATATTTTTTAAGATTTCAAAACTACTCCTACTCAGGAGCGCTGGGAGCGCTCCTGAGTAGCGCTGGGAGCGCTCCTGAGTAGATTTCTCGAAGGAGCGGTGCTATAATTATAAGTCCATAGATTGAATGAATTTATTAATATATCTTTTTCCAGCGGAGCATGCAGTATAATTGACGTTGATCTAATTGTGAATTATTTTTCAGAAAAGAAATCCGTCAGCAGAGACAACAGTAATCATCCGCTGGAGACAATTCGAAGGTCGGCATCGTTCGACACAATTGCGTCAAGCTACCTGTGCGGCGAGTGGCCGCGGCCGAGTCACCCGCTTATCCATCTCAATCTAGTACACTGTCCCATCGTGCTGACCGCTGACAAATGGACTCAGGTATGCGGTGCGAGACACGCCAGACCAAATCAAACAGTATATATATAATATAAATACACACATATATATATGTAATTATATATATATATATATATATATACATACACACACAATCACACATATTATATATATATATATATACTATCAAACAGTACATGTATATAATATATATATACACACATATTATATATACATATTATATATATATAATATTATATATATATAAATAATTATATATATATATAATTATATATATATAATTATTTATATATATGGAATGATGTATGAAAATAATCTGTGTGCAAATTTCTGTTCGCTTCGATGTGGCGTCGACGACATGAGTTTGCGAAACTTACGATACCGTTGAGACCGCGTTGTTGTTGGTGAGAGATACACTTGTGCTGTGTATCTCTGTGTGATCATCGTTGTTCGGATATTGTATCCGAACATTTATCGAGCGCCTACGGTCCTACGCAATGGCCAGGCTGTTCCGAGTGTGCGTGTCGCTCGTGTTTGTAGGTTTGTAGAGATAATACAAATGTGTGAATGTAAATGTGTGAATGTGCGAATGTAAGTGCATGAGTAAATGTATGAATGTGAGATGTTTTTGCTGAGAGAGGCGCTTTATAAATGGTCATACAATTTAATACAATGCAAAAGCAGTCAGATAATATTGGTTGAAGGTCATAAATTTAGCGAATGTTGAGTGAGAAGTTGTGCAAATAATGTGTTAATAGTACTCTGCATTTCATTTCTGTCGCTGCTAAGACAGGACCGATGCACACTGTAAGAATGACCTATTTCCCTCTGCATGCTTGGTGCTTTGTTTGAAGCTGGCAAGCAATTATTTGCTGTCGATCCTTATACATGCAAATTTACTCAGCCCTCGTGAATAAGCTGATGCCCTGTGCTTGGCTTTTATTATTGTCCCTGCAGAAGTTTGTAGTTTAAGATTAGGATTTATAATGAAAGGTTCCTCTGAGGTTCGAATTGACTGTCTTTTGGGCTTCAGCCGAAACTCCTCCATTCCAGCAACAGCATGGTGGTGTAGTGGGTATGTTCGTCGCCTTGCAGGTTCGAGTCCACCTCAAGTCGCCGCGTAAGGACCTTGGGCAAGTCCTTCACTCGCAATTGCAAAGCGCTTCGGCGTGAAACTTCGATGCAGTGTCCGCTCTGCAGTCGCCTCTGAGTAGCGAGCTTGAAGGGGCGCTATAGCAAGTACGCATACAAACAAACAAACAAACATTGTTAAAAAAGAGGTATTTCCAAAAGCACCTATATAGTCATGAGTGCTTGCCAGTTGAGTGATTTGCGAGATTGGTTCTTGTAAATGTAGGATTGTAGGTGTTCCATTCACGACCCAACTCTCCGACTTGATTTGTGTTATGTGCAACCTTACTTGCCGTAAATCCAACTGCTCCTCCAACAGTGAGTTTTGAGTCGGGCCGGCCAATTTCCAGTCGCCCGATTTATAATCTGCTTGAAAGCATGCTATTCGAAGGCATTCTAGTTCAGCGCATATACGTGCCGAATCGATAAGTGTTTGTATATATTCATGCGATGATGTTACAGTAAAACGGTCGTAAACCGAGTTAAGACATGCGACGTGGGCACGTAAAAAGACAATTTGAGGCCGTGGCTTTTACGGTTTTCTCGCTAGACATCGTAAAATAAATCAGTTGTGGCTTTTTCTTGGTTTTCGACATCATCCACCCCATTCCTATACACAGGTCTGCATGGATAAAATTTTTCTGGCAGCGTTGCCACTCTCAAAAATAAAAAACCCAAGTTGAAGCGTCGAAAAAACCCAAGAAAACCCAACTTGCCAAATCGTCCAAAAATGTCCACAATTTCCTGTCAGAAAATTCTGATGACCTTTTTTAGTCATCCGATCAAAATCTTTTCGAACTGTCCGCAATTTCCTGAATTTTTGCAAAAAACCCAAGTTTCCCCCCAAAAAAACCCATTTCCGAAGTTCGGATCGAAAAAATCCTAGATTTTTTAGTTGAAAAAAAAACCAAGAAAAAACCCAAGTTCTTCCCAAAAAACCATTTCCAAAGTTCTGATCGAAAAACCCAAGATCTTGGGGGAAAACCCAAGGAGTGGCAGTGCTGTTTTCTGGTATGTGGTACTTCCTGTGGAGAATTCGTGTTCATTGCGAAGGCCTTTCTCTCCATTGACCAGCTGAGTAGTCGTCTGGATTTGTGATCTTATGTAGCGCAAGCAGAAAGGCGGCTTCGTAGTCACGTAGACATTTAGAGCTATGTACACAGCTTTATTTGCATTCTTAGTCAGCGTTAGACTATAGTGTATTATGCATTTTTCTGTCTTATGTGATTGTCCTGAAATAAATTGTTCAGGACTGCAGTGGGTGGAATGAAATGGTTCTTGCTACCTCTTTGCAGCCTTCATATGATTTGTTAGTTTTTTTATACCTACCAGTGTACCTACCTATGGGTATTAAAAGGGATGCTGTAAGATGAATTAATAGTTTGTTACAATTGCCATCAAAATTTGCTCACAACTTTCGCCCTTAACTGTTAGCCATCAGCTATAATTGTCCTCAATAAGCAATTCAATATAATTATGTCCTTTACATTTTCTGCTACAGACATTTATTACGCTTTGGTTCAATGGTATTTCTGCTAAATTGTTAATTTAACGCTCCTCAGGATTCAAGCCCAAAATACCCTGAGGTGACAATGGTTCTCAACATTTGTGGCATAAGGTTTCATGAAAGTTAAGTAATTAAGATAGAGTGAGTGATTAAGTAAGTAAGTACTGGTTAGCATATCGTATGTGGTGTTTGTGGAGGTTAAGTAAGGAATTAAGTTAGCAATTTTGTTAAGAAACCGTATACACCACTGCTCGTACTCTGCCAGTGCCAGTCCCAAGCATGGAGAAAGGAGGAGGGCGACGCTAATGATCTTTGTTATCACAACAAACGTGGATTAGTTAAAGCTGACCAAGCAATTGGAGATAGTTAAAGGAGCTAAATGAATTGCTGAGATCTGATTGGTCGGAGTACATTGAATGGAATATGATTGGTGGATTAGTAGGATTGGGATTGATCAAATTAGGGTATTTTTTAGGGGGGGGGGTCCTGTATAATAAGGCAGTAGCGCCTTGACACATCATCCAGTCTTTATGGGGTTCAGTAGGGCATTCTGGATCACTCTCAAATTAAATCTGTCTCTATATAAAAGGGAATATACCCCCTCCTAGCGGCCCAACCCCCTCGTCCCCGGTCTGGTTTATTGGATGCAGTTGATGCCCTAACTGTCGTATATATCATTGCAGACGGCTGATGACGCAGACGAACAGTGGGAGGTGGACGGTCATTCACGGATGCAGAGGCGGTCGGAGGGGCCTTGTCTCAGCTGCGGCGGAGGAGGAGGCGGTGCAGGGCTTAGAGAGGTAAGGCACCATCACTAGTCTTAATTCTTAAACCAGAAGTAGCAGGGTCTTTAATATAATGATTAAAAAACTAAGCCAAACTGTTTTTCGTATATTTCTAATGCTTGACACAACATATCACGCTAAGATGTTCTAAATATTTAGATAATTGGACCAAGAATATTATTCCAAAATTTCATGAGATAGCCTAAAGTTGCTTGGGAGTAATAAAATAAAATAAAATAAGAAAAAATAAGAAAAAATAAAACAAAAATATTTTAAGTCATCTCTGTTAGTGTCTGGTTAGTAGTTCTTTTCTTTAGTGGTAATCCTCTTCTTCTTTCAGTGATCCAGTTCATAACTTGCTTGGCTCTTTCCAAGAACTTTTAGTTCCGAGTAGTTCTGAGCTGCTGTGCCTCCTGAATGGTGGAGCTGTGTTAGCTGCTTAATAAACGTTTCAATGTCACTTAACTACCCCAGTACAAAGTTCTTTCAGCCAACAAAATATATGAAGGTCAGACTGTCTGATTTTCATTTCACCCCCAAAATAAAAAGCTTGAAATCTAAGTTGGGACTTTGTAGTTATGGTTTAAGAAAAACCTAGACAGCCTTAAGCATGGAAAATATGCTTCTTGCACACATGAAGTGACACATTCCCTTACAGCCAATCATCGTATAGCAGAATGTTTGAATTAGACATATGTGTGCTCTGATACTTTGCACTGTTAAATAAAACGAAAGGGAAAGGAGCAGAAAGGGGGAGGAGGGAACAGAAAATAGGAGGGAGAGCTAGAAGAAGTGACAGAGAAGAGTAGAAAGAAAAATAACAAGAACATGACGGCTGCTGTGGGCATGAGGTGTTACATTCTCATAAATTTTTTTAGCTTCCTACACATTTATCTTTTCATTACTTTGCATGCATACACATTACTTACTGTGGAATTATCTTGTACATTCTGTAACACATTCTATAAGCACTTGGAAACTGTTCTTTTTTGACCGTGCTCAAGTCGGGAGCACCTCTGAGTAGTTTCCTAATGAGAGGTGCTATATAAATACTTGAATGAATGAATGAGTGAGTGAGTGAGTGAGTGAATGAATGAATGCATGAATGAATGAGTGAATGAATGAATGAATGAATGAGTGAATGAATGAATGAATGAATGAATATTCGGAACGTTTCACTGCACATTGTTATTATTCTCTTGTGGACTTGTTTGGACATCCACATTAGACTTCTGTTCTTATTTTCTGTATTCTTTAAACTCGTGTTTATGTAGCCTACTTTTCTCCAACCTGACGATTCTTTTTTTCAATCCAGCTTTCGCATCGAGCAGCACTCTATTCCATGCAGGATAATTGTTGTCTTTGTTAGTTCTCTGCTTCTGCACATCCGGTTAATTTTGTGAACTGCACGAACTTAATTGGTTTCAACTGCAAAGTCGGAGTCAGTCAGTCTGTTGTTGTAGGTCTTGAGCAAGGCCACATATTCTAGGGCAATCTAGGCCTACTAAAGTCGGGCTTTCAATGCCGTGCTGATTGTTGCATGAATTGATAAATGCCCGTGTCCCAGGATCTTCTATTTTCTCCTCTTAAAGTTATCGGAGGGCATGAAATATTCCGGGTATTATTTAATAGAGTACCCTGGATGCATAAACCGTTCTTTCCCAATTATTTAAAAATGCGTATAATTGAAAAATTTATACTGTAATCAACATTTAGAGTGACTCTAATTGTTTTAAGTGTCCTAAGCAATGTTCAAAGCAAGGGGACTTGAATTTAGTTAGTGACTCTAAGTGTTCTTAAGTGTTCTAAGTGCTTTAAAGCTTAAGCAAACAAAGTTACCTCGCAGGAATAAACGTACCTGTTAGCGTCATTGTTCGAAACAAAGCAATGGAAGCTAATTTACAAAAATAAACACATGCGACAATGGCTTTTTCAACTTCTCATCACCTGGGGGATATGATTATTAGGGGGGAATACTCTATTTGTGACACCGGTATTCTCCTTCAGTGTAAGAATTAAGAAATGTGTATGCCATTCACCTCTAGGGCGCAGTGTTGCGTTTAAAATTTCATATGGATGTGATAAACCTTGGAACTTTATTTCCAGTTGTTCTCAAATTGTATAGCAACTTCTCTACCGTGTCTTGTAGCGAGGGCATTTTGTTCTCCGCGGCCATGTAACATCACACCGGACATCGTGTGCCCTGTACGGTGTCCCTGTTTTGAATTGACATTTTTAGATCGCTGCTGTTGCCGTATATTGCGAAACTTTGTAATAGAATCCCCATCGTATGAAATTCAGCAGACATTGACCCACGCGAGCGACGAACGAGCGAATAGTTCTGAAATTGCTAAATTTAAATTGCTTTTGCAGAGACCCGAGCAGCAGCATCGCGTTTCTTTATTAGCACACCCACCCTTCACAAGAATCTGGATCAGTATCATTGACAGCAGCTCTGTCTGGGGCTCATGCATGTCTGGCTGTGTACACCGCTGAAGCCCTGGAGCAAAGTAATTCCCTGCGGCGTCCTTCGGAGGTGTGCGTTTCTCGTGGTCGGAGGTCTTTGAGCTGCAACAGGAGACCTGTTTATTGCGCCATCGGAACCGCTCTGTGTGACCCCCATTCAGGGGCGTACAAAGGGGACGCTGAACTCACACACCACGAGAAAGCCATTAAGTTTTTGTTGCGCTGTAACATCCTGTCTGTCAGCTCTGTGTATTTCAGATCCACCTGTCAATCAAAGTAAACCGCCTGCCACGAACCCTTGTGTAATGACCAAAGGGCTCCTATGGGATTAATAGGTTTGTATGTGCACTTGTTATAGCGCCTCTTCAAGCTCTCTCTCACTACTCAGAGGCGCTCCCAATGCAGAGCGGACACTGCATCGGAGTTTCACGCCGAAGCGCTGAGCAATTGAGAGTGAAGGACTTGCCCAAGGTCCTTACGCGGCGAGGTGGATTCGAACCTCGAACCTTCCGGCTCCAAGGCAACGACGCCACCACTACACCACTGTGCCCCACAAAAGAGTGACTAATACATAAGTAGAGTTGACCCGAGTTCATATCCCAAGTCTATCATGTGCTGACACAAAGGAAGCCTTGGCGGGGGGGGGCTTGAGGAAATTGTTAGTGACCATTGTCTCTGATATGAATAATGATGAGTGGTTTCGTAATTGTAGTAGTTACAACAATCTGGACCCTTGATAAGCACTCAGAAAGCTGTTGAGAGGAGATTTATTATTATGGACTCAGTGTCGTCTTTGCTATGGTCCATTGTCTGTAATCAGCCTCGCCAGATCGTAGATTAAGATACAGTTGAGATCCTTGATTTTAACTTCCGACCCATTTCCTCCAATGTGGACATAGAATTTTTGACTGAGATGCTGTTGCAACCCCCCCCCCCCCCCACCCCACAATCCAGCCTCTTTAGACTGGTGCTTATTTAGCATATCCCTAGGGAGTGTTGGACAATTAACTATTCAAGTAATAACATTGCTTGACATAAATGATATGGCATAATATAGCTGTGCCTGGGAAGGGGTGTGGGTAGAAGAAATGGATCTTGAAAGAAGCACTGCCATGTTTCACCCTTCCATTCACTTGGGTGGGAGGGTGGGGTGTGGGTAAGCCGTAAAACGAACGGGCGCCTAACAGTCTGCAAAGACATCCAGTTCAATGAGATCATGAAATATTTAGCTCATCAGTGTTTCAATGTCACTTACCGCAGTTTGTCACAAGTGAGTTGAACATGTCAATTAACTAATATGATCAGAGTATTATAAAGCATCTTGTCTGTCCGCAGACAATGGCAAGCCGTCATCTTGAGAAACTAAGTGTGCTTGCGTTAAGACTACAGCGTGAATTTAAAAGGGAGAGTTTTCAGTTATCTGGTGGTAGCGGTGGGGGTGGCGGTGGGGGGTTGGGTGGAGGGGGTGGTGGTTAGTATATCAGAGCTGTCGTAAATTCTGAGCGTTATAATTATCAAGATCATCATCACTGCTGTTTGGTATGATTTAAACATAGGCGTACGAGGCGGGGTCCAGAGGGGCGAATGCCCCCAAAATGCGGGCAAGCCTGTTTTTCGGGCAAGCAGACTCGGGAAAAATAGTAAAAAACAGTGTTTTTCTCGAGATTTCAAACCCGATGACTAAAAAAGTCGTCAACTTTTTCGAGCAGAAGTAAAATCTTGACCCCCAACTGCTTAAATCTCCCGTACGCCTATGGATTTAAATAATCTTTAGTTAAATCTAGGATCAAGTTAAAGCATTACAATGATATGCAACGGCCAGTCAGCGTGAGGATTGCCGTGGTTTTGAGGTTCAACCACCACCCCTAGTATTTCTTAGGGCCCCATAGTAAAGGCTTATTTCACACCCCAACTACATGTAAGTCTGACCCTCATTTTTTTACAATTCTCATACTGCACAACCCTGCAGGCAATGGATGTGTGAGGAGCATGCAACCAGTTTCTTCACACTCACCCATGACATGTGGATTCCACATGATGCAGCATCCCGAGGATAATTATCAGGCTCCTTTTCTACCATCACCATTCCATGTAGCTTCCTGGAAGAAAGATTCCAATGTGTTTTTTATATAGAGTGCAACCTGACAAATCCTTCCGAGTGTCAACTGTGAAACTATTGGACTCTGCTTTTCTCACTGCCTTTCTCTTATCAACTGTTCTCCCTCTTTCAAAGCTTTGAGGCTTCAACAATAAATTGCTTTGTCTGGTCGGCAGATGGACACACAAAGGTCATGACCTTTCATCTTCTTTGCACATCTTTTGCCCAAAAAAGGGTTCGACCTTTGATGTGAACTCTGTTTCAATGCCTGTGATACCATCAGCAGTCGTATCAATCAGTCAATCAATCAGTCAGTCAGTCAGTCAGTCAGTCAATAAGTCAACCAATCAATTAATTAGTCAATCAGTCAATCAATCAGTCAATTAGTCAATCTATCAATTAGTCAATCTATCAATGCTCCTCACTGCTTAGTGTGGCCTTGTAGGGTTAGTGGCTGGCGGTGGGCAACAGTAAATGTTATTTGGCGCCAGACAGATTTTTGTCAACATTACAGGGCTTTCAGGATGCACTTTGCAAGCGTTTCTTTTATAGTGCCCCCTCCCGACAGTCTTGCTGGGGGGGGGGCATATCAGACTTGTATCCCGCTAAAGTATATACCAACCATCTGCAGGTCCAGTAAAAATAACAGTCTGGGTGTCCACTGAATTCTTTATCCTTGGACCTCATTTTTATCTGGTTGCATGAATGCCTTTTGGGTGGCCATCCCCCTTGCAGCTGACGTGTTGGCAACTCTTTTGAATGTCAGTACCTAGAGTGACTTCAGACACATTTGCGTAGGCCACACTTATTAATGTCTGTCTGAGTGCGTAGAATAATTAAGATTATCTGACCAAAGGTCACACTGTTTGAGTAAAGGTCATGACATCTGCCACAGCTGATTATAGACCTAACTAATTCTCAGACGGGAGATAACAGGATAAGTGATAACTGAAGGCCATGCTGCATGGATGACTCAGGGATGCACCGACTTGCGTTACTAGGTTACTAGACAGTTTGTGTTTTGTGCTCATAACACGGGAGACAACAAATATCTGGCCAGGCTTTTATATATATATATATATATATATATATATATATATATATATGTATGACATTGTATGTATATATATATTATACATATATTATGCGCGGTGGTGTAGTGGTGGCGTCGTTGCCTTGGAGCCGGAAGGTTCGAGGTTCGAATCCACCTCGCCGCGTGAGGACCTTGGGCAAGTCCTTCACTCACAATTGCTCAGCGCTTCGGCGTGAAACTCCGATGCAGTGTCCGCTCTGCATTCGGGAGCGCCTCTGAGTAAAGACAGCTTGAAGGGGCGCTATAGCAAGTGCACATACAAACATAAATATAATATATATATGTATAAATATAAATATATATAATTATATATAGATATATATATATACGTATAACATTGTATATATTATATATATAATTATATATCTAGATAGACGTCAGCTTGAAAGCCAAATCCCGATTGGCTGACCATCTGGTAGTCTTCTATGTGACGCTTGACATTGTTGAGTCTGCCAGAGTGTGCTTATTCAAAGGAGCTTTGTCTTCTCTGGGTCTGGGGGGGGGGCACAAGGGGAGGGAATGGTGGAATGGAGTGGGGGGGTGGGGAGTGGCAGTCCTTGATGTTATTACAGCTTTAAACTGATTTGCATGAACGCCAACTGGGATATATTTGTCATCATCTAATCCATAAAAGTCAATATTGCCGAGTTTGGAATACTTAATTAGTTTGGCTGAGTTTGCCTGAGTTTGCCTGAGTTTGCCTGAGTATCTGTGGTTGTCTGTTGTTCTGTTTGTGTTTATACTTGTCGTCGTGCGGACGTGGTTTGGTCGTGATCCGGAAAACTCTGGTGCATTTTTGAAATTTTACCTTGATTGTTATTCTGAAAAATAGCTATTGTTTATTATTTTATTGTTCATATATTTATTATGTTCTTGATGCATTAATTCTTGAATAAATATGGCAGCAGTGCAAATCAAACTACATGTAATTTTTTACTTTTATATACAGTATATAGATGTAAAAATATTAAATTAAAAGAAATAAATGGTGAACACAATTATTCTTTAATGTAAAAAACGTGATTCTTACTAAGCTAGTTAGTTATCTAGAAGTTAATACAATGCTGTTGAAGTCAATATAATTTTTTTATAGACTTACACTTTTTAAATTAATTTTTTTAAATTGCGTTTTGGGTGTAATACATTTTAAGTCAGTATAATACTTCGTAAGTTTTAGGCATAATTCGTTTTACATGTAAGTCAGTATGGTGCAATTTGGTGTCCTATTTATAAAATGTTTCAAGTCAGATACCTTTTTAGCTATAGTACCTGTATAGATACCTATTTAGTTGCCTTCTTTAGATAATAGTGCCTGTATATAGATACCTTTTTTTGCTATCTCGTTTAACTCTAGTGCCTGCATAGATACCCTTCTAGCTACCTCCTTTAGCTATAATTATTTCCTGTATAGAACAGTACTATGGATACCTTTTTATCCACCTCACAAAGTGCTGCCCTTATTTTTTCTCTGGAGCAGAACTGTAATATTGATGACCAGTGTCATTGCCCAATGAGTCCAGATCCTGCTATGGGCGTCCAACCGGCGACTGCTGTCGCCATTCAGTGGGACATCATTATCACTCAGCTGGTTCGGACGTAATGTGTGTCTGCAGCCAGACAACGGATGCTGGGCTCCGTTTCCGGAATTCCGATAAGAGGCGACTGGCATCCGTGTGAAATGGATTTAAGGAAACGATGGATAGAGGAGGAAAGAACTGAAGGTAGATCTATGGAGAAGAGATGGAAAGTACATGAGGAGAGAAGGAGGAGGAAGGAGGTGGAGGGAGGAAGGAAGGAGGAGGAAGCAGAGGAAGAGTAGGAGGAGGCGGAGAAAGGGGAGGAGGAGGCTGAGGAGGAGGCTGAGGAGGAGGAGAAGGAAGAGTAGGAGCAGGGTGAGAATTGCCGGGGGGGGGGGTTGGGGGGTTTCAACCCCCCAGTCTTTCTTAAAGCCCCATGTTAAAGTCTGTTTTTCACGCCCCAATTCCAACGCCCCCAGTTATTTTTCCACAATTTTTACACTGAGTAGGAGGAGGTGGAGGAGGAGGAGGAGGAGGAAGAAGAGAGAGAAGGAGGAGGACGGAGGGAGAGAGAGGAGGAGGAGGAGGAGAAAGGAGGGAGAAGGAGGTGGAGGAAGTGTAGACGGAGAAGGCGGAGGAGGAGGGAGAGAGAGGAGAGAGGAAGAGGAGAAAGGAGGAAGGAGAAAGGAGTTAGGAGGTGGAGGTGGAGGAGGAAGAGTAGACGGAGGAGGAGGAAGAGTAGGAGGAGGAGGAAGAAGAGCTCTATTGGACAATAGGAAGATGAATGTGGAAGAGGGCAAAATGTGGTGAGAAGAGCTGGAAGAAATAAGTTGCCTACTGATAAATGAATGCCCAGCAGGTTTTGACGAGCAGAGGAAACAGAGAGAGAGCTTGTTACAAACAGAGGAACTAGTTTGTAACGGATTCCGAAAAGATATAACGTGCCATGTAATATCTTGCCATGCATGCAACGACGACTAAGGCAAATGATGAAAGAAGCTGACCGGTACGAGTAGGACTCTGGGTAGTGAATTGATGGGGAGCCGATGTGTTAAGGTATTGGACTCTGGTTAGGGGATTGATGGGGGGGAGCTGATGTGTTAAGGTATTGGACTCTGGTTAGGGGATTGATGGGGAGCTGATGTGTTTTAGGATACAACGTCGTCTTCGTCTTAAGGTTATGTTGAAGATATGTCGAGAAGAATTACAGCCGGAGAGCTTCATCGTATCTATAATTATTATAAGGTGCTGATATGATGCATTTGACTGAGGAAAGTTTGTGAAGTGGGTTAGGAAATCGTGTGATAGTCTTTGGAGAAGTTGACAGATGAATGGTCGGTCAGTTGGTTGGCTGGCTGTGTGACTGGTTGGCTGGCTGATTGACTGGTTCCCTGGCGGTTTGACCTATGGCCTGACCGATTGACTGGTTGTCTGGCTGCTTCACTGATTGGCTTACTGTGTGATTGGTTGCCTGTCTGATTGATTGATTGATTGATTGATTCACTTTGCCTGCAGCTAAGACAACGACTAAATTATCAACTAAAACGAATAACAGCAATCCCACCTTATGCTATTTCTTTCTGAGCGGCAGCTGTCGCTATGAATAATAATTAAGACTTTGTTTTCCACATCCTTATCATGTCTGCCAGTCATAAACAAGAAATCTTTAAACAGTTTCTGCTTTGACTGGGTTCACCCCATCTCCCAACTTGCTGAAGCGCACGAACAGTTTGCGAGTGAAGGACTTGCTCAGGTCCCAACGCAACGACTTGAGGTGGATTCGAACTTGCAACGTTCCGGACCCAAGGTTCAGAACATACCCACTACACCACCACGCCTCACGCATTTGTGGAGGAGGGACCAACATAGACCGCATTCCGAGAGTCAATCGGCCCAGATGAAAGAAGCATGGACGAAAGTCATTATAGCGTACAGTGAAAGTGATTGGCGGATGACACGGATTTGGCGATATGAGTAGAGACAGGAACGAGGGGCACTATTGACGTGTGATCAGAAGGAGAAAGGAAGGGATCGAGAATTAATGAAAGATCTCGGACTGATGAAGAAAAGTGCACAATTGCACATCTATATAATCATATCCAATGCATTTATCCTGTATTCATCCAAATGCTTTTCTATTCACTAACATCAATATAGCCAGCCATATGTTTCTTAACTCCATCAATTCATTCATCCATCCATTCATCCATCCATCCGTAATACCTACCCCTATCCTATCCATCCGCTCACAATGCCAACCTATTACCTATCCATCTACCCACAAAGCCCACCCATCTATCCATGAGCTGATCAGTAAGAAAATCCGGCTGAGCGCGTCCACCCAAAATGCTCACATATCCATCCACCCATGATGCTCACCCATAGCCTACCCATCCGCCGCTAGTGCTCAGTGACGCTCACCTACCAGTGGTATTCATCCACCCACAATTCCCTCCATCCCCTCCCCCAATCCATTCATCCAGTAGTAGGGCATTCAATCCAGACCCGCACGGCGTTCTTCCTCTCCCAGATCGCCTAACTGGCTAATCTGTCTTCGAAATTAAGCTTCCTCTCTCCAACCACCACCGCTACCACTACCACCACCACCACCACCACCACCACCACCACCACCACCACCACCACCACCTTGAGACCGGGTCTCCTCCATCTGCTGCCACTGCTGCTGCTGCTGCTGCCTTTGTTTCTTTCCGCTGTAGTCTTCCTCGTTTCCAACCCGTTTGATCGCGCTTTCATCATCCGACGAATTTGTCTTACTGATCAGTAATAAAATCCGGCTGAGCTCAGCCTGCTGTCTATGACTCAGCCGATGCGGTCTCGTCGGCTGAAAGCAAGACTTGACCGGCTGGGCTAGTTGGTTTCGCGGTTGGTATGATTTACGTTTTTTAGAGTAGAGTAGACCACTTTGAGGAAAGGAAAACATGGTGTTCATTTCTTATGTATGCAACCAGAACCGATGATTGTTTGGGAAGCTATATGGTTGGCATCTTATATATTAGGGAATTGTTGAAGTTTTCACTGATTTTTTCCGGAGTTGTAGAGTTTGTTTTTGTTTTGCATGGAAATAAGAGCTGCTGTTCTGTTGCACATGAAAGCAGCTCAGTTAGCTACAGTCTGGAAGTCTGGGACCTGCCTTTTACACTGCACGAAAACTTAAGCTACGAATGATTGTTTAGGATGAGAAGTTTTTAACTTGCCTGCTAAAACAAAACCAAGGCTGTCTGGGTGTTGGGGGTTAGAAACTTGAGACTCGGTTTAATTGAGGGCAATTTTTCAGCAGTGTGCACGTCTGGGAGTTTAGGGTTAGAAGCTTGACACTCGGTTTAATTGAGGACTGAGGGCAATTTTTTCGCAGTGTGCACTGCGCAGTGTATTTTAAACATCTTGTCTTGAGTGCTGGTAAGGAGATAGGCTCATTCATGGTGTCTTCTTACCGTACTCCTTTGCGTTAATAATTCAGATTCTTACCTTTGACTGGATTAGAAACAGCTGGCACTCAGAACCCCTATCTAGTGGGATTTTCTTCCCTTCAGAGGTATACCCAGTTGTCTCCATGCGCCATACTTATTAGTTTCTCTTATCAACTGTTTAAAAATTATCTTGTTTGCGATTATATGAATGGATGAATGAATGAAGGAATGACTGCCTAACCGACTGATTGACTGAATGACTGAATGACTGACTGCCTAGCCGACTGAATGAATGAATGACTGACTGCCTGACTGCACTGAATGAATGAATGAATGAAATATTTTGAATGCATTGATGTGTAAAATATGTATTGTGGAAATAAAATGAACTTGAACGAACAAACGAACGAACGAATGAATGCATTTAGTTGAAGCATATGACAGTAGCCTATGGTTAATGCATTGAATATGTTTTGCCTATGATAGAAGCCATTGACATGCATGTGCCCAGGGTAGAAGCTTTAGATATCTATAAAGTAGAAGCCTTGATAGAACTTCCTTGTGTTGGAGAGAGAGACAGACAGACAGACAGACAGCTGCTGCCTGAGGCAGAAGATCATCATGTATTTTTCCTCTGCTTAAGTAACGTATCTGATTCCGGATGTAAGGGGCTTGCCGTGCTGGTGGCTTGATTGGAAAACGGAGCAGTGAGACAGCGCAGCCGCCGCATCTTTTTTCTTCTTTTTTTGCGGTACGTGATCCTCTTAAAGTGTCTCATATCTGTTTTACATTTCCTGCTCATTTCCTCCACTCATGACCGCTGACTGGGGGCTGGAGATGCTGCTCCAGCTTTTCCAGTAGGATCGTCTTACCTTATCTGACAACAGAATCTTTGTTGGAGGTGCACAGTCCTTTGGCATTTACGGACTGGTTCCGGTTACATTAGATTGCCTCAGTCCTTTGCCATTTGCACAGAAAATTAACTGAGGCTGTATTATGTTGGATGCTGTGGCTGATTGGTTTATAGGAGAGGGCTTGCCTTATGACGTGGAGTTTCTGTTTTTGTATGTGCACTTGTTATAGCGCCCCTTCAAGCTCTCTCTACTCAGAGGCGCTCCCGAATGTAGAGCGGACACTGCATCTGAGTTTCACGCCGAAGCGCTGAGCAATTGTGAGTGAAGGACTTGCCCATGGTCCTTAGGTGGCATGGTGGATTCGAACCTCGAACCTGCCGATATGAGCACATAGTGTATACTGTAGTGTATACTGTAGTGCAGCGGTTCCCAACCCGTGGCCCGCGGGCCAAAAGTGGCCCGCCAGGCCTCAGAAAATGGCTCGCCAGGCTTCAAAAACGGTCCTCATCTCTCGAAGAATTAACAAAATATACGAAAAATTGACAATTTTGTCAGGATAGAACACATAATTATTTTATAATTACAGATGATTTTATTTTGACGTCTATAAATAGCATAATCATTTTTAACTTTTGATTCAGTTATAGGCCTAACAATTTATATGCTTTTAGTCGATTAAATTTTAGCATTGTGGGCCCCACTAATGTTCTTTAACTATGAAAAATTGGCCCGCTTGTCCTCTAACTTAGAAAAAGTGGCCCTTAGGTCCAAAAAGGTTGGGAACCACTGCTGTAGTGTATAGTACACATGTGCACCTGAATGGGCACTGAACAAATAAAAATTACAATAGCTATTTAGGGTTCTATATATATAATTAATTATTGTTTGTATTATGTGGCATTATATCTATTGTCTTTAGAATGCATTTGTTTATTATTATCAATGGGTCAATGGATCAAATTTATTTCTACAGTTTTTTTTAATTATATGACAATGTGAAGCTTAGCGTAAGCCTATGAAACAAATCATACTCGGTTCATACCCGTATCCGGAACTTAGTACATCCAAGTACATTCAATTATATCCAAGTACTCCGATTTGGTATCTCAATATAAAACGTCTACCCAGTTATTATCTCTGTATTTTACAACTTTTGTATATATGAGTATATAAAGCCACTTATTCTGAGTATATAAAGCTACTTATTCTGAATGAAGTTTTAACTTTTGTGCCGTATAAATTGTCACTGCGGCATGATGCAATGCATTGAACCTCTGAGTACTTAAGAGCTGCTGCTGTACTGAATTCCATGCTAACTGACTTCATTACGTGCATTCAGCCTCTGGTGGTGGTGCTGGTGGTGGTGCTGGTGGTGGTGGGTATAGTGCTGCAGATAGCTATTGGGCAGGTGCTTCCGTTAATCTGGTCCGTGGAGTGTGTGTTTGCGTGTGTGTGTGTTTATGTGTGTTTGTGTGTATATGTGTGTACATGTGTGTGTGTGTGTGTGTGTGCGTGCGTGTGTGGTTGTGAGTATGTATGTGTGTGTGGATGTGTGTGTGGATGAGTGTGTGTATGTGTGTGTGTATGTATGTGGGGTGTGTGTGTGTGTGTGCTTGTGTGTGTGTATGTGTGTGTGTGTTCGTGTGCGTGTGTGTGTGTGTGTGTGTGTGTATGTGTGTGTGTGTGTGTGTGTGCTTGTGTGTGTGTATGTGTGTGTGTGTTCGTGTGCGTGTGTGTGTGTGTGTGTGTGTGTGTGTGTGTGTGTGTGCTTTAGCTGCGGTTGTGAGTGAGGTCAATGCTGCTAATGGTGAGTGTTGGAGAACTGCATCTGTGGAAATCCTGTGATGTAACCTGGAGATCTGAAGTTGGCTTCAATGGTCCAGGGTTGTCGATTATAAAGTACCAACTTTCGCTTCTGATGATAAGAGAGAAATGACTCGTGATTAAAGGCTGCCTATCTATCCCTGTGATACGTACACTCCATTTACTCTGCCATCCATTCATCCTTCTTTTTTTCTGCCATCCAATAATTTATCGACTAAGGCCCGCTATCAACCACTGACCAATGCAAGCATTTATGCATTTAGCGTGTAGTCTTTGTGTATATGTATGCCTTTATCCTGATTGTGGCCTAATGCATAGTATGCAAGATTTTAAATACATTGCCATTGTTTAAACAATCATTGTTCCTCTCTTGTAAACCACAGACGCAAAAATCGGAACAATGGAAGGAAAGGGTAATCTGAAGGTAGCAGAGGTGGGGTGAACCTTGTTCCTATATATTAACCAGTTAGCGTTTGGGTATTTCAAGTTGCTCTGTACCACCCAGTTTCTGCAGATTAATGAGATGTCGTTACTCATACAGATCGTCAAAATGTCTATGTTGAAGAGCATAACATGTACGGACCACATAATTTTAACTAAATTCTATATTGCAATGGAAATAGATGTCAATTGATAATAATAATAATAATAATAATAATAATAATAATAATAATAATAATTAATAATAATAATGATAATGATGATAATAATAACACTAAAATAATAATAATAATAATAATAATAATAATAATAATAATAATTACATTAATTATAATAATAATATTAGTAATAATAATAATAATAATAATAATAATAATAATAATAATAATAATAATAATAATAATAACAAGTTGCTATATCTTTCTTGCTGCACCACAGGTTGGGGTTACATAGTTCATTTAGACAAATTGTTATTAAATGCGTTGGACAAACTGAAAAATGCCCTCTGAGTTCAATTCACCCAGATTTCAATGCACCTTGATTTCAATGCACCATGATTTCAATGCACCATGACTTCAATGCACCAAATTTCAATGCACCTTGATTTCAATGCACACAGATTTCAATGATGAATGGCAAGTACTCAATCATCCAGACATTCACGGAATCACAAAACATGAATCATCAAAATTTGCAGCAGATCGAATTTGTGAATAGTGTAGAGACTTTATTGTTAAACGACATGCAGCAAATCTGTTAATTGGTGGCCGCTTCAAACTGCACCTATTGTGGTACCGGTACTGGACAGGTGAACTATTGACAGATAATAATCACAGTGACCAGACGTCTGTTTGGTGTGCAGTCTATGTGCTCATTGTATAAGATGCATTCAGTCCGAACCTTAATGACAAGGGGGGGGGGGTCGCCAGAGCAGATAGAGATGTGTATGGTTGATTATAAAGCTTAGAAAGAACCATCACTGGCAGGTTTTTTACTTGCCTCTTACCTTCCTCATCTTCCTCAGAGATTTCTAGAGTTAGTGTCATAAAATTAGCCCAAACATTTGCCATGCAAACTTGTTCAAAATTATCCAAGTGAATTAGTCCGAAAAATTAGCATTTTTATAGTCTTATGTTTTCGTGAAATTAGCTGTTAGGCCCTACATGTAAATTAAGTTTGAATTAATCATAAAAATTGACTTGAAATTATAACCATAAAACTTGTCCTGAAATTGGCAATGCGAAGCCTGAAAATAGCCATAAAGTTAGCCTGAAATTAGCTATAAATTTAAGATTGTGATTAGCCATTAAAATTAGCTTGGAATTAACCACAAAACTTAGCCTTGAATTTAAGTAGCCATAATCCGCTCATGTTGGATTGTCTCTGTAATTTCGATTTTACTATGTACGTTGTCTTGTAGGCTATGTATTAAACAGGATTTGAGAAGCTCTCATATCAATAGTGTTTCGATTGATTGGTCATGCATTCAGTCTCTCTCGTTGATTGATCGGGGACTGATTGACAGATTGAATAATTACTATCAGCGTCTAATTAACAGATTGGTTGAATCACGTCCGAATGTTTAATTGTTGCGTTGATTGGCTGTTTCGCAGACGAAGTCACGGTCGTGTAATTCGACAAAACCGTCACCGTCGTCGTCATCGCTGACGTGTCCCGCGTGTGCTGGAGCAGGCGGCTGCTTGTCGTCTGCTGGGGCAGATGGCGCCACTGGCGGTGGACTTGTGGCGCCAACGCGCAGTAATGCCATCGTAATTCCTGTTGTCAGTCGGCGAAATCCTCTGGCGCCGTGCCAAGGCAGTGCGGAAGGTTTTAATCAGGTTTGAAAATTTTCTCCGGCCTTTTTTCTGTGAAAAAAAACAACAACCTCAAAGTCTCTTAAGAGCTGTTTTGGTGAAATAAAGTAGTTCCGGTGGTTCTGTGTGTTGTTGGCGAATATAAACACGAGTTGAGCAAAGTGTATATATGTATTAGTCGGGTCAATCTACCACATGACCCCAAAAAAATTGCAAGAAAACGTTTTATGACGATTTTCTGGTCTCTTGGGTCTGGTGATGAACATACTAAAAGTTACAAGAAATCGGACCACGGCAAGTGGTCGAATTTTGGCGGGAAAAAAGATGGCCGCCAATTGGACTAGGCTTGGAATCTGGAAGAGATACTGTTAGAAGCAAATCATGTATAAATTCGCTAAAATGCTTTTCTAGACTAATTCGACCCTCCTGAGAACGAAAATTGTGGTTAGCAAGCTTGAATTTTAGCGGTTGCATGAGAAAACAAGATGGCGGCCAAAATGGCGGCCTATTGCTTCAAAAGGCTGTAAGTCGGGTATAATTGTATGTGATATGAACATGATTTTGTAATTTAAATTAAGATGTTATGGTTCTAGGCATGCAATGGAATTAAAGACACATATGTAGTACTGGAAGAAAACCAAAATGGCGGAAACAATGGCGGCCAGAATGTTGAAATTGCTTTAAATGAAGTGATGCATGCAATAGAAACATGAATTCGGGCTTCAACTTATCATTTTGGAGGTCACGGAAAGCAATGGAATCAACTCTGCACGTGTGACACTGCAAGAAAAGTAAAATGGCAGAGATCGGAAACGTTTCGGAGAAGTTCGTCAACGGTACTGTTGGGCTCATGACAAGCGGAAGTGTGTCGGAAATAGATGGATCTACGGTGGAGGAGGCGGAGGAGAAGGAGGCGGAACGGGGCATAAGGCGAATTGAATTCATCTTTCGCAATCCCATTCTCCTCCAAGCCATCCACATCATCATCAGCATCATCTTCATCACAGCATAACATCAAACGGCGCTGGAGGAATGGTTCATTCCAGGTCTCGGGGTCAGTCCATCGATCAACATGTACATGTACATGCATGGGTTTGGCGCGGAAACGAAGGGCTTCACCAACGGTCACCAGGGGCAGTCGGCATCATCTCTCTATGGAAGCCTGGCCAATGGGTTCCTACCGGGATCACACAAACAGGACAAGGGTATGCTATCCATGACGCATCAATCAGCGCACCCCTACGACTCGTACACCCGAGGAGGCTGCCCCTACCAGCCGCTGTTCCATCGTCGTCGTCGCGTGTCCTCCAGCCGTCGTCCACTCCCAACCCGTGCACTACGAACTTCTTCTCGTTGCACTGATCTGCCCCCCTCGCGGTGTCAGCCGTCGTCTTGGACTATATAGGAACGCTAAGAGACCCGATCATCTCCCACGGGGGCCTCGATGGATTGTCTCGCAAGGGCGGTCACCACCACTACCGCAACCGCCTCAACCTGGAGACGGGAAAGATCAACACGAAGGACATAGCGCAGATCAGCAGTGAGCTGAAGAGGTACAGCATCCCTTCCACTATCAATTCAGATTGGACCCACTGAAACATCGCTGTGCAAACAGTGGTTTCTAGGGTAGCGTAATCTGCGTTTGAAGTGCAGAAAATATTCGAACAACTTCCATCTCCAGGTGGTGGTAGTGTTGATGATGGTGGTGCTGGTGGTGGTGGTGATGCGGCATGGATAGCAAACACTGTTTGTGTGGTCCTGGCAGGTACCCATTGGCCAGGCTTCCGTAGAGGGACGATGCCGACTGCTCTTGGTGACCGTTGATGAAGCCGTTCGTTTCAGCGCCGACCCCCATGTACATGTTGTTTTATGAACTGACCCCGAGACCTGAGGAGGCGGAGGAGGAGGCGGAGAACCTCCAGTGCCGTTTGATGTCATGCTGTGATGAAGATGATGCTGATGTTGATGTGAATGGCTTGGAGGAGGAAGAATTTCATTCTCTTATGCCCCGTTCCGCCTCCTTCTCCTCCGCCTCCTCCACCGTAGATCCATCTATTTCCGACACACTTCCGCTTGTCATGAGCCCAACAGTACCGTTGACGAACTTCTCCGAAACGTTTCCGATCTCTGCCATTTTACTTTTCTTGCAGTGTCACACGTGCAGAGTTGATTCCATTGCTTTCCGTGACCTCCAAAATGATAAGTTGAAGCCCGAATTCATGTTTCTATTGCATGCATCACTTCATTTAAAGCAATTTCAACATTCTGGCCGCCATTGTTTCCGCCATTTTGGTTTTCTTCCAGTACTACATATGTGTCTTTAATTCCATTGCATGCCTAGAACCATAACATCTTAATTTAAATTACAAAATCATGTTCATATCACATACAATTATACCCGACTTACAGCCTTTTGAAGCAATAGGCCGCCATTTTGGCCGCCATCTTGTTTTCTCATGCAACCGCTAAAATTCAAGCTTGCTAACCACAATTTTCGTTCTCAGGAGGGTCGAATTAGTCTAGAAAAGCATTTTAGCGAATTTATACATGATTTGCTTCTAACAGTATCACTTCCAGATTCCAAGCCTGATCCAATTGGCGGCCATCTTTTTTCCCGCCAAAATTCGACCACTTGCCGTGGTCCGATTTCTTGTAACTTTTAGTATGTTATTCACCAGACCCAAGAGACCAGAAAATCATTATAAAACGCCTTCTTACAATGTTTTTGATCATTTTGTAGATTGACCCGACTGTGCAACCTTTTGAAGCAATTATAGACCGCCATTTTGGCCGCCATCTTGTTTTCTCATGCAACCGCTAAAAATTAAGCTTGCTAACCATGATTTTTGTTCTCAGGATGGTGAAATTAGTCTAGAAAAGCATGTTAGCACATTGTTACATGATCTGCTTCTAACAGTATCATTTCCATACTCCAAGCCTAGTCCAATTGGCGGCCATCTTTTTTCCCGCCAAAATTCGACCACTTGCCGTGGTCCGATTTCTTGTAACTTTTAGTATGTTCATCACCATACCCAAGAGACCAGAAAATCGTCATAAAACGTTTTCTTGCAATTTTTTTGGGGTTCACCGAAGATATTTCGTAGATTGACCCGACTATATGTAAGCCGGTCGGAAGAACTATTTATGTAGCTCAAGTTTCCCGCCGCGACGTTTGGCGCCGTTTATCATCGATTGAAAGTTATCTGACGACGGCAGGCAGGCAGACGGACGATGGTGTGGATGAAAACTATGTGGACTTAAGGTTCGTCATTGGGGGGGGGGGGTGTCCATGGAGGAATGGTGACATCACTGGCATGAGGAGTGGAACATCAAGTAGGAAGCGGGGTCGATTCCCGCTACTCCCTCCCCCCAGGGTTCACTCAGCGTATCGTTCACTAGATGGCGATGGTTATATGAGTGGTAGGACGTGATGAGCGCCTTGCGTGGCTGCCGTATAAGTTAAATTCGACTCCTGTTGTAATTTGTGATCATCCGTTCAATACTGATTGTAAGCGTATTGCAGTTGTCGGTGCCAAGTAATAAAGAATATTATTATAATTTTTTTTAGTTTAAATTTTGTTATTATTATATTGTTATTTTTTATTATAATTGTTGTTGTTATTATTATTATTATTATTATTAAATTATTAATGTATTATTATTATTATTATTTTATTATTATTATTATTATTATTATTATTATTCTTTTGGGTAGTATTCATTAGACAACTTGCCTTGTAATGCATAGGGTATGAGTATCAACCTTCTCTAAGATAGTTAACTCTGTGGGGAGGAACCTTTTTATATAGGCGTCAGGTATTATCTTTTGAATCCATATCTTTCCAGGCCCAATGCAATGCACTAATATTATTTTTTGCACCCAGGTCTTTCTATACCAAGGGCATATGCATATGCATATGGATGTATTATGTGTCTGATCCGTAGGGATTTAAAAAACTTTTCTGCTGTTGTTATTGCTTCCTATATCAGTAAACATTTTTGCACGGAAATTAATCTTCGATTTCATCGTTATTTTGTGGCATATATATAAAATAAGAATTATATATGTATAATATTGTATATATTATATATGTATATATATATATATTATAATATATTATATATATTACATATATATTATATATACTAAGCTTCAGCGTCGTAGAAATGTTTTGAGATGAATAAATATGGCTATTATGCAGATAGCAAATGTTCTGTGTGTGTGTGTATATATATATATTATATATATATATATATATATGTGTGTGTGTGTGTGTAAATATGTATATGTATATATGTATAATGTATATATATATATATATATATAGTTGATTATTTTCCATTACTGATTCATATAAGGGAATCAGTGTTAGGATTTGCTGTCTTCTACCTTGTATTCGGAAACGATCCATATATGGTCATATTCTCTGCATTCACTACTAGTACACTTCTTTACCGAAGCTGAGTGACATTCGGTAATAAAAAGAAAGGTGTTGAGAGAGTTCTGCAGGATTAATATCGGAAACATCCTGCTTGGCTTTCTGGAGAGAGCAGCTTTTTTCCGTGTGCACCGACTGACCTCCTCATTCCTGTCTGTAATTACTGTTTAATGAGAAAGCAAGTGGCACTGGAGAATTGTGGAAAACAGGAAGACGGAAGAAAATCTGTGAAATAATTATTGCCAGCTTCCGAATCACGTTGAGATGGGGATGTAATGTGTGAGAGGATGATGAAGACAATATTACATGAGGATATGGATGAAATAAGGGTGAGGATGACTGAAGGATGGATTTGATAGGAAGATAAAAGTGATAGGAGGATGAAGGTGGTAGGAAGATAAAAATGATAGGAAGGTAAAAATGATAGCAGTGGTAGGAAGATAAAAGTGATAGGAGTGATAGGAAGATAAAAGTGACAGGAGGATGGAGGTGATAGGAAGATCAAAGTGATAGGATAATGGAGGTGGTAGAAGAATAGAGATGTTGGAGTATGTGGGTGATGGTAGGATGGATATGTTGGGAGAATGAAGATACTAGAATTATTTAGATGATAGGATGACAAAAAAAATAGGATGATTTAGATGATAGGATGACAGAGATAATAGGATGATTTAGATGATAGGATGACAGAGATAATAGGATGATAGGATGATTTAGATGATAGGATGACAGAGAAAATAGGATGATAGGACGATTTAGATGATAGGATGACAGAGAAAATAGGATGATAGGACGATTTAGATGATAGGATGACAGAGATAATAGGATGATAGGATGATTTAGATGATAGGATGACAGAGATAATAGTATGAAAGGATGATTTAGATGATAGGATGACAGAGATAATAGGATGATAGGATGATTTAGATGATAGGATGACAGAGAAAATAGGATGATAGGACGATTTAGATGATAGGATGACAGAGAAAATAGGATGATAGGATGATTTAGATGATAGGATGACAGAGATAATAGTATGAAAGGATGATAAAGATGATAGGATGGTGGATAACAGCACAATAACGGTGCTTTCGATTGCTAAAAGTTCCAACTAACAGCGATATTGATGATGGTCACTGCTCGAACGGTAGTAAGTCTAGTTTGTTTGGTTTATACAGGACGACAATTTGCTAGTGATTCTAGCCAGACTTTGTTTGTAGAACAGGAGAATGGTGCGAAAATCTTTGACTAATAAGTCTGCCTGCTACCAAGTAGTACCAACGGAATCCTGGTGCATTGTTGTGATACACGTTCTGTTTGACTTTGGAGATGAATTGCCACGGTGATTTGAGATGCACACATCCTGTACTACAGTGTACTTCCTCCATATAGACAAACAAGTGAAATAACAATAACAGTCCATGCAAATATATGCCCAGTTGTAAGGCTTTCGTAATGTAATGTAACACCATATATGTTCTGTTCATGCAGTCGTTCGGATACCATTCAACGAAAAGGTTCTGTTTTCACGAATTCTACCCTTGTTAACTGAAAGGTTGCAAGGCGCCAGCCATATGAAGTTGTGTGTGCATTTGTGTATGACGATGTGAGTGAAGCCTTTGAGTGAAACAGAATTTCGCCATCGTAATTGGAAAAGGCACAGATAGAACCAGTGCATGGCGCGGTAGAATGAAGCAACGCGTGTCGTTATAGGAAGACCAAAAAGAGAAACTCACATGTCAGACAGAGTGCATTGAGCAATCCGTTTCTCAATGTGCTGTAGGAGTCGACAGTGCTCCATACATTTCTTAATGTGTTGTAGGAGCCAGCAGTACTCCATGCATTTCTCAACGTGTTGTAGGAGTCAACAGTGCTCAATGCATTTCTCAATGTGTTTTCGGAATCAACAGGGCTCCATGCATTTCTCAATGTGTTGTTTACTAGTCAACAGTGCTCCTTGCATTTCTCAATGTGTTGTAGGAGTCAACAGTGCTCCATGCATTTCTCAATGTGTTGTTGACTGAGGAAGATGTGTAACTAAATGAGCATTATTATTATTATTATTTTTATTATTATTATAATTTTTTTTCGCCCGAGGTAGTAAAGATCCCTCAGGCTGTAAAGTGTAAAAAAATAAAATCAGGTTATAGGTTCTCGTCTCCAACGTGAGCCTTATTATTATTATTATTATTTTTTAATTTTTTTATTTTTTATTTTTTTTTTAACCTGAGGTATCAATGATCCCTCGGGATTTCAAAAAATTATCCGGAGACTTAAAAAATTGTATTCATTATTATTATTATTATTTTTTTTATTATTATTATTATTATTATTATTATTATTATTATTATTATACTCTTATTGGTAAGAGATTTTGTCAATTATCTTTCGTTTTGTTTCGTAGGAAATCGAAAAACTTGTCCGTGATACGGGTACATTCGATAGCGACCAAGATCTGTCAAAGGTAAGTGACGTAACATATACTTAATCAATCAATCCATCAGTCAATCAATCAATCAATCAATCAATCTATCTATCGATGTTTTTATTGACACCATTTCAAGCAAAGGCACTCTTAATTTAAAGATGTATCAATAATTAAATGGTAGCACAAGGCAGACCAAGAACGGATAATATCCCTCTGCTATGGATCTTATTATAGCACATCGCCTACTCTTAAAGCCTTTTACTGCGGCACTGTGTTTTATATTTATAGTCTACTTTAAAAGTTAAATTTTTAAATAATCACGGCTGCTTATTGTATCACTCTGTGACTTGTTTATAGATGTTGTTTAAGTCATTTCTTTTCTATTGTAGAGCTAAACATAATGTAATCAGTAAGGGTGCTCTTTGTTTTATTATTGTTTTTTGTAATGCTTGTGCTAATAAAGCCTGACCATCTTGAGACACGGCATCACCTCTGAGGCACTTGAAACATTTGTGCAAGAATTTCTGTTTTCTCTCTTGGGTACCAAGCTCGATAAAGCCTTTGTGTAGATCTACTTTTTATGGCACTGCGTTAGAATGATTGAACGAACGAATGGACTGAGGGTGCCCTGCACAAGGATCTTACGCAGTTGCCCCTCTTGGGAGAATTGAACCCTCTCTGTGTGTGTTTCAAGGCTCAGCCACTTGGCCAATGTTTTTATCTCATCTGTACATAAGCTTGGCATTCCATCACTGTGATGTTTTCTTGTAAATCACCGAAGAGCTCTTTCCCGGGCCTTGCCGGGTCCGATCAAGATTCGAAATTATTTCTCGATTCGGCGGCCGCCGTTGCATTTTATTATGTCGTGTCTCATATAATATGTCTAGTCTTATCCACAGGTGCATGGCTTCTAGGCTCTCGTTTGTCTGGTGTCTGGTTTTGATCTCCGTTGAATCACTCTCCAAGGGTTACGACTATAGTAGACTTCACTTCGATTGATGTCTTTCGTATCTTGCACATGCTGCTGTAAAAGTCTTCAGAAATCTTCGACTATTCCGGCTACGAGGATATAAATCTTTTTCCCATTCTTATACTAATACTACAGATGATTGTCCAATGCCCATCCTAATAGATGATTGTCCAATACCCATCCTAATAGATGCTTGTCCAATACTCATCCTAATAGATGCTTGTCCAATACTCATCCTAATAGATGCTTGTCCAATACTCATCTTAATAAATGAACTTCTTTGTCTTTCTTTGCCCTTCTTCCTCAATTGTTTGAAAACCATTCTCTTTGTGGCTGTGGTGCTTTCAGGTCGTGAGCGCCTATGAAGAGTTTATCTGGAAGTGGCGCTATATAAATTATTCATGATTACGTTTAGAATTCTGGGGATAAATCCTTTTCCAATGAACAGATCACAGTTTGGCCTTGGCCAGGAGCACCCCTGAGTAGCAACCTTGAAGGGCGCTATATAAATTCTGATTGATTGATTGATTGATTGATTGACTGACTGACTGACTGACTGACTGAGTGACTGACTGACTGACTGACTGACTCACTCACTCACTCACTCACTCACTCACTCACTCACTCACTCACTCACTCACTGGTTCAGTGACTTGCTCACTGACTAGTATCTCTAGATTATGCGAGAAAATCCTAATAGACTCTAATATTATATCCAGTTCTCATTCATTATTGCATTTTTCTTCTGTAAATTCCAGACTCAGGCTCTGACCCCCGACGGGCATCGTGCCCCGATCGCCGACCTACTGAACATGCGCAGCGTCAACACACAGACGCCATCATCTGCATCGTCTGCGTCTGGTTGCGTTGGTCCGTTTAATTCAGGCATCGAAAAGCATTTCCTGCGGATTCTGGAGGACAGCGGCAGCGACGACAGTCCATCTTGCCTCCTCCCCATCATTCCAGGCGCAGGTGATGCGGCTCCTCATCCTCATCCTCCGCTGCTGCTGCTCCAGCATCTCTTCAACCGACCCGCTTCAACGGAGAGCGACCGATCGGACCAGTGCGAACGACCCGCCAGTGGTTAGTGTCGAACGGAGAACCAGTCTATGTGTGTATGAATGTATGGTTGTATGAATGTGTGAATTTTATTGTATGTGCTTCTGTAATGTATGTATGCGTGCATGTATGCATGTCTGCTTGTATAATCATGTAGTTGTATGCATGTTTGTATATTTGTACAATGTACATTGTACAATTACATGTATGAATATCTTTCCGCTTCTTCTCGTGGGCCCTGCGCACTGGGACTACTTCTGAGCAGTTCACCGTACTTAAGGCTTTTTTTAATAAATGCTCATATACAATACAATGCATTTGTATGTCTGTTTTATGTGGCGTTGTTTCTAGGCAGCTGGCGCATTCCCAACGTAAGCCCATCCCAAGTGGATGGGCCAGTAATCGAGATTGTGTGACGCTGCCTAGGTTAGGTGCTAGCACGGGAACCAGAAGTTTCCTAGTTGAAAAAGAACGAAGAGCTCATCGGCCAGCTGTAATAGATGTGTGATTCACTGATTGTGCACTTACATGTATGTATGCTTGCATGTACGCATGCGTGTGTGTGTGTGTGTTTATGACCGTATAGTGTCGAACTCTAGGTTTGTGTGCAAGAACACTGGACATGCATGAAGTCCATAATACTGATCAAAGCAGATATCAAGACACTTACTGTAATGTCTCTAAAACTCTTAAAAATACTACGCACGCGCACACACACACACACACGCACAAACACACACACACACACACACACACACATACATACACACATATACACACACACGCAACACTCTTGAGTATAAAACCTAACCGATCAAAGCAGATCATATCATATCAAACTTAAAATAAAAATCGTCCTAGTGAGAGTAATCACTGGTCAGTGGTTACTACTATAATCATGATTCTGTGGAAGAGGCCGTGCTCCTCCTCAGAGGTCAAGACAATCCTCGGACTTCTTCGTCTCGTCTCGATGCGTCTCATAAAACCAGTCCTACTCCGTTCGAACTTTATGACGTGTGTCTAAACTTCGGAGCAGCGAACCGAAATCATAGAAATTAGATTTCTGGTCTTGTCTGCAGAAGCGTTTGAAAAACACAGCCGGCCGATAGATCGTAATTGACAGTGATCCAGACCAGAGACCCTCCTTGCCGCTGGGTCCTCTGGGTGCACTGCTTTATTTATGTATATAATTATATATATATATATATATTTATATATATATTATATAATTATATATATAATTATATATATATAATTATATATATATATGATTATATATATATGATTATATATATATATATGATTATATTTATGATTATAAATATATGTATATGTATGTATGTATATATAAATATAAAATTATATATATATTATATATATATATATATATATATATATCTACTTACTGCTTTACTATAAAAACAACCCGGCCGAGTATGAAATGTGATTAAAAGTTGTTTTTATCTGCATGTGATCCAAAGAAATAAAGCTCAGATGTTGTGGTGAAGGAAATATTAATAACAACGGAATAATATTATAATACTCCTGGGATATGGGCTTCAAGATATATAGTAGTCAGTAGTAGTAGTGGTGATAATGGTACTATAGATGTAAGTTATTGTTAAAAAATGATAATGACTAGACTGCTATTTTAATAAGCTCAGTTGTTGAGATATTTTTCTGCGTAGAAAATAATAACAGAATAATAACTCATTGGATGTGTTGGCTCCAAGATATAGTTAGTAATAATTGTATTGTGTTGATGATTGTACCAAATAATAGTGATAGTATTAATATAATAATACGGTTAATTAGTTAATTATCAATTAATATTAATATCAATCATATTGGACACCATTAGTGGTTACTATGAGCATGAATCTGTGGTGGTTTGCCGAAGGGTTACGATCTTTTTGAGGCTTACGATAGTAAAACATAATAATGATAACAGTAGCAATAAATTTATAAAGCGCCCCTTCAACAAAAAACTACTCAAAGGCGCTCCCGTCTCCAGCATGCCCAAAAGAGCAGTTTTAAGTTTGGTAAGGAAGGATCCTGGACTTTCCTGGTAGAGTCCCAAGGTGATGGAAGGAAGGACATTTTAGACCACTGGCTCAATCACAGAGAAGGCTCGATTCTTCATGGTAGCAGTACGAGCAAAAAGAACTAGGAGGACTCACTTTTCAGCAGAGCGTTAGTGATGTTAACGATGATGTTAATGATAATTATTATAGTAATGACCACAAGTCCTATCTTAACCAGGGCACAACTGCAGACAAAGTGGCACCGCAGTTGCCCTGCGTATTCTGTGTTAAAAAATGCGATTAAAAATTCAAAGCCGCGGTGTTGATGTTGCTGTCTGGCATGTGTAACAACTTGTAGACTTTTAAAAATCAGTTGCGTTGAGAAAAAAGTGCAAATTCGCTCATTTGCACTTACAGACCAGTTTGTTCTACTTGTCTAGACGAACAACAGCAGTTTTGCAGATATAACAACAATAGGGTGCACTATAAGTCATTTCCTTGTATGTATGTATGTATGTGATTGTGTATGTCTGTGTATGTATGTGCGCATGCATGTGTGTATTTATTTGTATGTATAATATTGTTTATGTTATGTATGGGTGTGTGTTTATAATGTTTGTATGTGTTTTGTATGCATATTATTTGTATGTATGTGTGTATGCATACATGTGTATGCGTATGCTGTGTTTATTACTTCTGGCCAATCAGGCTTTGTTTCATAAATCTCTCAAGTCTTTTTATTTTGCCGTGGCTGGGCTGGGAGCGCTTGTGAGTAGTTTCTTGAAGAGGCACTATGCAAGTTCATAGAATGAACGAGTGTATATATGCACATGTGTATGTATGTAAGTATTTGTGTATGCACTATGCATATTATGTATTTTTGCATGTATGCATGTATGTGGGTGTGTAGCCACCTAATATTATAGTTCCTTTTAAGTACCTCAAAGAAGCAGTGTTTGTTTTTTATGTTGGCATGCTGCTAATATTTTTTGCTGTCATGTTTTCAATAAGGATCTTTCAGCGAGCTGGTTCTTACTGGATTACACCAACAAAATATTTTTTATCACTTTCCTTTGAAGTAATTATCTATCAACTTAAAGCCTTGTGCAGTATCATGGCACATTGTATATATACATACATATGCACATATATATATATAATTATATATGCATATATATATGCATATATATAATATATATATATATATATATATATATATATATAAGGGGAATACGATAAATTTAAGATATATGAGCATATAAATATCCATCACGTTATTGTGCTGGTGACGTACGTAATAAGTGCTTTGGTACTTACACAAAATAATGTGGTTGGCAGTGCACCAGAATGTATTGCGCAATTGGTTTCAATCAAGAGTCTTCTATTCTATTATGTGTACAATGCACGCTAATTTTTCCCATCAGCATTTCGTAGAAATCGGTGCAGTACAGATCACTGTTTATTGTGATCAGTTGAAATCTGAAGGTCCATCATTGGTTTCCTGAATGCTCATTCTGAATAAATATTAGAATGTCCTGAAATAATAGCAACATAAATGATGTACATGTGACATAAATGATGTACATGTGACATTTCATTCCGATATGACTCAGCGGTTTCCGGACTTTTCCACCAGTTGTCCTTGATGTGTTTTGTGGGCATAGCTTTAGACCTAAGTGTGTAAGAAGTAAATTTCCTAATTAAAATTTAAACAAAATAGCAGGCAGACTATTCCCACGATACAGGCTTCCTGAAATCTTATGACAATGAGGACAGTAATATTGTGATATAAATTCTAAAATTGACAAATTGCATAAATTATATTATTATTATTATTAACTTCTTGCAATAATTACGGGCTATGCCGGAAAAATGGTCATTTTTGAAGGAATCAGTAACATTGGTTGCTCTAATTTGCATAAGCTGTCAATTCTTTATGTTTTTTGGGATAAGCACACACAAGGCATTCAGAAATGGTAAAATAGGGTTGAAGAAAAATAGGAGGTGTGTGAAAGATGGATAAAACAAATGAAAATTAGGAAAGAGATCTTTTCACATGATCCACCAGTTACAATACCTATGTACATGTATGTATGTACGTGCACTTGTTATAGCGCCCCTTCAAGCTCTCTCTACTCAGAGGCGCTCCCGAATGCAGAGCGGACTCTGCATCGGAGTTTCACGCCGAAGCGCTGAGCAATTGTGAGTGAAGGACTTGCCCAAGGTCCTTACGCGGCGAGGTGGATTCGAACCTCGAACCTTCCGGCTCAAAGGCAACGACGCCACCACTACACCACCGCGCCCCATTTTCATTTATTCACCTCTTCATTTGCTGTATGTTCGGTGACTTCGGTCCATCTGATCTTTCTCATCTTTCACATATCAACATTTCAAAAGCCTCCAGTCTTCTGCTGTCCTCCATTCTTATGGTCCAAATTTCTCATCCATACATAGTGTTGCCAGAATTAAAAATCCAGAAAGGCTATACACTGTTTAAAATAAAATGTGTAATACAATCGACAATTCATGCAAATTGCTCTATCTGAAATTGCCTAGGGCGGCATTTTGAGCTGTCAACCCAGTCAGCATTTCGGCGCCATACATCAATGGTATGGCACACAGAACTGAGATAAGATAAGAATATTCTTTAATTGACCAACTGATATACGCATTTTGGTGTACAGACATGGTGATAAACGTGCATTATCCATAGAGCCAATGACATGTCATATATTTTAAACTCGCCCACATCATCGTAGATCCAATGCAAGTGTATTCTTTATGATGACCAAATATTTATACCTCACTTTGGTTTACATGACTACCAGCAGCATAACAACAAATGCCCTGATCAAATGTCAAATCTGACATGTCTGGAACTCTAGATGGTTTTGAAAAGAGCTGTTAATGCTAAAACATGCAGTGTTGCTGGTAATGCTAAAACATGCAGTGTTAATGAGCGTTATGAGAATGCTCTCTCAACCCCACCCCCACTTCCACCCTCAGACCACAGTTTGGAAAGCACTGTTTCGTGGCACCACTTCGTACTGCTCAAGGCATTGCCTTTCAAGTGAAACTATAATATAGTCGAAATTGTACTGTGTGTGAGAAGGCAATCTAAAATGTGATCGGTCACATGCAAACCAGAATCAGGTTGCAGTGCCGCAAAACATCTGGAAACTGACAAGTCTTAATCTTAGACGACCCGAATGGTCTTTATAGAGCAGTTGTTCTTTAACGTCAAGCAAAGAATAAATGAACAACGGCGACTTATAACTTGATATCTTTGGCATTTGTTTCTGCAATCGAAATTGCATTTTTTCAATGTTGTCTAGACACCGATGTAGACGTGTCTGGTATGGCATGTCTGGTGATACGGTGTATGTCCTCATTGATCCAGATTGAGAAAGAATTTATTCATTGGATTATTTTGCATTTGGTTTGTAGGTTTTAGAGCACTTATTTAGTACTCTTGAAGAATATTTATATAAATAACATAATCAATCCTAGCAATCATATATATATACAATTATGTATGCACACAATCATACACACACACACACATATATGTATATGTATATATATGATTGTGTGTGTATATTGTATTCTATATATACAATCATATATATATATGTTTGTGTGGATGTATAAGTGTATGTTAATGTAAATAATATATACATTAGATTATTATATATATATATCTATTTAAATTACCTATTTAACCCTTTACCCGTTAATTTTTAAATTTTAAGCTGATTGTGTGTGTGTGTGCACATATATGTGTACTGTATAATATATTGTATACAGTACACAGTATTATATATATATATACATATATTCTTCAGCTGCCTAGCATACCAAGAGTATTAAGTATAGCTTAAGTTCCTTCTCTTTGTTTTCAACCACTTAACCATTGCGGCATTGTATACACGCTCTGTGACAACAGCTGTGTTCTAGCCGATGTTACATGTCTGTCAATGTGAAAATAAAATCCATTTTATAACATTTGAGCCTGATTTACATTCGTTTCTGTTTACTTAGGAACGGCCTCGCCTGATTCGTTTATCCCACTGGAGAAGACTTGCCAGAAACGAGAGGCCCCCGAAGGCTGTGAAAGAATCGAAGTCGAATTTTCTAAAACCACTGAAGCTCCCTTCAAGTAAGCCTCTTCCTGTTATTGTACCAAAACCTGTTTCTTCTCGCTGGGCCTTGCGCACTGGGAGCGCCTCTGAACGGTTCACCCTACTAGAGGTGCTTTATAAATGTTTAAATACAATACAATAGCATTTCTTGCAGCCTTTTTTGAGTACATCTTCAATGCAGAAAGCAGGGCTTTTTAAAGGAAAGTTTTAGAATTGCGCAACTCCATCTTTTTCAGTTCCCTTTTCCATTGTAAATTGCTCCCAATTGGAGAACAATGACCGTTTTTTAAAAGTATTTCTAACGCCATAGAAGTGATTCTACAACTGCGCAAACCCATTTTGAGCTGCACATTTGTTGTGCAATGCTAAAAAAATCTGCTTCAAATCATTCTTCACTAGCCACAGTGAAGAGTGCATTCTGTATGCAAAGCTTAGGACTGCAGTGTAGACTCTTATGCACATAGGTGCATTGCTATTGCATTAGTTGAGAGATGGTGGGAAATTCTGAGCTGTCTTATTATTATTATTATTATTATTATTATTAAATAAATAAATAAATAAATAAATGTATAACGTGTCTTAAAAGAAGCGTTCATTTGAATTTAAAAGAGTTAATTTACTGGAGTTTAATGTTGACGTCATCGTAAGGTCTGCTCTAAAATATAGTGAACTTGAGCTACTCTGGTGGCGATAACACAAGTTCAATAAGTCTTGCTTTTCGACAGGGCCGTAGCTAGGGGGTGTTTTGGGTGTTTGAACACCCCCCCAAAATGGGAAATGCAAAAAATAATATAACGCATTTACTAGCACATGATGTAGAAACCATGAAATAAAACCATGAAAACACCCCCTCCCCGATATGAAAAATGTAAAAAAAAATAACAGAATGCATTCACTAGCACATAATGGAGAAAAAAATTAGGCGAAAAATGGTAAGAAGCTGTTTCCGACGACTAAAAACCAGTCGTCAGAAATTTTGACAACTAAAAAAAAGGTTGTCAGAAATCCCCCCTGAAGAAACACCCCTGAGATCAAATCCTGGCTACGGCCTTGGGATGTTACATGGATGGTAAACCTGACAAGCAGAAAGTATGCGTTTGTGTTCATAGAGTTCAAGACCATTAGAGTCCATATTCTACAGCCATTATATCTTATATCTGATATGCAATAAAAACCAAGATCAAAACAACATGTTTTCTTGTCTTTCTCCTCCGATGCACTGGAACTAATTTAACAACTGCAGAGCGTCAATGTCGAACACAGCGGGGAGGGGACTACTTTACGGAGGACTACTTTACGGAGCGTGCATGCAGCAATCTTCCATTGAATAGCTGGCTGCATTTGGTGCAAATTGCAGTAAATTGTTACAGACCTGAATAAACCACCTTTTCATATACAGTGTATACTCATTGTGTGTTAGTTCATGTGCTAATCTGCTTAATATGATGTTCTGTTCAGTGTAAGAATTGTGGAAAAATAACTGGGGGTTGGACAATGATCCACTTGGAATTTGGGTGTGAAAAACATACTTTAAATGCAACATACTTTAAAATATACAAATAATAAATAAACATACTTTAAAATAACTGGGGTTGGGGTTGGACAATGATACACTTGGGTGTGAAAAACATATTTTAACATGGGGCTCTAAGAAACCCCAGCAATAATCTCACCCTGGTTCTGTTACACCCACTTCCCTCCCCAAGGGCTATTAACATAGTATGTGGTCCCACTATGAACAACAGGTTCCTCGGTCCTACTCCAACTGTCGCCCGATGTTGACCATGGATAGGAACGACTCCAGGACTGCTTTGGTGTGCGTTTGAACCCTGCAATGGTCACTTGTGCAGTTATTTAGGGTAGATATTTACCTCTATGCTTCTCGATACTTGACCAGGTCTTTGAACTTTCTCAGTCTGACTGCAGTGTTGACAATGACAGCTCATGGCTGGTACGCCCTTTCTGTTGCTGGCCCTGGGCTAGGAGTCCTCTTGTGACAAACATTTACTCTTCATTCAAACAAATGGCCTTCAGTTGTTGAGTGGAAACTGTCCCTAGTACCTCACAATATCTGAGCAAGGCAACTGGTAGCAACTAGGCCATCGTGAAATCTGGTTCAACAGTTTTAAACGGCCGCGGTCAAAAAGCAATAAACTGAAAGGATGGAAGTGTCTTTAGAGTTTTCTTATTTGTACCATTAGATAAGATTGCCATTCTGAGTGAGGGATCATTGACACAGCAACAACAACAACAACAACAACAACAACAATAATAATAATTAAGGCTGGCAAGCAGTGCCTTCAATAACTAGGAAATGGGGCTATAAAATATTCAGTTATGCTGCAAGACATTTACGTACGTACAGCAGCTTTACATACGAAGTGCCTCGATACTTCAAGAGTGCAATGCCTTCAAATGGTATCAATAAAAGATTGTTTGATTGATTGATCATTGATTCAGTAATAAAAATAAAAATAATAATAATAATAATAATAATAATACCAATAATATGAAGAAGAACATGAAGAATAAGAATAAGTTGCACCCGCAAGACATTTACGTACTTATGTAGCTCTACACTATGAAGTGCGTTAATAACTTGATACGAGTTGTAACTGTCTTGTAGGAGAGAAATATATCATGCGCTGTCGCCAAGTCCGATGAAGACGAGCAGCAACTTTCTCAAGTGTCTAATCCCGAGCGAGCGCTCGGCGTTCTGTCCGCTCCTCAAAAAGTACGTCAGCCAACAGACGATTCTCTCGTTCTCGTTGTCCGGCGGCAACGAGAACAACGACAACAGTATCGAAGCCAAGTAAGAACCGGAAGAACGCGGCAAAATAACGCGTGAAGGAAATGCGCGCATGTACGCACGCTCGTCGTACAGCGTTCCCTGACTCGTCGTACCATTTTATGTGATAAACAATGTCCTATTGTGTGGTCAATTGTTACGCTGCCATAACGGAGGACAACAACGCGATGGTTGGAGGAAGAAAAAGTCTGTAACGCGGCTGTTCTAACGAGGCATTAGCACTAATTTCTTCGGAGTAGTTATTTTTCACAGTTGACTATGTTGCTTCGTGCGTTCGCGTTGTGCACAGTCTGGACTATTTTAGGCGCCGCCACTGCCGTTGTTTCGACTAATACATGTATTGTATATACCTGTAGTCTAAGACGTGTGTATATATATATTTACCTGTAGTATGTATTAGTTGTTTTTGCTGGTAAGCTCTACGTATATGTTTGTAATTTGTATGTGTATGTCGAGTTTGATGCGGGGCAAGTTCAGTATCAATTGTGGTCTTGTGGTTATGGGTTTCGAGATATTTGTCGATATGGTTGCTTCATTGTGCAGTAGAATTTGGTGCTGGGTTGTAAAACAGCAACCCCCCCCCCCACACATCCCACTCTGATACACTGGCCCTAAATGCAGGACTTTATGTTTACTGAGTGAGAAACTGAATTTAAGGCCCTAGGACAGTGCTGTCCAACCTTTTTGGCACCACGGGCCGCAAAAGCTATAATTCTGAAGCCGAGGGCCGCAACAGTAAACTCAAAATCTGCGGCTGAAATTTATTGATAATTACTAACTATAGTGTATAATGAATAATAGAAAGGATTGTTTACCATGACATTTTTGACATGCTTTATAATTTTTAGTGTCAAAAAGCATAATTGGGTTTTATTTCTGCATTGCACTCAGTTAGTTTTTCAATTCTTTCTGCCACAGTTTTGTTAACTCAGCCCGATTTCCATCATCCTGCAGTTCTGGCTCTTAATTATAGGTAGATATGTCATATGTCGAGGCCAAAGTCTTTGGCCAAAGGAGTAGTCATTTTCGTCAGTCAAGAAAGAGCCCAAGACATATCCATTCGTCGGGCTCCAGGCTCATCGATTTTTCCTTCCGATCCTTTTGGCTAGAAATGGACTCTCTTTAGAAAGGAACGGTCACAGCCACCACAGAAGTGCTGGAACTCTAAAGACATTTCAGTAGCCTAGGCTTATAGTGACTTCAAGCGACTGGTTTGTGGACGGTCTGCATAGTTGAGTACAGGAATAAGAGTTGCTAAAGCTAGAAGTGGTCAATCAACTGATAGGCTACAGGCCACCTGCAAGGACTCAAAGAAGTGCTGCTATGGATGTCCAAACACTGCAACCGTTACAATTATCAAGTCGACCACTGACTTTGTCCTTTACTTTGTCCTTTGCTTCATTCTACACAAAGTGCACAAAATTCAATGAGCTCTGGCGGGCCACTTGAAATCATCCCGCGGGCCGCATGCGGGCCGCACGTTGGACAGCACTGCCCTAGGATGTCTGCTTAATAAGAGACTCGGCATGTTGAGTACTGGGTAGGTGTATAGATTCTGGTTATGTGTTCAGACGCCCTTTAGGCATCATTTCTTTCTGTACATGCACACACCACACACCACACACACACACTCACACATTTTGTAAACACACACACTTACATGCACAGCCCACACTTGTTACTTAACCCTTTAACAACCAGCGTGTACTGAAATGCATTGAAAACCATATGTAGCTGGTCGTTAAACGGTTAATACTTGTGCTTCAAAAAGACCTTGTACGATCAATACCAGTTGGGTTTAATTGCAGTTTTATTTTTAAAATGGTGCATGACCTACAGACTATAGACGAAACAGTATTTTGACATTAAAATTGTGGTTAATTAGACCTTGGTTGTTTCCAAAACCAAGCCATTTCCAAATGGACCGCATATAATTATATGTCATTACCAATTAACGAGCTAGTCGTTAACCGAAAATGGTTAATAATTTCTCATGTTGTCTCTACAGTGCAGAATTTTCAGAATGCTTAGTTGTACAGTTGTACAACCTCAATCTTGTATGTGCTTACAGTTCACGTTTCTAGATGGTGGTATCAACTAGACATTTGTGTTATCAAGTTTTACTAATGCATCTTTGAGTGCAGTTGCAGAACGAAGTACTTCAAAGGTGGCACAGCAGACCAGTAATTAACAATGTGCTAGACACTATGGTAAACTCACTCAATACCCCCCCCTCAGCATACGATATTTCATTATTTCTGCTACCTGGGCCATCTAGTTTACTGTTTTAAAATCAATCCATCAACTGTTTCGGCTGGCCACCCATCTTCATTTGTCAAGTCTCAGAAAAAATTTCAACTGCCTATGTCCATTATTTAATACCAACCCTCGTGATTGCCTGAAGTGAATATCTTCTTCACAAAGCTATTAATGAAGAACCAAGATGGCGACTGTCATTTAAGAAAGGGTAGCTTATTCATTCATTCATTCATTCAGAGCATTTATATAGCGCCCCTTCAAGAAACTACTCAGAGGCGCTCCCAGCCCAACCACGAACAAAGAAAAAAGACTTGAGGGACTTGTAGAACGCAGCCGGATGGACCACAAGTAGTGAGCGAAGCGTAACCGGGAGGTCGTTCCAAACAGTAGGCCCCACGACCGAGAAAGCACGGCGCTGCTTAATAGCCAAGCGAGCCCGCGGGACCAGAAGCTCACCTTTAGACGAAGAGCGAAGTACACGACGCGCTGCAACGTCAGAGACTGGACAGCACAGATCACGTCTATCGTCTTCAAGGTAATAATAACGACAATTGCAATACTGAATGCCGTAACTACCGGTACCGACTTGGAGAGCAACACCGGATAATTAATTTGCCAGTATTTACTGTACGTTTTTTGCGTTTTATGACCTTTTCTGAAACGATCTGTAAATGTTAATTGATCAGGTTTTGGTATCAGTTATTAAAAGCCAGTTATTGTGATAGTATCAGTTGTGAAGTTATTTTGATGATTAACTTGCCTCGCATGAATGCATGCCTGGGTGAAATTGTGCCTGAGAGAGTATGTAATGTGTCCCTAGATGGAGTGAGCAGTTCAACTTCTTGAATGACCTAATAAATACATCAGTATAGGGCTTAAAGTGTGGCACGACGGTCATGGACGGCGTCCTGGCACTTATTTTCAAATCTCTATGCCGTCCTGCCACTTATTTGGCCAGCACACCTGAAAATGTAAGGGGCGTCCTGGCACTTCTTTTGGAAAGGTAAGAGACGTCCAGGCACTTTTTTTAACACTTTTAGCACCGGCTGGTACTATGCCACAGTACTGGTAATATCATGCACAGTACAGCGAATGATATCTGATTTATCTGTGGTACGCGAATTTACCAAGTTTGTTACTTTGAGGTTTCATTGTCCCAAAGGCTGAGCAAACTTTAGAGAAGTTGATTGATCCCTGCAATGATCAGAAATGACACCTTCCCTCCGTTTCCAATAGATTCTTCAAGAACAACAAGAAACGAAAAAGCACCAAATCAATAGATGTTGTAAATGACGGGTCAACAAGAGATTTCAAAAGTGTATAAAGTTCATGGCAAATGAAATCGTCCCCCATCTGGCAGAATGAATTAAACTTAATCTAAGTTGCTGACAACAATTATTGCACACAGACTTTCTCGAAAGAAACGCTTTTAATGCAAACAAATCCTGGCTTGAACATCTATCTACGTACGCACTGTGCCAGCAGTTCAACATTATTCAATCAAGATGTTTAATTCTGCAGGAGAGCAAAACCATCAATGTATCCAACCGCATTTACAGTTAAAAAACTGTTAATCACACGACAACTACACGTGCCAACGCATGTTTTAAAATCTTACGTATTCAACACAACTTAACTAGAATGGCAGCTGTATTATTAAACAAGATCTCCTTTATTTAAACCATGAATGCATCTCGGACTGATGCACATTCCAATATCTTTAACAGTTGTTGTCGCATGTGTTATTGTTACGAGCACAGATATTAGAATATTTCCACAGAAACTACGTTGGTCAGAGGTGACACCATTTGGGCAGAACATTTACACAGAAACAGAGCAACTCAATACCAGGTGTAGTACGACACGGAACATTTCTCACGAATGGGAAGCTACCGTAATCTCACATGTTCCTTCTCACGTAAGGCCCGAGCAAACTTTTATCTTTACGCTAAATTAATCGGAGCAATAAAACACAAACAACAAGAACACAAGCTACTGCTACAACCAATGCAGATATCGAAAGAGAACGAAAAAACAACGAAAATAACAGTGCAAGAACCACGCAATGTCGTAAATGATAAACCGAAAGATGGGCTATTCTGCACACAGCGGCGCACCCCAACAACTGTTCTTACACGAACACAGAACTTGCTCTAATTCTGTTCCACCTTGCAGATGCTATGACAATGACAAATCAGAACGTACTGAGTATTTACAACAGAAATGATTGCCTAGCCAGTCGTTTTCGCAAGCTCCTTTCTCGGACATCATCGTTCTTCGATGAAAAATTAACAGTTGCTGGAAATAAACGAAAACCCATTCAGTCCGCGCCGAACGTCCAACAAAATCGCTGTAGATAAGCCTCAAAACTGTTCCCTGTAAAACCTAGAAAAAACAAAAACAAATCCTTTTCAATCAATTTTTTTATTGAAACCTTTGCCAAAACAACAACAGAATATCACAGCAAAAGTAGTATCGCAAAAAACAAATTGGCACATAGGTGACAAGGGACCCCAAAAGGGATAATAATCCCGCTAAGGAGGGACCCCAAAATTTTACCATGAAACAAATATGGACAGATTTCGCAGACCAATATCTGTTTGTTCGTAGACATACAGTCAACTTTTTCTAAGCCCGTCAACGTAAAATTAAAACGCTCCATTGTGTAGCGACGTTATTTATCACAGCTATTATGTACACCAGATAATTATCACAGGAACAAAGATTGGAAACATAAACAAGCTTCCAGTTATTAGAATTTGTACCAACTCGCTGCAACCGATGGCCAATGCATCAACCTTCATAATGAATCGTTACAGCCAGAATGCTTTGAAGTAGCCATCAATAGACGCATTGTAAGTAATGACAATGGTGTAATGCATTGTATGTAAGTAATGATAATGGAATAATGGTGTGTCATCAATTGTCGCTTATGACAATGGGACTACCACAGTCATGCATTGTGGACTTAGATGACAAAGGGATAATTGTAATCAGATTCATACAGCGCCTCCACAAGGACAAAAACAGGTGTCCATATCAATGGGACTTGAAGACAAAGCACTATCTATCTACCTTCAGTACTTGGCGCCAAATCCCGGTGGTGGCCGTTGAACCGTGCTGTTGTTCTGGTCCACTGCAGAGACGAATGCGCGTCCACGACCTTCAATCGAAATCAAATTTGTTATTTGAAAAAAACAAGCTGATTGCCACAACGTTTCAGAATCTTTATTTCATTCATCAAAATCTCAATTGCTAATGTTTGCTATATTGTTTGTATGTGCACTTGTTATAGCGCCACTTCAAGCTCTTTCTACTCAGAGGCGCTCCCGAATGCAGAACGAACACTGCATTGGAGTTTCACGCAGAAGCGCTGAGCAATCCAACAGTGATGCAGAAAAGTTTTACTGGGACAGAAAGTATTCCTAGAGTTCAATGGCTTCTTGTTGATGCCTCGGCCGCTGATATTAACAATACATTACTTTATATCAGTGGTTCCCAACCCATGGCCAGCCAGGCTTAAAGAAATCGCCCTCATTCTCAAAGAATTAACAAAAATATATGAAAAAATTGACAACTTGGACTGGATAGAACACACAATTATTTTCTATTACAAATTATTTTATTATGACATCTATAAATAGCATCAAACATTCCATTTTGATCAAATTACAACAATTTTATATGCTTTTAGCTAATTAAATCTATAGCCTTGTGGCCCCCCATGATGTCCTTCAACTAAGAAAATGTGGCCCTACAGTCAAAAAACGTTGGGAACCACTGCCTTATATGGTATTAATTAAGTATTTCGACTTGAAAATAAATAATAATAATAATCTTTTCTTTAATGAAACCTGCAAGACACACTGCATTTTACATTTACAAGTTATGCAGTAATCTTAATTAAACTTAACTACCAACCGAGCAGACAGCTTTGCAATCACAATGGCGCCAATAGCAGCCTACAAATCAAATCCGCCCAACGGGGGCTCGAACCTGCTACCTCTCGCACTCTTGGCCAGCGTGTTAACCATTACTCTACCGCCCCCCCCTCCCAAAGACAACAGCCACTCACCAACTGGACTGAATGAAGTTCCTCGACCCATTGACTCCGTGGCAGCCAGCGCACCAACCCGTGCCGGGGTCATAGGCACCTGGGGAAGGTCCGCGAAGCCACGACCACGGCCAGTTGGAAATGGAGGAAGCTGAGACGCAGCCTCCTGTTGATTGCTGACGCTTGTCAAGTAACTTCCCTGCAACACAGATCATCGTTCACATCAGCAACCATTGGGGGAAGTGTCAGTGGAATATGTTTGTCTAAAAATGTCTATTTTGTTTTGGCCAATAGATTTATCATTAACTGCAGGAACAAGACAACTGAGGAGTGAACTGACTTTGCAAAGAGGTTTTGCCGTGGCCCACCCATTCTCCTAGAATAAGTTGAATGAAAACCTGTGACATCATGCATTTCTCGATCTCTCTCAATGTGTCTTATCTGCTTGAAGACCATTCTGTTTGATCATGGACTCATTATGTCAGTTCGAGAAAAGACTCTGATGTGTCGCTCTTGAAGCAGTGCTACATAAATTTGCAATTACGATTACGAATTATGATCACCTGCAAAAGAATACAAACAAATGAGTATAATTATGTTACGTTAACATAGTTGTTTGGCTACAGCTTCACTTCATTCATTGGTAAGAATGCTGATATCATATATTAATTTATTTATTGCCAAAGAAACAAAAAGAACATGAGTACAATACAAGTAGTGGATACAGAATGGTCTCTAAGCAACAGGAAGCCAGGAAAAAGCTAAGAGCTTATATCAACCTGGCCCCGATTGTACAATTGCATTTCAATCAATGATCCATGTCACACAGTTGTATGCGATAATGTTCTGATGAGAACATGATATATACCAAATATATGCTTCACAATATACTTCAACGCAGTTTCAACCTATCCATCCATTCACCTTGACATAGCAGCTGAACTTGGCAGACCGATTCAATTTCAAAACACGACTTGCAAAAGCAACATTCTGATAATACCGCATTTTCTAATTCACAACAGTGAGGCGCGGTGGTGGCGTCGTTGCCTTGGAGCCGGAAGGTTCGAGGTTCGAATCCACCTCGCCGCGTAAGGAGACTAAGGACCCTGGGCAAGTCCTTCGCTCACGATTGCTCAACGCTTCGGCGTGAAACTCCAACGCAGTGTCCGCTCTGCATTCGGGAGCGCCTCTGAGTAGAAATGAGCTTGAAGGGGCGCTATAACAGGTACACATACAAAAAACAATAGTATGGAAGAGAAGTTCTCACCGTCACGGACAAAGTCTCGTCGCATTCATCATCATCTGAGAAGTTCTCTGCCGATCGGCTGCTTGCTACAAACGAAGGTCGACCCTGTGCTCCTCCGCCGCCACGTGAGGCACCACTGGCGCCGAACCGCCTCGTCTGCTCCAAAAGCTCAGATCTTTTCGGCGAAAATTTCTTCTCCTCAATGTCCAGATTCTGGAAGTTCGTTGCCACCGTATCGTCGTACGTATCCTCAGAGCACGCTTGTGCCCTGCCACTTGACTGCAGTAGTGCTACAAAATCAATCACAAACATCCCGTGCTGAACAAACGAAACAAGAGACTTCCTTGTCCCTTTTTCATGTACTGTGATCAATGATCATGCAGTGAAGAGCATTCTCCGTGGTGGGTTCAGCTATCTGGAATGGCCTCCCTGTAATTCTACGCTTGCTTCCCAACAACACTGCAGGCTATTTCTATTGTTCTCTAAAGGCTATTCCTTTTGAGCAGGCCTGGGTTGGGAGTGCCTCCGAGTAGCAATCTTGAAGGTGTGCTATATATAAATTTATGTGATTAATTGATTAAATGAAAGTCATAACATAGCAAACAGAGCAGTTTGATATTTTTGACAAATACTTTAACAAATGAATTGAATTTCAACATATCGACCTAGAGAAACATTAAAACTTACAATATGAAAAAATCTGTCACTTCTGCCAATGACTTCTAGTGCAACGATGCTCTTACCTGGAGAAGGATTTGGAACAGAACTTGCTTCGGGAGCTTTAGGGGCAGAATTCGCAAATCTTGAAGGAGCGCGTGGCTTATAGTTTCCACCTGCAAGGGGCAACAAAGAACATCTCAGGAACACTGGAACAGTAAACATATTGCTGGTTATTATTTGTGGGGCGCGGTGGTGTAGTGGTGGCGTCGTTGCCTTGGAGCTGGAAGGTTCGAGGTTCGAATCCACCTCACTGCGTAAGGACCTTGGGCAAGTCCTTCACTCACAATTGCTCAGCACTTCGGCGTGAAACTTCGATTCAGTGTCCGCTCTGCATTCGAGAGCGCCTCTGAGTAGCGAGATTTATGGGGCACAATAACAACAACACATACAAACAATTATGAAGCACATGCGAGCACCAGTATATATGCCTCTGAATACTTGTAAAGTGTTTTTTAGGAACTGCACAAGGGCGATGACGGACACAAATACGCTGGAAGCTACTTGCAATGCTGTTATGAAGGACCATATTATAACGAGACCATGCTGCAATTAGGCAACTTTCTCAATTTGAACATGAGAAAATGCAGACCGGTATGTGATCAATCTCAATTTTACGTACGGTGAGGATCTCGACAAACTGTACGTACGCAAAATAAATTTATAATCACGACGTCCACATGAGCTAAATTATCATTTTTTTTATTATCCTACAGTTGTCAAATGGCATTTGATTACATTATAATTAAATTCTATTCATATCTAACCAGTAAATCATAACAGTTAACAAATTTTTAGAGCTCTAGCAAATAAATATGATGCTTAACAAAAATACAAAAATAAATAGTTTATTTATTTATTTACTGAGAATTTGATATAGCGCTCCTTCAAGGTTACTACTCAGGAGCGTATGGTGATAATTATATGTCTTATAGATCAGTGGTTCCCAAAGTGGTGGTCCGCGGACCGGTGCCGGTCCGCGGCGGTATGATCGCCGGTCCGCGGAGAAGAGTTTAAAATAAAAAATAAACTGTAATTATTAGTTTATTTGTTTGAAATTGTGAAATTATTCGAATAATTGTTGTCCAAAATGTATTCTAATGTCTGTCTTAATGTTTAAAAATTTGAAATAAATCAACGCACCTTATTTTAACTTGCCAGATGGCGAATTCAAAAATTTATATTTATTCTAAATTTACTACATTGATGACTGCAGTCAGCTTATTGGTGTTGATCATAGTTCGAGGGTACGTATGGTACGTATTATATTCTTTGAAAGGTACGTACGTATTTTAACGTACCTTATTGAAGGGTACGTAAAAGGTACGGTACAACACTTAACCGTGGCACATGCTATAAGTCATGGATTATTGATTATTCATGCCATGTCATGGTGTAACATACTCATTTACAAGTATTAAAGCCATAAAATGTTATATAATCACAAAAATCACCTCAGGCCGTTCATGATAACGTAAATACGCTGGTGACGTCACTTTGTTTGCATGTGCCAATAAGTGAGTAATTTAATATCGGTGAAGCGTCAAAACACTGACCTATAATAATACTCAGAAATAAAATACGCGTATGGTACGCGTATTTTATTCTTTGAAAGGTACGCACGTATTATACGCGTACCTTATATAAGGTACGCGTACGCATCGAACTATGGTGTTGATCATCGCCAGCAAGGCCTAAGTTAGCGGTCCGCGAGCTTCACCAAAAATTATTGCCAGTCCGCGGCCTGCTGAAGTTTGGGAACCACTGTTATAGATAACTTTAGCTAATTAACTTTGTACCAAATGTACAAGAAACAAGGGGTATGAGGTCGAAAATACGATTCTGTTGCGTGTGTAATATATTATAGATGGACCCTTGAGTTGTACCTGGATGGTTAGGCTCTCCTCTGGACGATGGAAAACGATCCTTAGGTCCATCATATCTGTCTGCACCATCTCCTGCCATTCCACCCTAAAAAAGCAAAATATGTCAAACTAGACTCTGTGCTAACATAGTAAGTGAAGTCCGGCCAGCCACTTTTTTTGAAATTCTGCAAAAAAAGTGCCACCTAACCACTGGTACGCAGCTATGCCTGGGCTAAATATAATATATGCCAAGCTTGGCCTCTAAAACTTGGTAATTAGGTCAAAGAGAGCCACATGGCTTAGTAATAATAACAATTCAATGATAACAACAATAATAACAATAACAACAGTAATAATAATAATAATAACAACAACAATAACAATTCAATAATAATAACAATTCAATGATAATGACGATGATAATGTACGCTGAACATACGTTGCCTACCTGTGAGGGAAAACAGCGAATATCCCTTGACCCAAACGTCACTGGTTCGACCGTTGTTTTTCCACGACCCCTACTGGCTGGCTCTTGCAGCAGCAACTGACAGAACATCAAAAGAACACGCAAATCAGTCAACATCATTCCACAGCAGTGGTTCCCAACCCATGGCCCACGAGACAAAAGTGGCCAGCCAGGCCTCAAAAATGGCCTTCACCTCTCAATGAATTAACAAAAATATATAAAAATTGACAATTTGGACAGGATAGAACACATAAAATTTATTTCCTATTACACCTACAAATTATTTTACTTTGACGTCTGTAAATAACATTCTATTTTGATTCAATTATATCAATTTTATAATTAAATTTTAGGCTTGTGGCCCCCTAATGTCCTTCAACTAAGAAAAAGTGGCCCACGTGTCCTACAACTTAGAAAAAGTGGCCCTAAAATCAAAAAGGTTGGGAACCACTGTTCTACAGTCAAACCAAAAATAGTGCAGATCAAACTAAAATTGTCTCAGTGGAGACTCGAATCCACGATCCACATAACAGCATGAAGTTCAATTTCAAGAACACATAATATGTAGTCTGGAGCAACATAACTTCCACACAGTTAGAAACTTTACGTAAATAATTCTGAAAAAAGTACAAACCCTGTTGTTATCCATAAAAACCGTTGCAGTCTGGGAAGCTGGAGCAGTCGGAAGATGACTCGGAGTAAGCGAGAACTTGAAACGCTCCGACAGCGCATCAGAAAGAGCAAACCTTTCAAATGGAAAGCAACATGTTTCAACTGTTTATTTAATAATAATAATAATAATAAGAATAATTGTTGTCTAGAGTTTAATATAGATCTCAGCAATTACTTAGAGAGTTCTTATCAACAAATGCCCTTTGAACAGCAAACACAGATGTGGTGCCACACACACAAAAACCAGCATTAAGGTGATTTTCCAATATTGGGTTTGATGCATCATTTCAAAGGACTTGTCCCAGGCTTTAAAATGACACAACAATTATTGCGCTAGCTTTATTCTAACCGAAGATAATTATAAGGGAAAAAGTGGTCCAATTAAATTAATTAATTAACCAATTAACTTAATTAAACCAAACTAATTTGCATATCAAAAGCATTAAAATAGCTCTAAAACTTGTGTTTAAAAAAATAATTTTAAAAATTAAATTCTGCAAAAAATAAAATATCACAAACACTATTTCCCTAAATATCTCTGACGTGTAATTTCCGACTTAATGCTGATTTCGGTCTGGACAGCCACAGATGTGAAACATGATTCTGGGCTATGGCAATAATGGATGGATACAATAGAGCAGCAAAGTTGCAATTTCCATAAACACTGTAACCAAGACAAAACATGCCGCCAATGCTTCATATTAACAGTTGCTTGTTCAGATCAAGTCAACAGACCTATTCTACTCCCCATAGTTGTAAAAAACTTTTTCCCCGTTTTTTTATTTGGTCCCAAAAAACGTCGTTTTTTCGTTTTATTTTTTCCATCGTTTTTTATCCTTTTTTATTTTTTCTTTAACTTTATTTATTCATTTACTTCTGTTATTATTTTCCTTTATTTTAATTTTGTCTGATATTCCTTATGTTTTAAGCCAACTCTCAAGGATTCAGCTAACTAAAGTAATTATTTCATCGTTTAACATCGTCATTTAAGAGATAGCCTGCGTGTAGTAGGTTCCTAATCAAGGTTTTCAAGGTTAAAATGTGGTTTTAGATGTTGCAAAGTCAAATTATTCTGTTTCCGTTTTTAATCGTTTTTTATTTTTTCAAAAAAACAACGTTTTTCCGTTTTTTATTTTGCTTCCATCGTTTTTTACATCTATGCTGCTCCCACACCAGCATTTCAAGCGGATTTGTTAACATAGGTTGGAATTTCCTATTTGCAAGCACAGGTGAGAACTAAGTTTAATTCGTGGCAGCGATGCTGTTGATGCGTTTTTGACGCAAGTACATACGTGTATTTCTTCGGGCAACCAAGTGCACAGTGCTTCGCCTCGACTTCATCATGCTCAACACACCTACAAACACAATTCACACAACAGTGCACACCAACTCAAGCCGTCGTAATTTCGTTCGTGCATGTTATGGGCAATTTACTGGATGAAATGGATACTCTTGCAGAAAGGAACAATGTTCAAATCCTGGTGGGCAAAAACTTTGCTGAAGTGGTAGGTATACTAAAGGGAATTGCATTCTGAATCATAATAATAACTCTTATTATATCACTGAATTTCATGTATATTTGCATCATGATGCTAACCTTCAAACCTTAACACGTTGACCGCCAACTACGAGTTACCTCGTAGTACAGCCAGACATTTAACCCTTTAATGCCAAGATGGTAGTAAATGGTACGGGAAATCCTATACCCTCCGGCATTAAAGGGTTAACAAGGCGTGTAGGCGGTCAATGTGTTAAAGTGTATTATTCAACCATTTATATGTTTATCATAAATTTCAATGCCGAGGACGTGGACTGTTGGGATTTCGCGAGAGAATTCAAACCACATTCATGAAAGAAAATCTCACGAATTCAAATTACACGAGAGAATTGAAAACACATGAGAGCGTTCACACCACACAGGATAATTCAAACCAAATAAGAACTAAAAACACACAAGAAAATTAAAACGAGAATTCAACCAAAATGATAGTTAATTCAAACCACAATTTATTGAATTCGTGTCACATGAGACAGTTCACAGCATGAGAACATCATATTAATTCATTCATTCATATAGCGCCCCTTCAAGAAACTACTCAGAGGCACACGTACATTCAGTGACTCTATAGCATTAATTAACCAATCTGTAGTCAATGGCATAAGACTTTATATTTATAGCCAGTGATTTCTTTGCAGTGGATCTAATACACTTACTTTGTATTAGATTCAAAGTCGTATGCCGAAGTGGTCAACAGATCGGTGACTGACGCCTCTGATATTTTAAAGTCCGACCTGAGGAAGAGCATCGTCGTGAGCTCTTCCAACACGTTAATGCGGAAGCAGTTGGGCATTTGAGCACGCTGCTGTAGCCACGACAGACACCCTGCCACGACTTTATGCTCTCCCTCCTACAGAATTTAACACAGCCACTGATAAAATGATGAAATCTTTCAGCTGAGCAAAACCACAACTTAAATATGATCATTTTTCTAAACTGACTGTTTGCCTCGAACAGACATACAAAGTCACAGGACTTTTTAACCCTTTACCCGTTTGCCCCGAGAATATCCGCTGAAAACACGGGCTTAGCGGGAAAAATGAACGGGTAAAGGGTTAATTGTTGCAAATACACAGAACATGCATGGAGAGTACGCAGGTAGAAGAGCAGCTATATGTGATATAACAACAAGAGACAGCGTGAGTTTTGTAATTTTGCAATTACGACAATTTAACAATTTTTTATAGCATCATCAGTCGCAAATATGCCTAAGAGACCAAAAACACTGTCCACTATACGAGCAAAGCTAGGTAACAATTGTACTATAACTGCAACTTTGTAACAAAAGGACTTCTGACTTCATGAATAGGTACAGGCTGACTGTCCCAGACATTGTGGACCAACAGCATGAGCTAGCTCTCTGACCAATCTATAGACCTCAATTCTTAGCCTTGGTATGCGAGGGCAGATGAACTCATACTCATATATACAGACATCAAAGCTCTGTGGCTGCATACAGAGCCTCGTATATGTATACAAAAGATACACAAGGACTGTTTTGTAACTGCAAAAAACACTTCAGCATTCAATTTGTAAACGTTCTGGGCGCATGTCTGATCTAATCTACTTAAACGACGACTATAAATTGCCACTTATACATCTCCAACGAATCAATGATGGCCTCTCATCAATAAAATCAATAATAATTATATTATGCATGCCATGATCATCATCCATATATTATCAGGAATCCTGCTGGGCTGCACTGAGACAACAAGATGTTCGCACTGTAAAACTGATCATAATCATCAACTCATGCAAATACTGAATACCTGTGTGTGTGTGTTTTTTCCCAGGATGCAACATGCACCTGGACAACAGTTTTCTTTACCTAGGCCTGGCTCTGACTGTTTCTGAGTAGATAGTATCTCTGCTGGGGGAAATGCAGTGAACTGAATTAATTAACTAACGAATAAAGAAAGGAGATATTTAAAACCTTAATAACGAGAGTGCACAAAAAGTAAATGAGAAAGCAATGCAGAGCTTTCAAAGAAAATTGGAAACCAATGCAGCTCAAAATAAACGGGGAAAAATGCAGCTGGTCACTAAAGTGCTAAAAAATAATGTTTAACACGTTGGCCGCTGATTTGCTGTGTTAAATGACTCAATAAGGTACGTGTATACACGTACCATGCGGTCAAAGTGTTAAGTAAATAAATCAAGCGTCAAAATACTCCACAAAAGCCCAACAACAACTTGAGACAAAAATGGTAAACTATCTCAATGAATTAGAACTGGAAAACCAATGGCAAACCTACCAGACAATACAGAGGCGCAGGCGCCGACTGAGTGTTGTTCCATTCCACAAAGCGCTCAAATTTCGTCAGGATTCCTCTGTAGTTCGAGTCACCTTGGTCAAATTTTTCTAATGGAATCTTGTGACTTTGCTCACCTAAAAAAGAAGCATTTTGATAGCAATGCAGTGGCAATTAAAGTTTGTTCCAAACTGGTTAAGTAGAATTCAATGCATGTGCTGTATAACCTCAAACACCAGCAGGTTTAAGATCTAGGTAAAAGTTACAATGCAGCTTTGCACATATTCAATTTTATTCATTCAATTCTAAATTTTTTACAGCACTCCATCAAGAAACCTATTCAGAGGTGCTCCCAGTCCAACAACAGCAATACAAATTATATCTCAGCAACTTCCAAAATGTATTGGCATTATTTCTAGGGAACAGGTCCATCTACAAAGGACATATGGGTCAAGCTGACGTAAAAAAGAAAGAACAGATAATTGATTAAACGGTACATACTGAGTTTAGTGGTTTAACTGCAGAGTCTTCCCAGAGGCTGGGTTTCCCAACAGGGCAGAAAGGTAATACAAAAATCACCACTTCAGGTATTACCCTTGAAGTGGTGCTATATAAATTTGCATTCACTACAACTGTGCATCAAAGGGATTGATTCTCTTTGTAATTCAATAACTCTAAGACCTTTTGTTTCAGATGCCAATTTAAGACAAAGGATAATTCCGATATACTCACTGTGATCTTTGGCTATGAAGCGATAACCGAGCGGTATTTCACCTGTTACGATTAAATGGAACAAACTTTTTTTTATTACATTCATGAATCACTAAAAGAAAGTATAAATGGAAGAGTCACACAATAGCATGTATACAATATTCAACTAGACGCTGAAATATGCTAAACATTATCATTTGCCTGCATATGTCCCTCCCTATGGAATGGACACCGCCCCCCTTTTTTGCTCCTCTTTCTCTTGTCTCAAAACCTGCCTTTTCTCTCAGGGTTTCAAGCCCTGGGAGCGCTTCTGAAAGGCTCTTGCTGCAAGAAGCGCTTTATAAGTGGTCAGAAACAATACAATAAACATATATAGTGCACTACTCTAGTGGTTAGCCGGGGTTAAAAGCTTAGCCGGAGAACAAAGACATGAAATACATAGTGCTCATCTTTTGTTTTTTGTTTGTATGTGCACTTGTTATAGCGCCCCTTCAAGCTCTCTCTACTCAGAGGCGCTCCCGATGCAGAGCGGACACTGCAACTACAGGTTTTAAGTGGTTCACACTGTAATCTGTGTTAGAATTTAGAATACCTGCACAACTCTAGCGGCTAGAATTTCGCATTTTCAAACCAGTAGCTATGGTACAAAACTTAGCAGAGGATAAAGACATAAAACACATAGTATACTTTTAAGCGGTTCACACAATCTGCACGTTAAAACTACTGCAACGTGGTGGGGTGGGGGGTGGACGGACCAATAGACAGATAGATGGACTGATCAACAGATAGACAAACAAAAACATACTGCACTGCTTTGATGAACTGTTCTCTTTAGCCGTGGTTGGGTCGGGAGTGCTTCTGAGTAGATACTATTGAAGAGGCGCTATATAAATGTCTGAAATGAGTGAATGAATGAATGAACAACTGAAGCAATTGACCTGGGTTGATGAAACCATGTATAGTTCTTGTTACTCCTTTAGCCATGCTCCACTCGACAAGTCCATACTCCAAAGGCAAATAGACTCCATCCTGGGTAACAACCATGAACTGGAAACCAACAAAGTAGAACTTTTCTTCCAGAAGGTCTACAAGTCAACATACACAACAACAAAAACTTAGAACCACGCAAATCAACAGCTGACAAGATGAAAGCAAGTTCAACTGACAATTATAATAAAATCCTGCATGCATGTAATTTAAATAATTTACATACCAGGTAGTATGTATATAAGATACTTATCAAGAAGTACTTCAAATGCAGACACACACAACTGCCTCAAAGTCGAGCCTCTTTTGCAGCAAGAAAGCAGAAATTGAGGCATATAGTATATCCATACACCATAACACATGTGCATATAACATGTGTGCGTATGTGTTTAAATGTATGTATGAACACCTGCTGTAGCGTCCCTTGAATATTTCCACTCAGAGGTGCTTCCGACTACAGCACAGTCACTCAATCAAAGATTCACATCGAACTGCATGAGCAATTGCGAATGAAGGACTTGCTCAGAGTCCCTACGCAGCAGTGGATTCAAACCCACAACCTTCCAGCTCCAATAATGCATCGAACATACTCACTACACCACCACCACCACAGTTTCTCACTCACTGGCTCATGCTATCCACAGAACCACTCAAAGTCAATGATGGCAATTTACTTAAAACAGGAAAGATGGCAATGTTTAAGAATGGACTTCAGCACCTGAATCTTTCAAGTTATTAAACAGCGTTTGCAATTCGGCTCTGTCCCTCAGTCTTTTCGCTCTCATTATGTCTTTCGGGTCAACTCTTTCCTGCAACACGTTGTCAAACAGAATACAACATGGACAACACAATCTACATAAGAAAGAAGAAATCGCGACGAATAAGCTATGCAACACATCTGGTAATTTATAAATTTATTACACTTATTATGTGCGCTTATGTGGAACAAGAGAACCATGCACTTATCACTCACCCACGGTTATTACATGGAGTCTGTTCAGCAGATGCAGAACTGCAACTGCTGGACAGTGGCAAGAAAAGTAATGTAAGACACGACAAACTCGTCCTAACTCTGCCTTAAAAGTTAAGAGTCAAATGACGAAGTGTACTGTGTAATGAGACTACCTTAAAATAAGCATTTTCTACATACTAATTAATCTTAGCATCCACATTCTCAGCTGCTTGTATCAGATTTGTGCAAAGCTAAATACTTTATTACAGGTCTCCAGCGTTAATTATAAACACAAAGCACATTGACTATGCACATAGACCTCAGATAGAACAGAAATATCCTGTAGAGTATATAGGCATGTATATATTATGTATGCATGTTTACATTTACAATCTGCCTATGATGAAACTAGAAAATAAAATAATAATAAATTTCAGATTGTGTTATGAATTAAAAAACAAGCAGCAAAACAATATTGTTACACTAGCTTAATAGAATATGTAACTAGAGTATGAATCCGTGCCTGAGAAAACCCAAGGTTGTAAAAAAACGATTTACAAGAAATCACATTAAAAGGTCATTTATAAAAAATAGACCTACCATAAATCACCATGTGCATAATATCACAGAGCTGTACAATATATCACTCAAAAAGTCTCGTCTTAAACTTCCGCTTAAAAAAATATACATCAGACAATTTTACTTTTTCATTCAGAGATGTGCCTATAAAAGTTGCAACTTTTAAATAAATTTGCAAAAATTATTGTTGAGCACTTCTACGAGTTGAATTCAATGCAAAAAATTAAATTCAATTGAAATATAAAATTTAAATTAAAACTTACAATTTAAATTTAAAATTAAAACTTACAATTTAAATTAAATATATATCAATGCAAAAATAAACCAGTTTTTGAATAACAACTCCAATTCTTTGAGGGTTTTTTCAGGCATGATCATTTTTATATTAATTAAACAAGGCTTCCTTCACAATATAGATAGCTCAACGCACTTCAATTAATTTTCCCTGGTTGTCGCGCCGATTAGCGTGCGATTCAGTCTCGCGCTGTTTCGCTTTCTCTAATTTAGCCATACTTTCGAAGCGTGCCTTCTCTTCGGGCGGAAGATTCTGCAAAAATGCATCGTAGAAGAAGTGCATTGAGAACGGTGGTTTAGAAAAACGAATTAAAACTTCTTGCCGTGTACGAATTACGTGTTAGTTACTCGAATTAATCAGCAATGAAGAAAGTATAACCCACTAAAATACTAGCAAGTAATATCAAAGCTATTTAAATAGTCAAACCAATTAACTAATTGTGCAATTCTTAATTAATGATATCAGGAACAGATAACTGATAAATAGAAAGTTCTTAGAGAAACCAGAACTTTAATACTGAAAGTAGTCTTGAGGAAGTCATGGTAAGTGACTTCAGTTTCTAGGCCCCTGCACGTGAAGATGGATGACCAATCCTTGCCATCTTATCTTCCCAGCAACTGTGTAAAAAGTGTGTATGAATGGTCAATGTATTCATTATTGCTGCACTAGCATAAACACAGGTGGAGTTGAAACCTCCAAACAAATTTCTGCCCAAGTTGGGGGGGATCTGAACCCGATCTCTCGTATGTTGGTCCAGCATATCAACTATCATGCACCCTAATAAACAGAGAAAATTATTTTTTTTTATAAATTTTAAAACTAATAAGATCAAGTTAAAAGATGTACAAATGCTCGTGAACCAACCTGGTAAAGTGGTAGAGCAATAGGCACAAGATCCCTTAATCCATTAGGGTATTTCTCGCCTTTTCTGGCCAGCTCTGGCATTAGCTCAGTAAGAATATATAAGGTGAGGCCATTCTTCTGTCCCTTACTACCCTTTGGCATCTCTAAATTTTATTGTGCACTACAATGAAAGAAAAAATGTAATCAGATTGTGAAATGCATTACAAATTTCTTGTAAAACCATCTGGGGGACAGTCTCACTTAATTTAAAACCCATAAAACACATTTTTATGTATATAAATGCACAAAAAACATGCAGGTAAAAATGCTTCAGCTCAAACAGACATGAAACAATTTTTCATCAATTTTAAAGCAAAATTTGTCATTATAAATTTTCATTTCAAATTTCTGTAGTTGTACAAATCTGTTTCAAACTCATTTGAAAGTTTTTAATTTTGCAACTAGCTGTACAAAGAGGGGCAGAAACTGAACTCCCAAACTCAGTGCAATCCAAGAAAATTAAATTTCTAATAACTTACCGTAATACTGTTAGTAAACAATTTAAAAGTTTTCCTAGTTCAACAAACTGTTAAGATTATGTTCCGTTAGTAGAACAAATACACCAGAGGAACTGCAACAGTTTCCTGTTAAATTGGCGAGCTGTCCAACCTTTTTGACACCTTGGGCCATAGAAGCACTTATTCCTGAAGCCGAGGGCTGAGGGCCACAACAGTAAACTCAAAAGCAACAACAAAAATTCAATGAAAATTATTGACTGTATTGAAATTTGTTATGGAACGATTATAAAGTATAATCCTATGCATACGAATGACACGTACTGTATGGCATGCTTCATAAATATTAATTCAGCACCAAAGAGCATACATAAGGTGGCTTAAAGCATTCAATAAAAGAGAAATTTATGTTACAAACTCAACTGTAAGCATGCATTAAAAACTTATCTGCTACAAACTTGGCAGTTTCATAAGCTTTTCTAGTTACATGAACTCTCTTTACTTTAACTTTGGCATGCTCTGATCGCTCCTCTATGCGCTCAGCCTCTGGAGGGGAATCTGTGACTGGAGCCACATGCATACAAACAGCCATCAGACAAAATAGGACATTCTCAATTGTACATCACTGTTTCGAATAGCTTATTCTTTGGTCTGCGTCCCCTTCCACGGAACCAACAAACTACTCAAGACTTTTCTCTGGCCATGCCTGGATCAGGAGAGTCTCTGAATAATTCTCTCGAAGTGGTGCTATATAAATTCCTTTGATAGACAGATAGATGAACTATCCTATTTTGTGTTTATCACTACATTTGCTAATCAAAATTGCAAACAATTGGACTTCAGTTTACAGCAAAATAGTTCAGATCTAGGTTAAAGTTTACTAGAAAACATCTTGAGCTGGGAGTCCGAGTGTAGTTCAAGTAAAAATAAGAAGTTCATTAAATTTAAAATGGAATTTGTAAAGAATCGCTGTTCAGAGAACAGAACAGATGTGATCATCCGCGGCAAACAAGGCCTTCACCGATTTAAGAACACATACTAATGTCAAAAGCAATCACTCAATTTGTGAGTATTTTACCAATGCTCACAAATAATACTACTAAATTGCCACAAAAATATATTGCACTATGTTACACAAACTGTAATCCGGATTTGCACACAAACTGCTTTTGTGACAGCTTGTAAACCTTAAACAAATGAATAATCCATATGGATTGATTGAATCTCAAAAAAGAAACCAATTTCAACCACTCAGTAAAAAAATTAATCCCTGAAAATGAACTTGATTAAAAGCCTGCAGTGACATAATATATGTTTCATTTAGTTTACTCACTGCAGTGGACAACATGCCATTTGTGAGCTCACTATCCTTCAACAAATGCGTCATTTCATATGATTCATACGGGTATTCAAGGCCACCGCCCCTCTGTTCTGCACAGAATGGGCACTTGGTTCCATTCGCACGAACTGCAACTATGCAGAATCGAGCCTTTTCCGTGGTGGGCAAAATGGTCTGGAATGGGCTCAAACAATGTAACAAATATTTAGTAGAGTTCACTTAACATCCTCTGAGCAAAATTTTTTATTCAAGACAGAAGAGGGATGGTAGGTTATATAGGCTGCTGTAGTTTTCCTCCTGAAACCATCCCACTAAATGGTAAATCACTAGACTACTAATTATTGCACAAGACTCTGCATTATGCAACCAGAACAGTACAGTAATCGGCCTATTAAGCCTTATCTTATGTATTCTGAATTAATCTAATTCCAATAAAACCCAATTTGTGTTAATTTCTAAATGAACAGAATAAAATAGCACCAATTATATGTGAAAATAGGTACTTCACGATGCTTTCACCATCTTAGAAGAAACTTAAACCAGACGCGCGCTGAAACACCAGTGTTTGGTCAAAGAGAAGCACCAGTTTAATTTGATAAGCCAAAATAGTTTGGCCAATAATAAAAGCACCTATGACGAAGGATTACTCAGTGAACATGGCAAAGTCGTATTCCGGTTACGCGAGGAAATCTGCTTTTCCCGACTACGGTACGCAGCACCCGTTTAGACCAAAAAGTCAGTAGTACATAATTGTGTAGTCATCTTATCAGTTTCAAAAGTCGCTTCAATCAAACACTACCTGTCTTTTTACTGTTTAGCAGAAAATATGCTAAGAAAAACATATAAATACTAACCAGTTTCCTATTAATACAATTTATTGAAGTTTTGTCTTTCTGCAAGTGCAACGCACAGGATAACACACAACGCATAGATGCCACCTTTGCTGACGAAATCGAAATAAGCGCCAAACGCTAGCGCCACCATACAATTTTTCGCAACACTAGGGCCTACATGAATCGTCGTCGGTGCTTTATTCGTAATTTCGAACTTTGGCGGCACAAAGGACGATTTGTCTCCATGAAGATCTCTGCTGCGCTAAGAATTGATGGGTAATAATCGAATATGGCCTAGCACCGGACTACCTCAAATCCTACTGCGTGCAGACAGCTTCGTCAGATGCTAGACTTGCGCTGAGATCCAGCGTGAAAGAAGATCTGTAGGCCTATATTATGTGCGGTGGACGAGGGCACGCTTCGGGGAGCGCGCTTTGTTACTGCTAGGCCTTCGCTGCTGGAACAGCACGCCTGAGAATCGTGCCATCTGCTCCCCAACCGCCCGCTTTCCCAGTTTTGTCATTAGCATCTTTCTGCCTGTTCAAATCTTTCGTGTTGTGTACGCACTTACTTTTTGATGAATGTAGTAGCTGTCTATGGTCTTAACAATCAACTCTATGGTTTACGTTGACGAAAGTACAAGAAAATTTTATTATTTTTTATTTTGTTTTCTTACATATCTATCTCGCCAAAACAGTAAATAAATATTACACAAGCCTTGTTCTGTAGCAGATCAAAAGAACTTGACACAGGAGTGATACATCCAGGTAGAAAAGAATTACAATTGACCAGAAACTAGATCTACGCCCGTTCGTTGTGAGCAATAGGAATTGTGTTTTTGCAATGTGGCACAGTGCTTTAGCTTTTGAATGTTGAATTTACACGAATTAACGCGAATCTCTAAGACGTAGAGCAACAGTACAACTCCTCGCTGGTATAACTGTGGTAGAGCTTTTACTTGATCGTTTGTACAAGCGGCTGTAAGTCTGTAATTTGATTATTGCGAGGTTTAAATTAATCTTGTAAGACTAGGAGCAGTTTCATTTAATACCTTGTAGGTCTATTATACTTCATCGGTTGATTTAGTACAGTTTGCCTGAAAATTGCGATGAGCTACTGTGACTCTAAGTGTTACATGTATTAGTAATAGCATTCTATAATAGTAATACTATCTTACCATCATAACATACCGCAAGTTGTTGGAAATTTATGGTAATTTTCTACAGTTATATTGTATTTGTTTGCTTCAGATTGTCATTTGATAATGCATCATGACCAGATGCCTCCTTCAACAAACCTGCCTTGTATTTATCTTCAATTTATCTCTTGTATACTGTCATCTATTTCCAACATATCAAACTGAACAACGCCTTGGAAGCTTCACCGCTCATCGTCATAAGCCATACCTATTCTACAGTGGAAGCGAAGCTGCCGAAACTCTTTCATGGGTCGTTCGACTAAATACCGATATACCATCTTCAACAAAAGAAGGGCTGGATGCTATTGCTGAATCCATAGCCGAAGACACACAGCTTGTAAACCATGGTCAGGTTGGAGAATTGCGAGGTCACTATTTGTTTGCGAGTTCACTGCACACACATATTCTGAGGTCGCTGAATTCAGACGCGTCTTCTCGGCGGCATGCGGGCGATCTTGGAACGACTTTAATGAGAGAGAATCTAACGTTTACATATCAGGGTAACCTATCCCACGGCGACTGGGAGCGCGTAAAACTCAGGTCTTTGGTTCGTTTGGATAGTCATCCGCACGTTGAATGGCACATTCAGCAGGTTGTGCGTTCGAGAAGTAAGAGGGATTTGTTGGAGCTTGCCGAAACCCGATTACACGGAGACAAAGACTTTTATAATCGGACAAAAGTTCATTCTGGGGTTAAGAAACGAACTGCAAGACGATCTGATCTCAACAATCGGCTTCAATTTAACGATCCATTGTTTCCAAAACAATGGCATCTTGTTAGTAAAATTTGGTCTTTTGTTAAATCTGATGTAAATCTAATGAATCATTGACTCATCCTTCTATTCGTTATTATTGACCACTGTAATGTAGGCATTAGGACAGATGGGTGCCTTGCATTGTTAGAACTGTGGTGAACTTTGCAAGTGTAGATGAGATTGAATTGAATTGAAAAGCATGGCTGTTTTAAAGGAATTTTTAGAACTGCACAACCCCTTCATTCCTTTACCCTCCTACATGTTAAATTACTTCCAATAGCAGGGCAATGGCCCTTTTTGCTAGTTTTAACCGTACAGAAGTGCTTCTACAACTGCACAAATCTATTTAAAACTGCACATTTTGTGTACAACTGCACATTAAAAAAACCTTGTTGAAAAGCACCTTTAGGCCAAAAAAAAATATGTTGTGTTTCCGGTAACAGAGCTAAAAAAAATTGGGTAGGTAGGTCGGAAAATATTTTTATTTTGTAAAATATTTTTATGCAGTGACTATCCGAAAAAGTATACCCCACTAGTCTTTTTTGCACGCTGAAACAAAGTACGTGTTCTAAGCAAGTATAAACTGCCTATTTCCCGACTGTCTGCACCTAAAACTGCTCTAGAAACAGTCCTATTAATTTCATTTTGTTGACGTCTCTTATGTTATGTCAATACAAATGTTTTTTTTTTAATTTGAAAAAATTTTTGAATTTTTTTGTGAAAATTTTTTTTTTTTTTTAAATTTTTTTTAATAAAAATTTTAAAAAAAAATATTTGGGTCGCGGCCCTAAAAATGTGTCGGTCGCGTTACCGGAAACACAACACTTTTTTTTTACGCCTTACATGTCAATGTCATACTTATATGCACACATGGATACGTACGTATTGTATATACATTCCAACACATACACACACACCTTTGTTTTCCAAAAAGTTGGATCATTGTTACATACTGTGTTGTGTCTGGAACTCTACATCTTGTGAGTCTCTCGTGTAGTGGCACTATATAAATTACAATTACCATTACTATGGTCGATGAAAGTGCAATTCTTGCTCAGATGTTTACTGTTGAATTCTGTTTTTTCTGTGACAGATCAACACGTATAATCCGGGAAGGGACATTAACATATCAGGAGTCTGGTTGCACAATATAACAGGCAACGGAATAACAATTGCAGTTGTTGACGACGGTTAGTCTACGATTTAGTATTGAACTGGCTGGATTTAACCCTTTAATGCCGAGATGGTAGTAAATGGTATGGGAAATCCTATACCCTCCGGCATTAAAGGGTTAACAACGAACTGCACTTCTCATGTGAATTTGTGTCATAACAACAAACCATCTTGAAAGTGTTTGTTTAAAATTCTGAAGTCCATGTTTGTAAAGGCAGAGAATTTGTTCTCATGCTGTAGAACATTTCTGAGAACTGTTTAAATATAGTCCTTTCATGACATACCTGCCAAGAGCACCATCGTTAAAGGATTGCTCGTCAAAGGTGTTTGGTCATGTGAATCTTCGGTCTCACATTAAGGCAATTTAAGGTGCTGCGTAAATACTCATAAAAATCTTCAGATGCGCATACTACATATGAAGGGCTCAAATTCACTTCCTTCAAAAAGCGGCTTAAAACTCCGTATTTCTCGTTGACTTTCATCTTTTTCAGGTGGCTGACTAGCTATCCGTGCCTCGGAGTCACATTTCGGTGTGACATTGCGCACGTTTCGAATTTATTTAATAATAATAATTAATTATAATGATGCATACATTCATTCAAGCCCATATCTCTTCAGATATGTTAGCTGAGCTTCAGCATGTTGAGTTTGGTAAAATCTGTATCTATCAGAGCAAGCATGGATATTTTCAAGATGCTAGAATTTAAATTGTTCATGTATTCGTAGGTCTTGAGTGGACGAATCCAGACCTGGCGCAAAACTACAATGCAGAAGGCAGCTTTGACTTGAACTCCAACGATGCCGACCCAAATCCAAGTTCATCGAAGGACTCCAACCACCACGGGACGCGGTGCGCCGGAGAGATCGCGGCTGTGGCCAACAACGGAGTGTGTGGAATCGGAGTTGCTTACCACGCTAAGATTTCCGGAATTAGAATCCTCGACGGTCCGATGACAGACGACCTCGAAGCGGTTGCTTTCACGAAGAAATTAGACGTGAATGACGTCTACAGCTGCAGGTAGCTGTTTATGCTGTTAACCCTTTAACGGCCAGTGTGTACTAAAATGCATTGAAAACATATGTAGCTGGCCGTTAAAGGGTTAACAGGTAGCAGTTTAACCCTTTAATGCCGAGAAGGTAGTAAATTTTTATGGGAAATCATATACCCTCCGGCATTAAAGGGTTAAACTATTAACCGGTAGGTAGCTGTTTACACTATTAACCCTTTAACGACCAGTGTGTACTGAAATGCATTGAAAACATATGTAGCTGGTCGTTAAAGGGTTAACCGGTACCGATGTACATCTTTCGCTGTCTCAAAACATTTATTTTCTCTGTGTTGTTTGCACTGGGAGTGCCTCTGATTGGTGTGCACTGTGAGAGGCGCTTTATTTTTCATACATGCATACAGTACATTGCTCGATTTAGACCTATATGTTTTCTTTGCAAATTCTCGCATGTGTTTTTGACGTTATGACGTTTAAGAGCTAACTGTAAGTAGGAGTTTAACGATGAGCCGGTGAATGGTAGTTTATATCATGAGGAATTAATTTCCTCTCACTCTTTATGCATTATTATATGAATGCCATGGATGTAAATTAGATTAGATTAGGATTAGAGAGGATTAGGACTTTGTTATAACAAACAACATCTGATTACTTTTCAGTATGTCTTTTGGCTGTGTTTGCATAGGTGATATGCATTATGCGAGCATTTTTTATGAATGTACTTAACCGGAGCTGCAAAAATAAATTACTTCTATTATTGAAGTACTCGCAATTAACTAGTTGTCTATATTTTCATCTGTAGTAAATACATTTTGTACTTTTGGGGGAATTTAACATTTTGCTAAAAAAGATGCTTTACTGGAATAAAACAATGTGTCTTTTGCGTTGCAGTTGGGGTCCGGAGGATGATGGGAAGACCGTCGATGGCCCGCAGCACTTAGCGACGCTGGCCTTACGCCATGGAGTCGACTACGGTCGCCAAGGTTACGGTGCCATCTATGTGGTTGCTAGTGGTAACGGTGGTCGCGTGAACGACAACTGTAACTACGACGGCTACGCTAACTCCATCTACACGGTGACTGTCGGTGCTATTGACGAAGATGGTGAAATGCCGTACTACGGAGAGTCTTGCGCTTCTATGCTGGCAGTGACGTACAGCAGTGGAGGCGGTGGATATCTACGCAACATTGTTAGCACGTTCATTTCACATTAGTGTCTAAAAGCGTCTAAATACTTAAAGGTCATTATGTAAAAGGAATGAATTCATTGTCATTTCTAATTACATGTGATTGGTTTCTGTTAACATCTATTCATTCGAAGATTTATATAGCACTCCTTCAAGTAAGAAAACTACTCAGGGGCACTTCCGACTCCAACACACTTAAAAAGAAGAGTTTTAAGTTTAGTAAGGAAGGATCCTGGTAGTAGAGTCCCAGGGTGTAGGCATAGCTCAAAAGGAAGGCCATTCCAGACCACTGGACCAAACACAGAAAAGTAAAGTGCGATGTAATCACCTAACAATTAGACATGTAAGAATTATGGTACTAACTTTCGAGCCCGGCTCCATCCATTTAAATTTAATACCCAGGAGTTCTGCCACTTCACCTTCAAACTTAATGTCCTCGTGTTGTGACGCCCTCAGCAAGTGTGCGTGGGTCATTCTGGGTCAAATCGTCACAGTGATCTGGCATAATTATCTCTGATTCTGATTAAATTTGTCAATGCCGATAGAACCCAATGAGAAACTCTCAAAACCAAAATTTTAGATTTTTCTGCTGACCGGTTTCCGATATATGGGTCACTGAACGTCGACTCCAACTGCCCAATTTATGCCGCATTGCTCTTAACAAGAAATTGTTCTGTGATGTATTTCAGGTGACGACCGATTGGTTGCAGAACGGAGGCACTGGTTGCACCGAGAGTCACTCAGGAACCAGTGCGGCTGCACCAATTGCTTCTTCTCTGATTGGTCTTATGCTGCAGGTGCGACCATGCCTCACCTGGAGAGATGTCCAGTATATCATCGCAGTATCAGCGCTTAAAGTATGCAGTTGGCATTTTATATACTTGTGTTATTATTCTTTTACCCGTTTGCCCCGAGAATATCCGCTGAAAACGGGCTTAAAATTTAAAAATGAACGGGTAAAGGGTTAATGCAGCTGGGAGATCATTGCTGTAGCACTAGCACAACTCTGGATGCTAGGGTTACACTTAGGCAATGCTTTGCATTAAGTCTTGCTTGAGTTTTACCTTTTAGAACAGGGGTGTCAAAGAGCTGGCCCGCGGGCCATTTCTGGCCCGCCGACGATTTATTTCTGGCCCGCAGAGCCATCCCTAAAGATTAAAAAATTATTTAAAATGTTGTCAAAATTTAATTAGAAGCGAAAAGTGGACATTGATCAAGATCTTTTCGCAATATTTTGACTTTTCTGGGAATAATTGGCTGACCAAACCCGGAGCTCCCTCTCAGATCACTACCAAATTTTGCTCAAGAGCTTCGACACCCTGGCCCGCCACTTGCTAAAAAATGTTCACACTGGCCCACCGCTTGTTAGAAGATGTTCAAACTGGCCCGCCACTAAAAAAGGTTTGACACCCCTGTTTTAGAATCTAAAGTAATATTTTGAGGTGAAAGTAGACCAGAAAGGAATATTTGCTGTGGACAGAGATGCTAAATGGTGTCGGCTGCTAAAGTATTTTGTTGGTGTTATTCCTGTGATGTAAATACAGATGTAGATGAGCGTTTTTGTAGCACTTGCACAATTCTAGATGCTATGGTTAAAGTTATTGAAGCAAGGATTGATTCAAGTAGTATTTCAAGAAGATAAAATTAAAACAAAGCGAGTTTTTACTTTGGACATCTTTAAGTCATCAGTGGTGCCAAGTATGCAACCTACAGAAGAGGAGCAACCCTTAAACTAGGTAATAAAATCCCACCTTGTGACATTTCTTGTTTGTCAAAGGTTGACAAAGGCACCAGGTACATTGAGTGTAACTGAAAACATTAGGGCTGCTCTATAGCATTCTTCATTGTCGCTTGAATTCAAATTTAAATTTGAAAGTAGCTGGGGATACGAATTTAAGTTTTAGCTCTACGTAGAAAAAATATTATGAGACTTCACTGTGAGGTGACTCCTATGGATAAAGTGTTTTGAAACATTGTTGCGTAGCAATAGTATGTTATTTATGATGTGCTTTTAAATGAATCTGTATTGAAATTTTCGTTGAAGGCTGTGACGTGATGTGTGTGCTTTGTTACAGGTCGACATGTCAAAGTCAGAGTGGACACGAAATGCCGCTGGTCTCCATCACAGTCACCAGCATGGCTTCGGTGAATTGAAGGCTTGGCGTATGGTCAACACGGCTAAGGTAAGAATCTGAACACTGGCCTTGACATTTTGATTTGTTTATTTATTTATACACAATTATACATGCATTATTTATAGGGAACCATTATACAAATTGTGTTTTATGGTTCTAGAAAAGTTGTGATTAAGGACTTAGCTGTGGTTCCTCACTTAGCTGAAACCTGCATACGTAACAATGCAAGGGGGCAGTGAACCTGTAAGTTACCATGGGGAGCTAAAATAAGTGAATGATTGTTTTGTTCTCTGTTATACAGCACAGTTTGAGCTACCTTGATAAACATTGTTTACCTTGAATTGTTGTATTTGATTAGGTGTGGAAGACAATACCTTGGTTAACATTGTATACATCAAAAGAAATCGATGCCAATCTCGCGATACCTCCAACTGGATCCATTGTGGCAAAATATGAAGGTCTGTCGTGGTTCTTGTCAAAACTTAGAAAAACAACTTTCTAACTGATTTATAAAAAATTCATTTCAAACACTTTGCCATAGACATTGACTAATTAATTCTGTACAATTTATATGTGCTTATTAACTCTATATGACGAGCTTCACTACGGAGCTGTACAAGGTTGTCTTATTATTATTATTATTATTATTATTATTATCTTTGACAAACAACATCAGACACATTAAGCACGGTAAACAACAGAAGCAATAATTATTATTATTATTATTATTATTTTAAATTTTTATTATTTAATATGAGTAGTAGTGGTAGTAGCAGTATTTGTACTGGTTTTTCCAGTCACTTTTAGTGCACACTGTTTGTTAAAGTGCTAAAAGGCACCATTTAAAATTGGTCATTGGAGAGGTTATATAGACTGAAAAGATCCTATTGGTGATGAGTGAGGACTATAATAGTAATGAGTTAGTTTTTTCATGGGATCTTTTTATGAGTATTTTATGCTCAGTATTCAAGTGAAATTGAGCGTAACTAGGACCAAGAAATCTTGATGGCTGTTGGCTTTTGGGACCGACAAAGAGTTGCTGTAATAAGTTGAAATTATTTATTTTCTGGCAGTTACTGAGGAGATGCTTGATGCATATAATCTCAACACGTTGGAGTACGTACACGTAAAGATAACGTTGACACATGAACGCAGAGGAGACGTTAACATAGAGCTGACGTGTCCTTCCGGAACAAGTTCAATCATTGGTGCTACGAGAAAACTAGACGAGTACGTTTGACTATTGGAAACGGGTTTCAGTGTGATTGATGATTATGAAGATGATGCTTAACGCTTTAACAATGAGTGGCAGTTGTGGATAGAGTTGAAAAGTAATGCAAAAATTTTGGCAATTAAACGTCTATGATTTAGTAGCTGATGATCAAACATTTGTTTGTTATCCTGATTTTACTTTAAATGGTTATGGTTATTAATTTATTACTCTTAAGTAGTTGCTTTTGTGAAGAATGAAAATTCTAACTCATTCATTCGTTCATTTCGAGCATTTATATGGCTCTTCTTTGGGAGATCTACTCAGAGTCATTCCCAGCCTAGCCACAGATAAAAAAGTAGGATTTGAGCTACTTAAAAAGCAGTGAAGTTTAGCTTAGGCATCAGTTGCAAGGCTAATGGGTCACCATTCCAGATGGTGGATATAGATTATAGAATGAGTTTCTGATCAACTGTAAAGTGTCATTGTGTAATGATTATATGAATTATCTCTTTGTTAATTGTGTTTAGGAGTAAAGATGGCTTCAAGAGCTGGACATTCAGTACAGTCAGATGTTGGGGCGAACGACCGTCTGGTGTTTGGACTTTGAAGATCACAGACATAGGTTTGCTAATCAATCATACTGGATAAACTTTTTACTTGTAATTGTAATTGAACATTTATATAGCGCCGCTCACAGATTCAGTAGCGCTCCCGACCCTAGTTAGCACTGCCGCTAACGAATAGTATAATCTTCAGGGCCGTTCAGGCGTTTCCTAAACAAAGGGAGAGAGAGAAAGAAAGAAACTCAAGACGCAACTTGTGCGGAAGACGGTTCCAGCAAGATGGGCCAACATAGGCAAAGCTTCTGGATTGGGCAGTGGCTCCACGCATGTGAGGCACGACAAGGAGGCCTCTGGCTGCCGAGCGAAGGGCAGAGCGACCGGGGAGAGAGGAGACCAGGATATAGAGAGAACGATACATGAACTTGTCTGTTTCATGGTTGCCTTTTCAACAATAATATATGTACTGCAGTATCTTTAAGCAATGCTAGATGCAGAACTCTTTTTCATATGAAAATAGTTGTGCGTAATTGTCTGGTTTGTGTTTCCATTCAACCATATTCAGTTTCTACTGCTCATGTTCAGTCCTTTCGGCCATTATTGTAATTTTGTAATTGTAATCGAACATTTATATAGCGCCACTTCAAGAGAACTCCTCAGAGGCGCTCCCGACCTGACACCAAACCATAATCAAAGAGAATGGTTTTCAAAATGGGCAAAGAAAGACAAAGAAATTCATTACGGAGACTATTACTAATAGGTAACTTACTCCAGAAAGACGGACCGACCTTAGCAACACTTCTATGCAGCACTGTGGAAGATCGAGCCATAAGAACAACCAGGTCACCATGCGTTGCATTAATAGATATCTTGTCTATTTCAGTGGGATATAATTATAAATTGTTTGGCATTGACAAAGGGTGCAGAAATCTTGAGACTTGTTTATTTATAAGAAAGAAACAAATTATAAACGGTTTTTTCAGGTGGCATTGGGTTGCAGAGTCGAGGTTCATTGATCATGTGGCAGTTGCAACTCTATGGCTCAATGATGTCGTCTGAGGAAGTTTCAGAACGTATTCGGTAAATGATTTATTATGAATTATAACTAAACTTGTGTGAGAGCCCTACATTTGTGACTTTGCCAGCTATTTGAGCATCATTTTGTTGGGTGGTGCAAGGGTATGTTTGGTGCCTTGTTGCTGGAAGGTTGCAGGTTCGAATCCACCTCAAGCTACCATGTAGAGACTCTGAGCAAGTCCTTCACTCACAATTGCTCATGCATTTCGACGTGATTGATTCAGTGTCCGTGCCGTAGTCGGGAGTGCCTCTGAATAGATCTTTAAGGGCTCATAATTAGATAATGTAAATTTCACATAAATAGCTAATTCACAGCAGTGTGTGAGGTACCGGAATTAAACCTGTATTTTTCTTGGGGTGAAATTTATGCTATGCTTTAGTATCACAGTAACTTTCTAATGTCTGCAATCCTGCCTTATTTAACAACGTTATCATCTGTTTAAAACCTCTGTTTATACCTTTGTTGAAAAGACTTTGTTGTTTTTGTTGTTGGTTCAGAGAATAAATAAATAAATAAATAATAATAAAATAAATAATGACTTGCCAAACATTGTGTGATTCATTTTAACTGTGGAATTGTTTTCATCGAATTTTCAGATTGGTTGATGAAGCATCAAGCGGAAAATATCTCAACGACTCGTATCAATTGCCTTGTGAACCTCCACCAGCCCAGACTAAACTCGTTGAAGTGTTATCTGAAAGGTTTCTCAAGGTCAGCTGTTGTCACTTACCGATTAATTGTTATTTTGCAAACCGATCATATGCACGGATAATGCCCATGACAAGATGCCTTTTCGTCCCCCGAAAAACCGTTGTGCTATTATTATAGGGGGCCCGGTAGAGTAATGGTTAGCACTCTGGCCAAGAGTGCGAGAGGTAGCAGGTTCGAGCCCCGTCGGGCGGCTTTGATTTGTAGGCTGCTATTAGCGCCGTGTAATTGCAAAGCTGTCTGCTCAGTTGGTAGTTAAGTTTAATTAAGATTACTGCATAACTTGTAAATGTAAAGCGCGTGCGTCTTGCAGGCATTTCAATAAAGAAAAGATTATTATTATTATTTTGCCCCGAGGTATTTAGGATCCCTCAGGGACTTATTACTAACTACGTGTTTAAAAACCAGTCCAGAATGGCCCTAATCGTCGATTTATTGGCTAGCGAAAGTGCCCCTATTATTATTATTATTATTATGTCATCGTTTTACTAACTAAATGATTGAGAATGAGATATCTGGTCTTGTTTTTGTCTCCAACAGATTTTGGCTCTGTCCAGCTGCTTCCTGATGCTTATGGCCTTATACGAAACATTCGAATACATGTTTTGTTACAACGATGAAAAGAGGGAGCAGACGAACCTTCTTCAGCTTAGCGAGCGCGCTCAGCAGCTCAGCGAGCAGCAGCAGTCGCCCGACGAGGTAACGCGCCTCCTACACGCGGAGGAAATAGAAATGGAGACCGTTGCAAATGCTCAATGTTCTCGCAATGGTTTGACGTCATCGATCCATAATGAGGGTCCTGTGGAGCAGGACCTACTGTTGGCTCTCGATGAGGAATTGAAAGATGAGGCATTGAATGATGATACGACTTGCGCATTAAGTGCGGTAGACGCGTTGAATAATCGTGAGGCTGTGATAAATCGGGGTTTCTGTCTCGGGGTAGATGACAATGTGACCGATGATCTGATCATCGAGTTAGGAAAGGAGTTGGAGTTGGACGGAGAAGACTCGGAGGAGACGGCGAGTCTGCTGAAATGAATCGTGGTAAATCATGTGCTCAATTTGTTTTCGAAAGGCTTATTATTGGTTATGGTTTTTTGATTAAATGGTATTTGCTTTATATTGTATTGTGTTTGACCATTTATAAATGGTTCTATCAAGAGGCCCGTTTTTCAGGACCGGATTAAGAAATTTTTGGACCCTGTTCATGAAATTTTTTGGGGATCTTTGACCGTAAAATCTGATTACCTTTTTTGTAATCGTTTGGTCAAAATTTCTTCAGAACACAATTTTTTTCTTCAAAATTTTTCCCCTGCATATGTGGGGCCCCCTAACGTGTAGGGATCCCTTAAGTGTGGGGCCCCTGTTTGACCAAACATGATGAACATGCCTTAATCTGGTCCTGCCATTTTTAAATGCATTAACCCTTTACCGATTGATTGTATGAGATTTATCATGCCATATGGATAGTGAAGGGTTAATTAGTGTGTTCTTTTGATGGCTATATTGCTTTTCCCTTGGCAATTGACTGGCCATACTTTTGTAGTCACATTTATGTTTGACCTTGTATCTTCTGTAAATAATAGTTTGTAGTAATAATGTCTATTTATTATCTGATGTGCACATCGTTCAAATACAAGACTTGTGACGTGGTCTCGCTTTCTGTGGCTGTGCAGTTTTGTTGCCCGAATCTTGCTGAGCTCAGATGATGTTCATATTTGTGGTGCCGCACACCGAAATCAGCATTAAGTCGGAGATTACGCATCAGAGATATTAGGGAAATAGTATGTTTGTGTTTTTTTACAAAATTTAATCTAAAAAAATTGTGGGGAAATTTTTCCCCACTTTTTTCAAAAGACAAGTTGTTAAGCTATTTTAACGCTTTTGATATGCATATTATTTCTTAATTAATTAAATTATAAATCTTATTTCCTAATATCTTCGGTTAGAATTCAGCTAGAGCAATAATTTTTGTGTCATTTTGATGCCTGAGACAAGGCCTTTGAAATGATGTATCAAACTCAATAACTTGGAAAATCACCTTAATGCTGATTGCGGTGTGCGGCGCCACATATTTGCAGTCTTAGTTACCAGTATATGTACTTTTGTGTAGGAAAACTATGCAACTCTGTGAGCTGTCAATTTTTGTCTTGTCATGAAACAGTTTTTGTATAATTATGGTTAAAACTATTGAGGTCTTTCAAGAATTCAGGAAGTGTAGGAGCGTGGGAAGCAGGCTGTTTTTTGTTAATTCTGTAAATAGTAGAAGATTTGATAATTGATGGGCTATTTTGTTACTGATTTTAGTATGTACTGAAAGCTTCCGAAACCTTGGTGCATAATCACTGACTTGACATGCTTCTACTGTTTAAGAGTCCCATACTTGATTTGAATATGCTGTATAAATGTTTGTGGACTTTGTGTCATGTGTATTAGGTCTTCTGTGAAGGACTTCTGCAAAAAATACTTGTTTGTACTTCTCCATCTCTATGTTGGCATTTGCCAGTACCCTTCCCCCACTCCTCTTTGCAGCACCTAGAGTACTGTAACTAACTTTTGACTGTGTTACAAATTATATAGGTACCAGAGTCATAAGTGATACATACACTATGGGCACGGTGGTGTAGGGGTATGCTCGGTGCCTGTGAGCCGGAAAGTTGTGAACGGGCGCTATAACAAGTGCTCATACATACTTGAACTATGAGAATAATGACCTCTGTACTTAAATCGTTGCATTGGCTTCCATGTTTGTCAAAGAATATCGTACAGGAACTTTCTGTACATAATATTATACTGTAACTAACCACAGTATTTAATGTATCAGTACTTGTTCCTCAGTGTTATCATGAACATCTATCTGGCTTGGTGTTTGGTGCGTCATCACTGATGCCTTTGCATAGGCAGGTAGTCAGATACTATGGAAGTTGCTCAAAAATTAATCAGAATGCTGACTGACGTTGGTGTTAAACCAAGAACAGGTTTATACACAGGACTGGAATCTTCTGATTTAACGTTGTTGTACAAGTTTTTCGGCAATAATCAGGGTTTCAGAAATTTCATATATTTTTTACAAAATAAATAATTGAATTTATGAAGGGAGCTTGACGACTAAAATTAATGTGTTTTCAAAGTAAAAAATTGCCTTTGGAGATTTTTCAGAAATATAATCTTTGGCAATAGAAATGAAATTTATAATGGGGCGATATCTATGTTAGAAGTGAAATGGACGTTCACAAAATGTTCACGAGATTCCAGTCCTGCAATAGGGTCCATGGTGTTAAAGACAGGCTGTATGGATAACTATGGGCCGAAGTTACATGTACAGGTCTGCACCTCTAGTCGCATTTGAGTAATCCATTAAGGTGTATATGGATGTCCCTAATGGATGACTTGTACCAACTTGGTATGCGCACTTTTGCAACAGCACAAGCTAGGAGATACATACAGTAGGATTATGGTAGAAGACTTTGGAAGAAAAAATGTTTTTGGTGAACAACACAAATGGCAGTTTTTTTAACTTCAACCTACAGATGTGTGTAATTATGTTGGTAGAAAACCATCAGTGTGTTAAACTTTTATAGCTGTATTTTTTTGAGAAATTAAACTTTGACATGTTATAATTATCACAATCTCTGGTTCATACGCTCAAGGAAAATACGCAAGCTCATTTTATGGAAAATAGACAATTAACTTTAAGATAACTACACTTCAAATTTAAGTAATTTTGTTCTGTTGTTTGCCAAGTCAATTGCATGTATCCAAGTTCTTCAATATCTATGGATATGAAAGTTATATAGCACCGCAATATCTAAATGATTAAATACAATATGGACAGATTCTGATGAATGGATTATGATAAACACATCAGATACATATTCAGCACTGCGGTCTATATTTTGTTGTGAACCTGAACTGCTGTTTTTGGGAACCATGAAGCATTCTAACAATAACTACTGTAGCCACAATATGATCCATCAGTACGGATATACTGGTCACAAATGTCACTGTTATCGCCACTTAATGATGAGTGTGTGCTGAAAGTGACTGGGAACCAGCGCAGCTCGTCGTTAAGTATTTTAAAATATAATAGACATTGCCACCAAAGGTTCATTTATAAAATAAGAAATGCAACTTCTCAAACGTAGACAAAAATAAATGCTCCCCGCTACTGAATTTTTACTATTATAATGCAAGAAAGGTACTATCCATTTCTTCACAAAACTTTGCATTGGAATATGTAAGAAGCTGCTTAGTATTTTAACATAACTTCATATTTCTAGATCTTCCATACTTTTAATGCTTTCATAAGTCGTAACATGTACAGATTTCGATTTTCTCAGTGCACAACAAGTTTCCGAGACATCCATACCTACATTACTACTGTTCTGCTATAACTATTCTTACAAGCATCCAGTCAAGACGTCACACACTTGCAATCACTAGTATTTCGGCATAGTGGTTAACTACCGCTGTAATATCATCCTAGATGGAGCCTGCACAGTCTGCCCACTGAAACACAAGATATTATTAACTATGGTAGGACAATTGCACAAGATTTTGTAATATAGATTCCTTTAGATATCGAAGCCAGTACAAAAAAAATTCAGTAATGAGTTAGTTAAGTAGTTTTAGTCTTTCCTTTTCTCTAAACGACATTTATTTACAAGTATTGCGAATCCCAGACACCTTTTCACTAGCAGTGTATATATTTTTATACACGCAACTTCAGCAGACAAGGATGCAAAAGCTGTTCACGACTATTCTTAAATTTCTTGAACGTTTTGATACATGTACAAGCAACCCTCAGTGACCAGCATTAATAGCAAGAAAACCACTAACTATATGCCCAGCATCAAACACAAATCTTACCAGTGTTTAGGAGATAGCAGAAAGTTCCAGATTTTAAATGGTGCTATATAAATGTCAAGGTACATGAACACGCACACACACATACATAATGTTCAATAACCAGCATACATCACATCCCCCTCAGCGGCCACTGTACATAACACCAGTTTATCCAGTTTCCAATATCTATCGCTTTATCATTTTGCAATTCGTTCTACCGAAATGTACAACCAAAAACAATAGAACCCGCAACGCTACAACAACAGCAGTAGACCTCTTAAACGTCGGATGAAATGTCAAACGTGTATTGTCTGCTGACCTCGGCCCCGTTTCTTGTTCATACATTCATCCATAATTCGTGCGTGGCTCAAATATTATATAACATGTCACGACGGGAGATTACCTCTCCGCAAAATTAGTTAGCGTATCATGTTCAAAACACTAAACAATTTCATATTTCTCCACGTAGAAGATGACCTCTGAAGAATATTTAGCTGGAGCGTCATTGTCCACCATACTGATACCTTCGACCTGAAACAAACATACAAATAGTGAAATTTTAACACAGAAATCAAATGGCTAGTAACCAAGCTCTAATACTCTAAAAATTACCACAAAGGAGCAAGAATCAGTGTTTGTATGTGCACTTGTTATAGCGCCCCTTCCCTCTCTCTTTCTACTCAGAGGCGCTTCCGAATGCAGAGCGGACACTGCATCGGAGTTTCACGCCGAAGCGCTGAGCAATTGTGAGTGAAGGACTTGCCCAAGGTCCTTACACGACGAGGTGGATTCGAACCCTGAACCTTCCAGCTACAAGACAATGACGCCACCACTACACCACTGTGCCCCCCAGTGCATACAAGTAAACAATCGCAATCATGAATTTATATATCGCCACTTCAGAGAAACTCCTCAGAGGCACTTCCGACTTCACCGCATCAAACCACAATAAAAGAAACAATGCTGCAGAAAAGACGTAAAGAAAGACAAAGAAGTTCATTATGTAATGTGTTGTACATGTGGAGTGAAAGTTGTGATCATTACAATACAATTTCCAGCACATATTCTGTGGCTCATCCCATAAAATGTCTTGACAGGCATAAGAATTGAAAACCCATTGTTCTTCTAACCAACAAGCAAAACTTATATGTATGTACGAGCACTTGTTATAGCGCCCAACTATAGCACGGACATTGAACCGGAGTTTCATACCAAAGCACATGAGCAGCTGTGATTAAAGGATGTGCTCAGGGTCCCTACACGGCGGCTTGAGGTGGATTCAAACCCGTAACCCTCCTTGACAGCTCCAAGGCACCAAACGTACCCCTCCCTACACCACCATGCCCCACAAAGAAGAACTATGTAACTTGCAAACCTCGATATCACAGTACAGCCGTTTGGACACAAATGAAACGTTGACTGGAAAGAAGTCGTTGGCATGGCCTCCGATGGTCAACTCCATCGACCCCGTCTTGTTCGACGAGTCAATGACCGGCAGCCTCCATTCCAGAATGTTCTTACGGTTGTCATAGCGATATTCACCCTCACATTCGTTAACAACTGGAGATCCAGCGCCAGACCTACGCAAAACACATATATCGATTTGGTTAGCGTGGTGGGTGGGTCTCTACAGCATGCACATTTTAATAAGCACAAAAGTCTCGTGACTCATCTATATATATAAAAATGAAACTTTCCAATAGTTTGTGTAAAGTGTTCTCGAAACGTACCGCACAGATTGTTTTGAAAATTTAACAAAACCTTCAATTCCTATAAGAGAGTTTCCAACTTTTTTTTCTCCGAATAAACGCAATATTTTCCACAAAAAGTGAACTTTGCATTCCGACCGACCGCCATTTGCAAATTCAAAACCGCACGTTGCCAGATTCACAAACGCCTTGACAGTGACTGCGACCATGCAGACGAAACATGAATGAGGTTGCGTCTCGTGACGTCATAAGCGATTCGCATAATTATGTTGCGGCCTTCTTGGTTCAGGGAGGAAAGGAGCGGAGGGAGCGGGACGGAGGGGGAGGGGAGGGAGGCGGCGGAGGGGGAGGAGGGGGAGTAGGAGGGGGATGGGGAGGAGGGGAGAGTCTTTTCTGCCACAGCAACGCGTGGCCGGGCACAGCTAGTCAATAATAATAATAATAATAATAGCGACAATTTATATGGCGCCGTAACGCAGCTATACCCCTACAAGGGCACCTCACAAACAGCCAACTGCAGAATAAACCTTAGTAAATAGATAAGTTTTAAGTTTTGATTTAAAAGGAGTCCATTGTTCCATTAAAAGGAGTCCATTGTTCCATTAAACCTTGCTGTGAATATTTATTTGTTTTATTTATTACTTTTGTTTGCTAGAGTGCCCCTTCAAGCTGTCTACTCAGAGGCGCTCCTGACTACAGCATGGACACTGTATCGGACTTGCTCATGGTCCCTACGCGACAGCTTGAGGTAGATCCGAACCTGAAACCCTCCAGTTCCAAGGCAATGAACACACCACCATGCCCCACAATTCAATTCTTTAATCAACTCTCGAGTGATGGAAATAGGAAAAAGGTCACATTAGCTGATGGGGAAAATGGGGGCAACTTACGGCATTGGTATTGTGATGACAACATCGTTCAACTCCATGTCTTCACGTTCCAGTTCATACTCAATGTTGACATCGCACTTGTTTCCAACTTCGTTTGGCCAACAGTTAACTAACAAGCAAATAGAAGAAACTTACAGTTTAAAAAATGCCACAACCAAAGCAAGATTCCTTTTTGCTTCTCATTTCTTAGATGTCAACAGGAAGTTCAGTTGATGCTACTGCGGTCCAACCAAAAGAAAACTGCTTAAAACCTTAACCCTTTACAAGTTCATTTTTAAATTTTAAACCCGTTTTCAGCGGATATTCTCAGGGCAAACGGGTAAAAGATTAATGTCCACACGTTTGAGAAACGGTGTTTTATTAGCCGATAAGACTTAGAACTTACAAAAATAAATTTTGCAACAGATTGCAAATAATTCATATGCATTTTTGCCAAAGAAATGAGCATCAATACTAATTGGCAATGCCACCGAGATCCTGGAACTTCATCAATGACTTAAGAGAATCACGACAATCAACTCATAAGACCTTCCTTCCATCTGTCCAGTACACAGAATGTACGTCAGCTGAAGCCCCCCATACTTTCTCCTGTCTCACAATCACCTCTGTCCATTATTATACTTTATTATTCTTTAAATATACTGTTCCATTTTACTCTGTTCAGCATACATTTTCACTCTGCCAACAGTTTTTCTCAATTGTTTTATCGGTTGCACAACCATCACTTTAGATGAAATTTAATGCAGCTAAGATGGAGCGCTTCCTTTGATGTAGCAACGAGTACGATATCGCGGACGATATCGTACTCGTTGCTACATCAAAGGAAGCGCTCCAGCAACTAATGGACAGAGTGAATGAAATATCTAAGAAATATGGGCTGGAAATGAATATCAAGAAAACAAAAGTCATGGTAGTGAGCAGAAATCGAGAGAAGATAGTGATCACATGTAATGGAGGAACCTTGGAACAGGTGGAGTCGTTCCGATACCTAGGAGCCATAGTGGAGGAGAGTGGAGATGGAGGTAGGGAAATAAGAGCAAGACTGGGGATGGCGCGAACAGCCATGGGGTCTTTGACTGCGCTGTGGAAGGATAGAGCAATTGGAAGAGGGTTGAAGCTAAGGCTTATGGGGTCATTGGTGTGGCCAGTGGCGCTGTATGGCTGTGAAACTTGGACGCTAAGGGTGGAAGACAAAAAGAGAATATCAGCATTTGAGATGACAACATATAGAAAGATGCTGAGAGTCAGCTGGAGGGAATTTAGAACAAACGAATCTATACTGGAAGAGATACAGCCGGAATGGCGCCTGCTGGAGGTGGTGAAAGCAAGGAAGCTGAACTACTTCGGACATATGATCCGAGCAGACAAGCTGCCGGCATTCATATGTCAGGGCTATGTGGATGGAAAAAGGGCCCGAGGAAGGCCGAGAAGAAGATGGATGGATGACGTGGAGGAGTGGATGGGGATGGCGATGGTGGACTGCGTGAGGACCGCGAGGAACAGAGAGCAATGGAGGAGGATGACGTCGTCGACTCTGATCCCCGATCCGCAGCAATGAGGATGGGCACGACGACGACGACGAAGATGGAAGGTGAAATACGGCAAAATATGCAAATTTATCATTAATTGTGATAAAAAAGTGATCGGCCCAGTTGTCTGGAATGGGCTCCCATAGGAACTACGTCTACCTTCTGGGGTTATTACTGAATTTTTTTATTAAACTCAGAACTGTCTTTTTTGCCGTGCTAGAGTCGGGAGCGTTTCTGAGTAGTCCCTCTTGAAGAAGCGCTAAATAAATTCTTGAATGAATGAATGAATGGATTTACTGGAAAGAGGCATGAATCCATCATCCTGGGTCTGGAATCTCCACTTCAGAACGCCAATATCCTGATTCAACGGAAACGGTTTCTCCGCATTCTTCAGACCGATCACCGACGATGCCTGGAAGAGTTTCTTGTCAACGTTTGGATGCGTCTGAAAATAGAATCAAAAAAGCAATTTTAACTCTAAACATAACAATCACAATGCTAACCACAATATCTCATAGTCTATTGCCGTAGACGTTCAACTTACATATAAATTCAAGCCCCAGCCAAAACATAGAATCATAGATATTTCAAGATTTCTTATTTCAACAAAGACTAAACTGAAGAATTTTTGTCTATATAATAAACTAAGTAAGTAGATAAGTAAGAAAGAAGTAAGACTATTCTTTATCAAACTACCAACAAAACGTACAGTAGTTTACAGAAGAAATAATATAAATTTTAAATTAAAACAACATTCTCATAATTAAAGGTGCGGCCTGGGTCGAGTATTGTATGGAGTGGGGGACCCTATGGAGAGCGAGGAAGGAAGTCATGAAGTTCTTAACAAGCACATCATCACTCCAACATCTAACATTCTCTGTTGTACAACGCAATTCTTAACCCTTTAATGCCGGAGGGTATAGGATTTCCCATACCATTTACTACCATCTAGGCATTAAAGGGTTAAACCGTTTTCGTTCTCTTTGTTAGTATTTAACAATAACAATTGAAACAACAAACGAGAGTATGTCTCTTTTCATGCAACCAGAAATTTAAAACAATTAAAATTTTACCTGAAGTTGAACACCTTTTGTGTCATTGTTTCGCATTGCAACCTTGACTCGACCAAATTTCTCGTTGGAAATCTTCAGGGTCGCCAGACCGTGTATCTCGAGGTTCTGAAGTCCTCCTTCACGTCCAGCCGTCAGAGTTATCTTCTCTTCCATACGCATGTGGATGCTAATAATATCACCAGCATGCTTCAAGTTAGTTCAGATACAAGCAATCTGCAATTCAGTACATATGTCCATTTTGCTCATACCTCCACTATGCAGAACCATGCCTTCTCGGTGGTAAGCCACTCGACATTAGTGTGTTTCAAAAAAAATTATTTCTGAAAACTTAAGTGGCTAGATGCTTAAATGATGAGGTTTGGTGTTGTAAATAACTCCTTAAATTTTCATGAGATTACTATACTGTTTAGTGACACCTCAGCAGAGTTCTGTATTCTGTAATCAGTCATTGTGAATTTACCTTAATTTTCGTACATAAAAATACGTTATTTTGTGTTGTGAGTGGCAGACAATCAGACACAGTGTAACAGACTACTTCTTTTCTTTACTTACTTGCATTCAAGATGCACATTGCTCAATATGTTTAAAAGAATACTAAATTAAGTCTTAGCATCTTTGCTGGATGTCTCAACTTTCGAGTTGGAATGACAATCTAAGAAACGGTATGATAATGCAGATTGCAAAAGACTGATAAAAATTCAGCAGGATTTTTCTACAGGACCAGAGAGAAGAGAGGAAAATGACAACAGGTAGTGAGTCTCTAGCATTCCAGGAATGTGAAGAGAAGCAAATACAGAAGAAGTTTGAAGAAATCTGTCACATCAAAAAGGCAATGGAAGCAAAAAGTGATACAAAGTCAGCTACAGTGGTAGAACACAAGGATGATACTGATGATTAAGAACTACTAATTAGCAAGTATCATTGACACAAGACTAGCAGGACCAGTGCTGCTGAAAACAAACACTCTAGTGACTCATTGGATTATAATGCAAACTCATCAAACTGTGACATTCACTACACTCAAGAGACGACACCTGACTGATGATCCATTGTCTGTGACAATCCTTGATCGCACAAAAGCTACACCATGAGAAGCAGTGCACATTGTTGCTTATTTGCTCTTGGCATTGACATTGACGACATGACAATGTCGACTAGTTCTATCTGGAGAGCATGGAAAACAATTAGGAAATTCTAGATACATGCCAAATACGTACCAGGTACACCATTGATTGCTCATTTTGACAGAAAATTACTACCAGACCCTGACAAGGACCTGGTGGACAGGATGCCAATTGTTTATAAGGAATGTTTGTAAATTTTGGCCATTCCAGAACTCCTAGTGAGCCCTACTGGTACTGGCAAACATAGAAGAAACACTGTGATCCAAACATGACAAGACTGGAAAGATGTACTATACTGGCTTGCAGGTCTTTGTTCTGATGCAACAAACTGGTGCCATTACAGTCATTCAGCAGGCATTTGTCTTTAGCCTGCAGTCAGCATATCTTTTAACTGATTTCAGCTACAGTGCTTGAACAATATGTTAAGTCTTCCAGACCACAGATTGCAATATTATGTAAGCTTAATCGATTCAAAGAATAGTGGAATTTTATTCACTGGCAAATACAACAAACTTTATGCTGTATCCATTTGAGCCAAATCTGATCTCACAATTGGTGAGTTTTGAGTTTGTGTGGCTTGACCAGAAGAAGGAGAACAATTATTGGCTTCCTTCAGACTCAACTCAGCCGAATGCTTAAAACACTACTATAATGGAAATAGCTGTAGTCTTTGAACTACAGAAGTCTCAAAACCAATTCTTCGTAGTATTTCAGCCTCTCTAATCTATTCAATGGTGTTAATTTCATAGATGTATCACTTATCCCACATATCCATATCAGTCCTTGAACATTATTGTCAGAAGACAAAAAAGTGGTTTCTTTCATTTTCAGAAGGCTATGTTGCAACAGGTACACATGATAAAGCTGACCTAATTGCTTTTCTGTGCACACAGTGTGGACTATGATGGCAATTGGTTCACACTTTCTCTGATAATGAACCCATTTGGTCACAGTAGAGTAGTAAAGTACTTGCACGAGACAGGGGCATTGTTTTTTTTAATATTTTAAATCTGTAGCTAGAAAAAAGTTATCCATCAGATGTAAAGTTCTTTCAATATTCTTGATTAGTACCACGATGACTATGTATCCTGAAAGTTTCATCAATTCATCTGCACTGATAGTCGACTTATGGCCTCCTGAATATGGCAGTAAATTAAGGCGCAATTTTCGAATCGCGATAAACTTGGTCACCTCAGGTGTCTTTAAAATTCCGTATAAAAAAAAACTGCTGGGTGTATTGCTCTCAACTTTTACACATTATGTTCTAATACATCTATGCACATTCTGTGCAAATTTCATCAAAATCTGAGATGGTCAAGTGGAAAACTTTAAAAAAAATTGTTTATTTGAGACGGAATGACCTCATGCTATGAAACTTTGTATGTCTTGAGGTGTCACTAAAGCTCATTGTATAATTCTATAATTTTGCACTAATGTTTCTGATCCCAAACGGCACCAAACTAGGGTCTAGCCTAATATGAAATCAAAAATAATTTTTTCCCCTATGGTTGGTGAATCGGCCTACTCGACATGGAATAACCTATCGCTGATACTTCGTTCCCTTTCCAGAACTCTTAATCAGGCAATCCTCTCAGTTTCACTTTGCGGCATTGCATTTAGAAGCACCTCTGATTAGTCCTCTTGAAGAGGCACTATTCAAATCATCGTAATGAATTAATGAATGTGTAATAAAACTATGCTCCAGATAACAGCAGTCAGAACTCACAGTATGATTATCACAAAAGCGTAATCAAACATCTTTCTCTACCTGTCTTGGTTTGCTGCAGGCGCTGCAGCCTTAGCCAGAGCAGCCGACTTAGCTCCACCAGCTTGGCTGGCAACATCTGTTCAAAAACAATATAACTCACATTACTCAATATTTATGAATTTTACGTTTACCAGTTAGGACCATCCACGCAGCATGCAAGTCCCTTCTGAAAACTGCATACTATCTTACATCCCCACTTGTGTGTGTACTGTGTACGCTTGATAAACACGAAATACTATAAGACGGTTTATATTTAACCCATGCAGAAACAATCGATGCTTAATAAAATTAACACGTTTAGCAGTTAATAGCAATCGCATGAAACATGGCATACAAGTTACATCATTTCTAAAGTCCTACTTCTCCCGGAAGTACTTGTCTGATAGTTAGTTGTCCAGTAGCTCATTCAAATGTCTAGTAAGACAAAAAATTCTTTTATCGAGGTGTATCCACCCCATTTCCAATGCATGCATAGACACCCCCCCCATAAGCAAGCATATAAATTTAGGCTAACCCACTTCATGCATAAATGGATGGATAGCCCCTTATGATGTTCATCTACCCAACAAAATTAAACACAAACAAGTTTCATTAGACGTTTTAAAATAAGAGTCTTTTAGGCAATTTTCCATATCTGCCATTAGTCGCGTTGAAGCATTATGTTAAACAGACAATAAATATTTAGTCTTTGTGAATGGAAACTCACTTTCTCCCTCCGATTTCAACTGATCGACAAATGACTCCACGTCTTTTTTGCCTCCAAGTTTTAAGGCATTTCCAGTTCCAGATGGTTTACTATAACATTCAATAACGTTCACAACATAAGTAATTACCAGACAATCAACAGAAATAGAAACAATATTGATCTTCCGTGATTTTCCACAACTTATTCATTTTCGACAAATTACTGTGTACATCTGTATAAATTCATGATTAAATTCAAATATTAAAAACAAATTAATCACAGAAGTCTCGAGTATTTAATTCCCTAAAACTAGACTTCACAAATAGTGGATTGCTCATTTTCTTAAATATTAAATCCGCACAAGGCTAACAAACTTCAAGTTTTCTAAACAATATCACGCACCTTTCAAATCTTCAGCATAGGAGCCTAACTTACAAGCTACAACAAGTTAGTCCTATGGCCAATAAAAATGAGATCAGTACACAGCTAAAACTTCTCGATGTTTCATAAAATTAGCCCTAGAGCACAACTGCTTTGTACTTGCCTTGGAGTTGTGTATGAAGGTTTCGGTTTATCAATAGTAGTCTCAATTATCTGAACGTCTTGTCGTCCGCCCGAAGATCCGCCAGAAATGCCGCTGTAACCAGATGGATTTCGACCGTACTTGACAGCGTCCTGGCGCTGTTTGTGCAGTTCCTTTGCCTTGCGCTTCATATTCTCCTTTGCTTCACGCTCTTGTGTCTACAGCATAGAGAAATACACCGTAAAGCATATATTTGTAAAGTGCCTGTCACAATGCTCACCAATCAGAGTTGATCCTAGTGAGAAAGACACAAACAGAAGAAAGTGGTCTTAATAAGACACACATTTTTGGGGTTCGGTGGTGTAATGGTGGGTTCGATTCATTGAAGCTGGAGGGTTCTAGGAGGGTCTTTAGAGCAAATGCGAGAAATAAAATAAACTCATGAAAGGCGCCAACATAAACCTTTCCAGCAGAAGAATACATGCAAAGTCCCTTACTAAGTTAATAGCTGGTCAAATAATAAAAATCGTTAAGCATTGCATAGAAAGAAAAAGCTAAGCAGACTGTTTAAACCGCATTGGGTGCCGACCTGTCTGATGGCCTGGTAGAATCTATGTAACACTGTTTAAACCGCATTGGGTGCTGACCTGTCTGATGGCCTGGTAGACCTTTTCATCGTGAGAATCCATTTCTGTGAAGGTCCTGATCTGCGCCAGGTTCACGTTTTCGCGGTAACCGAGAGCGACGATTTCATCAAAGGCGAAGATGAGAGGGAATGCCTGGTCTACAATTTCAGACTCCTCCACTGTCTTGCAATACTCTGGAATCTAAAGCACATTAAACTCGTCTTTCAGTCTAAGAAATAAGATGAAGTAGCGGACAAGTTCACCAACTTCTGACTAGCCCGCAAAATTCACAGATCACATACACAATTACTTCAGAATGCGTCTAAATCAGTGATTCACAACCTTTTCAACAATGGAACCCTGGCATTTCTTTCACAGAACATATTCTGGCAAGCATAGCATCTGGGTGCGATGTAGACCACTACAGGTTTAAATGATAACAGTGGGACCTGGCAAATACAGTTTTTAACCTATAAAAATTAGATTAAAAATTGCTTTAATACATGAAAGTCAAGGGTCACGTGGAACACACTTTGGGAACAATGGCCTAGATGGATAAGCACAGTGGAGACCAGCGCATGCACGATACGTTTGAACAAGAATCTGTTTAACAAATGGCCACAATGACATAGCTATCTAAAATGCAAAAAGCGTAACATGCAGCACAATAATCCACTGTGTATAGCAGTCTGCATCTGCACTGCACATCTGCCTGGTCAACAGACTAAAATCTGACAACCTTTGAGTCAGGAACTGAATCACAATGTACATGTGCGGAGTTTGGTTTCCGTTCTTGGAGGGGCTAACCCCGAGTCTTGGCTTTATAGAGGGGGGGGGCTAACCCCGAAAAGGATACCATTTTCATGGTGAAAAAGTTGAATCTGGGTCCTTTTGGAGGGGCTTAGCCCCCCTTAGCCCCTGATAAACTCCGCCCATGACAATGTAGTTCAAAGTATCACAAGGTCATCTGCACAGCAACTGACCACTTTCGCAAAGAGCCGGAGAGTCTCCAGGTCCTCCAGAATGTTGCTGGCCTTTGTAGTAATGAGAAGCATGTAGAGCTTCTCCAGCGGCTGATATACGTAGCGGACGCTCTCCGTCTCCACGAACGTGTGCTGCTTTCCAGTTCCCATGAGCTTCGGGAATGATGCGAGCAGACCTTCTATCCTTGAACGTGTCATCTCCACAAATTGCCGGGATATGATGGCTGCAAGAAAAACATTTCTGAAACATGTTCTTTCTGAATACATGTGTTGAAATAAATAATTCATAAACAAACTAATCAAATGAAATAAATAATTCATAAACAAACTAAACAAATGAAACAAATAATTCATAAACAAACTAATCAAATTAAATAAATAATTCATAAATAAACTAATAGAAAGAAAGGAATAATTCATAAACAAACGAATAGAATTATATTATCCATTAGCATCAGAACCTAACCGAACGCAAACCGACTTATAGATATGGCTAGAAGATGCCACCCTCAACTCTAAAAACATGTGCAAAACTGCAACATACAATCTGGAGATATGGTACACACTTAAGCTGAGCCATAGGAAAAATTGAATAACACAGTAAAGTAAAAATCTTCAGCTTAGACTCAAAGATAATCTAATTAAGAAAGTGCAAATGTAATTTAACATAAATTGCAAAACTTCTCTTGTTCTGAAGTACTAACCTTTCCCCGTCTTGTTACAAACAGCTGCTGCCAAGAGAACCTAAAACGTCAAAAGTTTAAGATATCATTGCAATACAAAACAAATGAACCGGGTCATTATTGGAAAATTAATCTTATATATGAAAGCAGATGTTGTTCAGTTGTCTGAGAATGTATTATAAACTTAATATTAGGGGTTATTTTCTATAATGGCTCGGTAGTATTTCTATAATGGCTCGGTAGCAAGTAAACATTATGGCCGCGGCAGATAGGTGCAGAATTAGAGCGGCCTGACATATGGCGATCGATAGACATCTCGTATCTGGCGGCCATGTGTTAAGGTGAATCGATTTTGTTGTGTTATTTAGCTTATTTAAGCGTATTAATATTTATGAAAATACACCTTTTCATGGTAGTTTTACTTACTTACTTTCGCGAAAACATTGGCCTATAGTTCGCCTTAGGTCGCGGAAATATTGGGCTATCGATCGCCGTATGTCAGGCCGCTCTAATTCTGCATCTATCTGCGGCGGCCATAATGTTTACTTGCTACCGAGCCATTATAGAAAATAACCATATTAGGTATTCCGAATAACAAATCATTGTGAAAACCTGCTTCATCAGTGCTGCATTGATTCATATACGACTCGCCAGCATATATTCATTCAGATAGCACAGGCAAATGCAGTTTGTAAACTGATGGAAAATTAAGCGACAAAGGTTAACGTTATCTTTGGGCGGTTATTCTCTATAATGACTCGGTAGCAAGTAAACATCATGGCGACCAAAGATCCGCTCATAATAGAGCGCGGTCACGTGACGGCAAAAGGTAGCCCAATATTTTCGCGGCCTACGGTGATGTATAAGCCAATGTTTTCGCGAAAGTAAGTAAGTAAAAATACCATGAAACGGTTATTTTAATAAATATTAATACGCTTAAATAAGCTAAAGAACACAACAAAATCGATGGACCTTAACACATTGGCCGCCATCTACGAGATATCTCGCGGTAAGCGCGAGATCTCGCGGTAAAAAACCGCGAGATATCTCCGCGGTTTATTACCGCGAGATCTCGCGGAGATATCTCGGGGTTTTTTACCGCGAGATCTCGCGCTTACCGCGAGATATCTCGTAGATGGCGGCCAATGTGTTAAGGTCCATCGATTTTGTTGTGTTCTTTAGCTTATTTAAGCGTATTAATATTTATTAAAATAACCGTTTCATGGTATTTTTACTTACTTACTTTCGCGAAAACATTGGCTTATACATCACCGTAGGCCGCGAAAATATTGGGCTACTTTTGCCGTCACGTGACCGCGCTCTATTATGAGCGGATCTTTGGTCGCCATGATGTTTACTTGCTACCGAGTCATTATAGAGATTAACCCTTTGGGCTTTCAACATACGACAACAGCCTTCTTCTTTACGCCAATTATTACGCCCAGCACCAGCCGCAAGGACTGACCAGCCGGTAGCACCTGCTAGGGCTTATGACCAAAAATTGCTTGCTTCAGCAGATTAATTCGGTGAAGACGTCAGTTTATCGTATTAAAACTCTCTAGTGAGCAAAATTTTAGTCGATATTTTCTTCACATTAAAACATTAATAATACAAAATTCCAGCCTCAATAAAAGGAAAAGGTGTCGATGGCTCAACACAAGAAACTGGTAAATTTAAGATAACAATCAAATCACCATCTTGATGTGTCAAGTTTCAGTATTCTTCGACGCTTAATAATATTGCTAAGAAGAGAGATACATAAAACGATAATTTCTGACAAACACTTTCTATTATACTCAAAAAATATTTATTGAACGTCAGTTTCTAACAACTTCCGACAACATGGCTGCCGAGAGGCCACGTCAAAACAAAGAGCGTGGTAAAAGTCAGCCATGTTTAGAGCTATTATTGTAGCGCTAGAATAACTTCTCCAGGGAATTGCGACAAATATAATAGACCAGCAGTCTCGGCGCCACCATTTATCTGAAGCGCTGTTTTCCTGTGCCAGATTTTCATGGACAATAGATGGGAACGAAGAAACTGGTTTTAAGTTGGTCTAATAAAAAAATTATGGGACGAGTGTCATTTTGGCTCCACGTACGTGGAAACAGCATATAGGCCTAGCCGCCTAGGGCCTACAAAGTAGGATACACCTAGGCCCTACGTGTAGTAGGCCTACGTCAGCGCAATAGGAAAATCATGCTTGAGGAACGGGACAAGGTCGACTGTATGGACCAAGCAGGTCGCAGATCGATCCAGCTGCAGGCTTCAGAATAGTGGCGCTTTAGAAGCTTCAACCTTATAATAAAAATATTAAATTAGGCTACGTTACCAAGGGTTTGCTGGAGATGCGAATATCACCCAAAATGTAGAGTTTCCAAAGGAGAGTAGGCCTACTGCATTGGATGTTTGTTGATCCACCACCTTCTCCACCTCCACATTCACATCCACATCCACCTCCACCGCCAACTCGTACTGTAGCCTATGCATGGACAGTGATGGACTATTTTAAAAACGTAGGCCTAGGCCTACACATTTGCGACTTTGCGTTTACATTTCTAGTTCTATTAGCCTAGTCTTGAGGGCAAATAATTGAAGACATCATCGTCATCATCATCATCATATACAGGCGCGGATTCAGAGGGGGCGGAGCCGGCGTACGCCCCCCCCTAAACCTGCAGTTCTCAAACTAAACTGACCTAAAACTAATATAATTGCAATTTGGGAATAGGATGTTTGAAGTAGCTGGACCGGCAGCGTGTTTCCAAAAGCCTGTATGGCCCAACGCATACGATTTCCTATTGGGCAGTAATACTGGAAGAGGCGAAGACCGTAGGGGGGAGAAGGTAGTTGATGTTAGCAGTTGTTGGTCAAGCTGTAGTGTTGGCTATTAGCTTGACCAACAACTGCTAAACAACCAACGCAAAAATCAAGAATCTAATGACGACACTAACCCTAACACTAACCCTAACCGACCGTCACGACGC
>OX243825.1:17110047-17202547 GCA_945859605.1 Lumbricus rubellus
AATGCGAAGAAAATTGTTGTTAAAAACCCAAAAGTAGTAGCCTAGTCAAAAAAAAATATTTTCCATTTTCCAGGGGGGGGGAGAAGTGCCCCCCTTGCCCCTATGTGCGGGCGCCCATGGTTCCAAGGAACCGAACACACTCCTGCATAATCGCGCCCCACATATTATGCGGTAATTAAAAAAATGACTGGATATGCCTATATTTATAATAAGTTTTTTCCCTATTTCGATACAAATAGCCTATAAGCATAATGTTGTAGGCCTATAATTATAATACATGTAGGTTATTATGACTGTCCTAGAACGGCGTTTTGAAAACCGTTCATCCATAGGACCTATAGACCCATATACATGTAGATTGTTCGTCTATAAAGGCGACTGTTCTCAATAAAATTTATCCTTCCCACAAGGCCTTCGATGCGAAAATAGGCTACATTCTCTTCCTATTTGCAGTCACACAGCTTATCTGCAGCTCAGAATAATGGCCAATAGCCTACATGTCCAGCGTCGCAAGTTCGATGTCTGTGGCCTTGCTCCATGCCCCATGGTCTCTTGACACAATTATTTGTTTCTATCTCTTCATTTCCGTCTAGTAGGCTATTCTGGTGGGACTGCACCCGCGTATTATAGGACTATGCCGACTCTACTATCGATCCATCGCATCTCATTTTGTTAGCCGGACACACGATTGCTTTGTCCTTCGTTGGTTGCAGTTCAAATATATAGGCTCAATTCAATTCAATTCAAATTGTTTTATTGATCCCACAAAAACGTAATTATTTTTTACAGAAAATATTATAAGACAATTAAAGTTAAAGTACTAGCACATTCGGAAAAGAGATTAGAATACAGATTAGGGAGCAATAGGCACACCAGAAGGGACAAGTCCCGCTTAGTAGGGGCCTATATACCAGGAAGAGGTAGGACAGGATGGTGGGAGAGATTAAGTAAGGGAAATAGACGTTGTTATGTCTATATAAGATATATGTAGTAGACATTACGTAAGGATGCAGATTATATTCTTAACTAAAACTTAACTAACAACAAACACAAAGCTGAGCTTAAGTAATATATATTAGTGTGTGTGCACGTGCAAGGGTTTTAAAGTGGCTAACGGATGTAACCGTACGGATTTCTTTGGGAAGACTGTTCCAGTTGGCGGGGCCCTGAACCCTAAGCGAAAACTTACGGACATTAGTTCTTGCAAACACAGGCCTGAAGTCATTGTTACTTCTAGTGAAAATAAGATGTGGCACTGGGTCAAAATAGGATGAGAATGATGATGGGAGGAGGTTATTGATGTATTTATACATGAAGATGCAAGTTTGTAGGAATTTGATTTGATTAATGTCTAGGAGTTTATGTTCAAAGAATAGTGGACTCGTGTGTGAATTGGGGGGAGATTTAGTTATAACTCGTATGGTCTTTTTTTGAAGGATCTTTATACCTTTAAGATTGGAGTCATATGTCGAAGTCCAGATCATGTTGCAGTACGTCAGATATGGATATATGAGGGTATAATAGAGATCCCGTAGAATATGAGGGGGGAGAAGGTAAGATACTCTTTTTATAATGCCAAGATTCTTTTTGATTTTATTACTAATTTCAAAAATGTGAGTTTTCCATTTCAAGTGTTGATCGATGTAGACACCTAAAAATTTTGTTGAGGATACTTGAGGAATAGTAATATTATTTAGAGTTATTTGACTATCATTGTTGGGGATGGATTTTCCTGTGGAGCGAAAAATGATACAGTTGGATTTTTTTACATTAAGTGATAATTTGTTGCTTATAAACCAATCACTAGCAGACATTAGTTCCTTGTTCACCAGTTGTATTAAACTGTCGTATGAGGCGTGGGATAAGAAGACATTGGAGTCATCTGCAAACATAATGAAGTGTAGGGCAGTAGAGGAGTTTGGCAGATCATTAATAAATAGTAGAAATAAGAGCGGACCAAGTATTGATCCTTGTGGTACTCCAAATTCAATGGGTAAAAGGTTTGAGAGAGTCCCATTACAAATGACTCTTTGGTAGCGGTTAGTAAGGTAACTGGTGAACCAATCTAGGGGTGTACCTCTAATGCCATAGTGTTCTAATTTTTTCAGGAGGATTTTATGGTCAACAGAGTCAAAGGCCTTGGCAAGATCAAGAAAAATTCCAACGGAGTATACGTTATTGTCCATTGCAGCAGATATCCGGTCTTGGACATCCAGTAAAGACATTGATGTTGAGTGTCCAGATTGGAACCCATGTTGCGAAGAGTATAGGATAGAATTATGGGTAATGTAAGAATAGAGACGATCATACATAACTCTTTCAAAGAATTTAGAGAAAAATGGCAAAACCGAAATGGGTCTATAGTTAGCTATATCGTTTTTTGAACCTTGTTTAAAAATTGGGACGACTTTAGCAATTTTGATTTCAGTGGGCACAAGCCCATTTTCAAATGAGCAGTTGATTATATTTGATAACGGCAAAGCAAGGAATTCCATAATGGGAGATATGATGTTAGGATTCAAATCATCCATACCTGAACTGAAAGTTGATTTGAGTGTTTTATTGATTAGCAATAGTTCTTGCGGACAGGTAGGTAACAGGGCAAAGGAATTATTCAAACGTGGCGACAGGAAATCCTTAAAATTCTTCTTACAAGGCGGTAGATCAGAGGACAAAGATTTTGCTATTCCAGTGAAATAAGAGTTAAAGTAATCAGCCATCAGATTTGAGTCGTGGATCATGACGCCATTTACTTTGATTTCGAGAATAGACGTATCTTTGTTATCAGTTTTGACAATGGTTTTAATTATCTGCCAGGTCTTTTTTATATCTCTACTGTATTTCAAAAATTCGTTAGTGTAATATGATTGTTCAAGTTTAGTGCGTATTACTTTATAGTGGTTGCGATATTTCGTAAAAGTATTTTTGTTTTCAATCGTGGGATTCTTTATATATTTAATATAAAGTTTTTCTTTCTTTTTTATAGATTTTAGTAGTCCTTGGGTCATCCATGGTTGTAGAAATGAATTTTTCTTAGAGACCTTCTGCGATTTGATAGGGAAGGATTTATCATAGCAAATTTTGATATTTTTAGTGAATAAATTAAAGGCTTCATTGGGTTCATGTGCATTGCATAAGTCAGTAACTGGGGACCAGTCAATGTGGGATATGAGCGCTTTAAAGGAGGCAGAGGTTTCACTATTTATAATCCGTTTCGATTCAATTTTACCCAGGTTACATGAGGCAATTGGCACAGATTTAATCCAAGTAATTATAGGTAAGTGGTCAGATATATCAGATATGATTATTGCAGAGGCAAGTATGCAGTCAGGGGCATTAGTGAAGATGTTGTCAATTAAGGTAGCCGAGGTGGGAGTAATTCTAGTAGGTTTGTGGATAAGTGGGAAGAAGTGGTGGGTCATCATACTTTCAAGAAATTCGTTGGTAGGGTTATGATTGTCATATTCCAGCAAATCCACGTTAAAATCACCTGTTAAAAATATTTTCCTGTTCTTACAAAGAGTGAGATCGTCCATTAGCAAGTCCACACTAGTGTTAAATTCAGCCATATTGAGACCAGAAGGCCTATACAGGACACCGAGTAGAATGTCCATAGACTTTTCTAATTTAATGTTAATGAAAAGACTTTCAAACGAGGTCGTTGGTGTCGAGATCTGTATCTCATTATAATGAATGTCTTGTCTGATGAAGAATCCAACCCCTCCCCCCATTTGCTCCTCCCTATGCTTATGTATAAATTTGTAGCCAGGTAAGAATATTGAGTCGGCCATTAAGCTAGTTAACCATGTTTCAGTTACCGCTAGGATAGAGACTGGAAGTTGAGTTAATAGAAGTTTAATTTCATCAATTTTATAGGTGATACTACGACAGTTAATGTGCATAATAGAAAATGGCGAGGGATCCATGGCAAATCTATGGGTAAGCTGCGAAGGGCCATGATAATTACTCTCCTTTATGATATCCCAGAAGTAATTAGAATCAGGGTCTAAGTCCATGTTGTTGAGAAGGGGTCTATTTGTATCTTCAGATTTAAATAAGTTTAGCTGAGGTAGGCCGGGCCTCGGCAAGGTCTCGCAGTCTGTAAGATTGAAAGTGCGTGTACAATAAGCGCCGGCATCATACATCAGATGTGCATGGCGACCTTATAACTCTTACATCAGATGTGCATGGCGACCTTATAACTCAATACATGCATCCAACATTCCTGTTTAAAACTTTATTAATAAGACTAGCGTTATGAAAATTGTTGAAAAATAACTTGTGGATCAGCCTATAATATACGTGGAGTAGGAATTGAAAAGAAGACCTTACTATTGGACCCCTAAGAAAGACTGGAGTTGAGGGGTACCGTGTCCCATAGTAGGCTATATACGTATGTTTTAATTGTATTGAGAATATATAAATATATATTATATGTAGGCTAAGTTAATAATTTATGATCTATTCATCCATGACTATGTTTCGCCGTCACAGGATATCTTAATTCACATCTAGGCTATGTGTTGCTTTTTCACATGATAATTTCATCCATATAGGGTTTGCACACGAAATATATCAATGCGTTCTTTCACAATAATCGATTCTTATCATAACTCAATAACAATTGCACGCGTTCGATGAATAATGAAGCATCCGTCCGTTCACCCTTTCCCTCCCCGGTGCATGCAAAGAGAAGCTGAGAGCGAATAATAACAATGTCGTCCGATGCCCTTTGTTATGGAACGGGGAGATCCCAGGAGATGAAATTATTATCGACGGATACTCAAGTATTCGATAAACTAATTACGCGACAATAGCAGCATCCCGGCATTTGCAGCAGCATCAGCAGCAGCAGCAGCAGCAGCAGTGGCATCCTGGCAGTTCTTTGTCTTTGTCTCCTGTTGACACTTTTGTCTAGTGGTCCGATTGTTCCATGAAATTCTTCGTGATCATCAATTAATAATTACAATTATGTGTAGGAATTTTTGATTAGACTACAATTGACCTTGGTCTGTCCCACAAAAATAGGACACACGTCATTTGTTCAATCCATGATTAGTAGGGCTCTAAATTTGTCCCTGTTGCTACTGCTGCTACTATACTACTGCTATTGCTGCTGCAGCCACTACCACTACTTTAGCAGACATTGATGCAAAGAGAAACAGACAGACAGACAGACAGACAGACAGACAGACAGGCAGACAGACAGACAGACAGAGACAGAGAGACAGAGAGACAGACAGACAGACAGATAGACAGACACACAGACAGATAGAAGCACAGACAGACAGAAGCACAGTCACTGAAACCTGGACGCAGGTTCCAAACTGTCTGGAAAGGTTTATACGAATTGTCGCTCCTTTCAATATTCTCAACCTCTAGGCATCTTTCCTCCTCCAGCCATTGTTCATTGCGTTGCCTCCTTTTCATTTGATTGTTTCTGTTATCTCGCATCTTTTTCCATTTCTTCACTATGTATTGTTTTTAGATTTATCTATCATCTCTGATAACTCAGTTCCAGTATACCTCCTCTGGCATCCATGGTGCACTCCCTTGTTTGTCTTAAAACCCAGCACCATCAAGCCACCATGGAAACGTTAGGATCAGTTGTTATAGCACCAGAGTTTTTTTTCCGAGAAACCTGTCTTTGAGGGACGAATGGATGGATGAATGGATGGACGAATGGATGGATGAATGGATGGATGAATGGACGAATGAATAGATTGATGAATGGATGGGTGAATGGATGAATGAATGGAGGAATGGGTGGAAGATTTCGGAACGGATGTTTTGCTTGCAGCAATCACCTTTCACTGATGTGTCTTGTAAGCTTGGGCTTCAAACTCGGCATCTTAGACGTTCCTACATGTATATTAATTCAGATGATGAACAAAAAGACATTGATGTATGTATATTATGGAGAGCTAGATGGATATATGGAGGGACGCATTAATGGATGGATGGGCGGAGAGCTAGATGGATATATGGATGTATGAAATTAACGGCTGAATGGATGAAGAGCTAGATAGATTTATGGATGGATGCATTAATGGATGGATGGGTAGACAGCTAGATAGATTTATGGATGGACGCATTAATGGAAGAATGGATAGACAGCTAGATGGATTAATGGATGGATGCATTAATAGACGGATGGGCGGACAGCTATAATAGATGCACGCATTTTTAATGGATGAATGGAGAGCTGGATAGATGTATGAAGTGCGTTCAAGCGATAGTTCCTGTCCGTGCATGGCCCTTCCTGCCTCAGCTGCCGTCTAGGCTTGCGTATCGGATGTGCGGTTTGATCCCATAGATAAATACGCAGAGACGGATGGACGGACGCTCGATTGAGTGGTATGTTTATTGAAAGCGGCGAGGGTTACGTACGCGGAAAACTGTCCTCCGTTTTAATAATTGGACCGACGTTTGTATATTCTTTTCTGATTTCCGTGTAATAGCAATTATTATTTTTCTGCCATCGTTGTATAGTGGAAAGAAAGTGAAGTAGGCTTAGAACACGGACAGGGAAATATTATGAACGTAGGTTATTATAGGTGTTCGTTTATATTTAACATTCTAGTGAGACTTTTTACGTGGAAACAGTGAATCATTCGTACGTGTTTATCCGTTGATTTCGTGTTTACGTTTTGCGAAACAATCCTATATATTAATCGGCAGAATCCTTTAAACGCTGATCTTGCCTCCATAGAGCGATCCTATAGTATAGGTTTAGGAAAATACGTCGGTGAGTGCTGGAAAAAGAACAAAGAACTGTAGCTGGAATCAAAGACAAATTTTAAATTTAAAAAATCATATGCATCAAGCAGTAAACAGTTTCACACTTTCTACGGGAGTATTTAGGCCCGAAGCCTAAACTCAGGTATGTTTATAGCCTAATACAATCTCTTTGACGAATAGCGCGTTTTCTAGGTCTAGGAAAAATACGTTGGTACGCATTGACAGAGAACAAAGAATTGTAGCTGGAACTACAGGCAAATAAACAAAACTTCATAGACATTAAACAGTTAACAATATTTTCACACTTTCTACAGAAGAGCTTTAGACCCGAAGCCTAGAATCAAGTATGTTTATAATACAATCTCTTCGTTCAGCGCCGATGAATAAGCTGGTGCCCTTGACTCAGCCCTCAGCAGCCAAGTCCTAATGGTTTATAAATCTCGAAATTTATGATTATGAAAAGAAGATACTCGTTTCTCCGGAGAGCACGGACAGTCTAGGCGCTACAAAAATTTATGAACTAATAATTTTATACTGGGTCTACTGTCTACAAGAACCACACCCATTAACGATAAATTGGCCAAACTATACGTATAATTTGTTGGATTCAGCATGAGTGAGCAGATGAATAGTTTACAAGTTTATGGTGGCGAGATATAGGCTAATTTGTTGGTATAATTGCTTGTATGGATAAACAAGGTCAGTTGGGTAAGTGAAAGTCACAACCTAATTTTTTGGCTGACAGCAGTGGATAGAAACTGTGCATTGGAAGACGCGATGGAATGGATAGATGGATGGAAGGATGGAAGGACGGGTGGATGGATAGATGGATGGGTGGATGGATAGATGGATGGGTGGATGGATAGATAGATGGATGGGTGGATGGATAGATGGATAGATGGATGGATGAGTGGATGGATGGATGGATGAGTGGATGGATGGATGGAAGGTTGGGTGGATGGATAGATGGATGGATAGATGGATAGATGGACGGATGGATGGATGAATGGAAGGATGAAACGTCGGCACAGACGCATTATCTTAATCAATCGAAGACAACAGCTGCTGCTGTCGTCTTAAAACTAATCTGCACTGTTGCTATTCGCGTTACCATAAAAATTATATAGATCCTTCGCTTAGTCTATTCGACTGTCTATAGGTTCAAAGCGATGCAATGCGTGTAGGATATACAATGTACACACTGTACATACTGTACACATGTGCACGCTGATTGACATCTATCTGCAATGTTGAAACAAGGCAGAATCTATGACGTCATGGGTTTATATATGCATACACATGTTCGCACACGTTCACACACGTATAATAAAAACTACATCAATAAGTCAATCACATAAATTTATATAGCGCGATTAGCGCCCATTAAGATCTATTCTCAGAGGCGCTTCTAACCCAAGCGTGGTCGAAGAAAAAGTGCTGTGAAGACGATAGAAAGAGCCAATATAATAGGCCTATAGAGTCACGGGAAGCGAACGTAGAGCCACAGGGAGACCATTCCAGATAGCTGGACCCGCCACCGAGTGGTACAATAGTAATACGTATACGTGTATAAATATAATGCCTTGCATTAAGCTTATGTTAAAATCATTATTTACAAATGGAAATAACTGTAAATATATGCTAGATAATTATAATGTATACATAGATCTATATGATTTTATACAATGTCATGTTAACGGGCGCACCAAGCCCATCCCAAAAGTTTCCAATTAAGCTTAGTCTAATATTGCACAATCATATTAATTTCGTATTACACACACGCACGCATACACGCACGCTCACAAACAGGAGGCTTTCCACGAAGACTTGCTTTTACGCCATGAATATACAACAATACATGGGCGTGTTGTGCCAATAACCCATTGTATGCGCTCTCAAATGTATGCCTCGGGCAATATTTCAGAGTTATTTGCGTCGCTAATAAATTATATTAAACGAATTACCACTGCAGGGAACAATCGTAGGCTATTAACAATTTATCCTCATAACAATGCTTTCACTTTATTAGGATATATGAATATAATGTATTGTTGTAATGTTTCATGTTTTAATACCAGCATTGTTGTGAATGTGCATAATACGTATATTGACCGATAAATTGATCAAAAAGATAGGCAGACAGACAGAGAGACAGACAGACAGACAAGCATACAGATAGACAGACAGACTAATAGAGGGATAGATAGATAGATTGATCGATAGATAGATAGATAGATAGATAGATAGATAGATAGATAGATAGATAGATAGATAGATAGATAGATACATAGATGGATGGATGGATGGATGGATGGATGGATGGATGGATGGATGGATAGATAGATAGATAGATAGATAGATAGATAGATAGATAGATAGATAGATAGATAGATAGATAGATAGATAGATAGATAGATGGATACATGGATAGATGGATAGATGGACAGATGGACAGATGGACAGATGGACAGATGGACAGATTGACAGTCATAAAGAGAGACAGACAGACAGATAGATGGATGGATGGATAGATAGATAGATAGATAGATAGATAGATAGATAGATAGATAGATAGATCTTGTGATGTTTAATTTTCTATTGTCTCAGAGTGCAAGTGACGAATATAGATATATTTATTTATAAATTAATTTTATATTAATTTAATTTAGAAAATGCACTGACTTGCATAAAATATTTAATAAAATTCAATGGGGTGGGTGGAGCAAATTACCCCCCCCCCCCAAGCCAAATGACGTCCATGAGTAGTGGAGCAGGTTGAGATGGAGATGGTGACCGAGACCATTACTGTTCAGATTTCGAATGTTAGTCTCATTGGTAAACACATTGAACAGCAGCAGCATGAGTAGGCCCTATATATATATATACACATATATTTTATATGATATATTATGCGTATACATAATATGCACATGAATATAACTTACATAAATTATATGCTATAATGTTTTAATTGAGCAATTTGCTCTGATACGTTATGGTCATATAAGGTTAGCGAGTTATACCGCCAACCGACGGATCGAAGTGATGAGTTACAATATTCACAGCCATGCATGCAGGGTGGAAATTCATTTAGAGATTCCTGAGCCATCTTCGCCGCTATCGAGTTCAGTTCTAATGAGTACGTTGACCATAAACTGTCGATGGAAAGATGAGACGGCCAGGGGAAGGACTATACCTCGTAAGACGTATACTATATAGCTAAGAATGATTAAATCGTAAACACTTTATATTGGTCGTATAATAGAGCTTCGTTTAAATCTGATAGGCAGGAATAGCAAAAATCGCAGAGTGTGCCATGGTTAAGAGTATGACTGTGAGGCTTCTGCCTTTTGAACGAGAGTCGAATTTTAAGCGTCTTCACCTAAAGCAACCATACGTTGTAGTCGGGTCAAATTAGGGCCTATGCATTTTCCTTCAAACAATATTTGAGAAACTTTTTCTATCAATATATTGATAGAAAAAGTTTCTCAGCTGATTTTGCCATTAACATGCTTATTAACATTGTAAAGTCTACTCCATTCTGAACAATGAAAAATGGTCATTTTTTAAGAAGGCGTCAGAATGACTGCAGGAGTTAAAATTTGTTTATGTCCCAAGTAGCCTACTGTCTAACTTGAAAATGTGGTTTTGCTGTATGACCGTATAGTATGCCTCTTGCCCAGCGTTCGGCTAATCGCTCAGATATATAATTATACAGGTCTATATATAGATCCATAGGCTATAATTTAATGCCGAATCCAATGGTCATATAGTTTACAGTTACATTAAATAGCTTAAGCAATCAATTGGTCATTAGTAATCGTCATCGGCATATTTCACGCGAAGGTAATTGTTCTGTGAATTGTCACGCTTCGTTACTTGACGCTGCCCACATGCGGAAGTATAACAATTTATGGTTGGCCATTTCTTCTGCAAGAACTGCAAATAATTGTCTTAGAGGAATTGCCTAGAGATGCAATGAATGTCCCTTCTTGGGAATGTCCCAGGCAGAATTTATCGTTGACGTTGCTTGGAGGAGGAAACCATTATCCCGCAGGTTGCCAATCCCAGTCCAAGGCATCCATTACCTCTGCCTTTCCTTCCATCCAATCCCAGTGCACAGCATCCATTTCTTCTGCTTTTCCCACCATTGTTATGATCTGGTAACACGCCCTGCAACAATGAGGCTTAGTAGCAGATTTGGTTTGGTGAAGACGTCATGGTGTAACAAATAATGTATGAGTCAGTTTGGAACGGAACCGAACTCGTAAACATGACCTTCCTAGGTTGGCATAATATAGACAACTTTATTTTCCAACACCTATCTTGAACACCATCTTGAAAATGATCTCTTGCCAGTGGGCGTGGTTTATATATAGAGTGACAATATTACCCTAAACCTCTGAGTTATCGCTCATATCAACTGTTATTAGTAGGAAGGGCCTAATAGGTAGTAGAAGCTGCTGCTACTGCTGCTGCTAATGATGGTACTGACCATGGTCCTCGTTTCGTACATCTCGCAGTTTCATCACACTTTGATACGAATGCGCTGGACACTCTAAAAAATTTGTAGTTTGACTTTGAACCTTTCCTGAAGTACGCTATAATTTTAATGAGCACTTCATGATATCTATAAATGATAGCCTGAGTCTGTCCCAAGTCAGGATAAAGGAGGAGGGTTCCGCAGTGGGCTGGCAACCCACCCGTGTTTGAAAAATTAAGCAGCAGAAACAAATTCCCTCATCAAGGACGAGTGGAGGAGATGCGTTTCCCGATGTGCAGACCTGCACGGGAAGTCAAAGTTCTTAGGAAGTGCACTAATGCACGTTCATTTCCCTCGTGTACAATCGATTCATCAAAAGACAAGTTAGAGACAACGAGAGAGACTAGATATATGATTAATAATTGATTAAGTAATAAATGAGACATCAGAAGAATTTTCATTACGAAAGACGATGACTTTATATGAGCATTAATTCATTCATTCATTATGATGGACTCATCAGAGGATGAAAGGAAAGAAAGTCAGGGAGCAGAAGGAAGAGAATATGGAAGAGAATATGGAAGAGAATATGGAAGAGAACTCAGAGAAGATGAAAGAGAAGATGGAAGAGAAGATGGAAGAGAATATGAAAGAGAATATGGGAAAGAAGATGGAAGAGAATATGGAAGAGAACTCAGAGAAGATGAAAGAGAAGACGGAAGAGAAGATGGAAGAGAAGATGAAAGGGAAAATGGAAGAGAATATGGAAGAGAATATGGAAGAGAAGATTGAAGAGAAGATAGAAGAAAAGCAGAGGTAAGAGGGTAAATTCCGAGGAGAAGTGAGAGAATTTTATTTGCAAGTAACAGAAAGAGTATAGTGCACAGTTACATGTAGCTTAAGCAATCAAGTAGCCTACATCGGTGAATACAATTTTATATTCATGTACTAAGAAGTATACACATCCAATTCATAGCATCATGCGCTTGATATAGACTACAGCCTAATAATAATCCATTACGTAGGACGTATCTAGGGGTTCTATGCATAAAACGCGGGTGTGGTTTATATAGACCTATACTTCGGCATAAACACAGACCTTTCTTAATGATACCTGATGTATTTATATATCTTAGCACACGGACCACATTTTAATATGTGATAATACACACGCGAATAGCGCAGAACAGACTTTTTGGCATGTTCTTATGCTTTGAGTTACCGCATCGTTGATGTAATAAGTTTTCGTAATTGCCGGATTGAACATAAATAAAGCAGTAGCCATATTAAACACGCAGAAAGATAAGTTAATTGGGAAAATGTAGCGAATTGACAGGGTGCTCGCTGAGGTGTCTTCTACAATGCAACAGGATATTGGCCCATAGCATAATTATACGTAGGTCTATGCATTGCATACTGTATTTCAGACCTGACCGGCATATTATTCAACAGGTCCTATCTCATGAAGAGAAAAATCTATAATCAGCAGACTGAGGGAAGGATAGCTGGGAATATAAAAAGCGACAGAAAGGCAGAGAGCACTTCACTGATATGAAGATTAGCGTTATTAATGACCCACGAGTTGAGCCTGACACAATGCGCCCGCGCGTCCTCGCTTTTGCTGTATATAGGCTAAGCTTACCCTAAAACCGTGTTGCAAGGAAAGACTGTTCTGTGTAGGCTACGTGGCCGAATGGCTGCATTTTTCTAGCCGGCCATTTTGTTTAGTCACTTTGGTCATACTGTGGTTTAGATTGATGACTTTCTGTTCTTCCAATGTGACAACTGACCTTGTTTATCTTTTTGCAGTTGCTTTCTTTCGTTGTTATTTCCGAATGTTATCATTATTAGCCTATTGCTTTTTAGTATAGGCCTAACAGTAAGTAGGCCTACAATCAACAAGAAAATCAGAAGCTATTGTTCTAAGTGATGATAAAGTCATCATCATCATCATCATCAATATCCTTAGGCTCAATGCCCGTAGGAGTCCGATGCCACTCTTTGTCTGAGTCTGTCTCGTGCCATGTTGCCCAGCTTCAACCGGTCCGGTCAGCAGGTCTGCTCCATACCATTAACATCTTGGAGCATCTAGACCACCTTGTCTGATTGAAGAGAATCGTGAAAAAGAGGCACGAAGGACAACATGGGTCAATGCCCGTTGTGTCCCACGCTCTCTCCCCCGACCCTCTCCATCAGTCTGTCTTGACCGACCTGTGCATGACTGCTTCACATCATGACACCTTGAAGCATCTGGGTAGCTATGTTACTTGTGTCGTGGTTTTGGCGGATTACAATCGTCTTGGTTTTTCACTGCCAGCGTATCGCCACCCATCTGGCAAACCTTCCTCATTTTGTCCGGGCTTCAGTGGTGTAGTCCTAAAAAATGAAGTGGGGAACGCAAAAAATGAAGTGGGGGAACGCTTCATATTAGGCTTACAAATTTTTTCTCAATTATTAATTTATTGTTATTACAGTAGGCCTACTACTGTACTACTGTACTATTTTCATTTGTCACTAGCTTTTATTTACAAGCCATTGAACACATATATAAATATATCTGCGAAACTGCGAAAGGCTCCAGTAAGTAAGCAGCTGAAACTGTGAATCTTGAATTTTTGTTTCCTTCATGGAAAAAAGTGGGGGAACGGCGTTCCCCCGCGGAAAAAAGTGGGGGAACACCACTGCCGGGCTTAGGACCGGCACAGGGACGTTGATGGTTCCCTGTGGCAGAGGATGAATGCAGTTTAACGTCGTGCCCAGGACCTGATGATAAAGTGCCAATAATTATTATTTAAAATTAAAAAAATTTGTTTAGTAGGCCTATAACAGTAGCCCTAAGTACAATTAACGAGGGAGTCAGAAGCTATTCTTCTAAATGATGACAAAGTGCCAATAATTAAACTCCCCTAGGTCTGGCTCAGCTAAAGTGCCTCGAAAGGCCACCGAACTGAAACGCTGGAGAGTTATTATTATTATCACTATTGTTATTATTATTATTTTAATTTTTATTATCACGTATTTTATTCTCTTCAACAAAAATTTCAGAAAGAACAAATCAATTTCAGTGAGACCATCCACCCTCATCCATGTCAGTTAGAGGCTTAATAAAGGAACCCGTGAAAGCCACAGCGTTAAAGCGTTGTATTATTATTATTTTTTATTTTTTTTAAATTTTTATTATTATTTTTTTATAGCGCCCGAGGTAGTAAGGATCCCTCGGGCTGTAAAAGAAGATTAAAATCAGTTTATTGGTTCTCGTCTCCAAAGTCGTGCCCAAAAGTGCCTCTAAATGCAACGCCATTGAACCGTTGCGTGCAAACTGACAAACGCTGGAACAGGTGCATGCTTTCTCTAGGGTCTCCCGTTGCCTCTGTCATGCGGCGGCCCAACTCCTGAAGAAATGACAGTCCTGTTCTGTTTATCGGGCCCAGTGATTCAATTGCCACGGGGATGAACTCGTGCGTAGCGGGGAGGGATGTATACTTCGTGCTTTTTCGTTCAGCAGCCTGCTCCGCCGCTCCACCCGTTACTGTCGACGTCAGATGAAGATACGACGACGCGCACGTATGGACTATTATTATTATTATTATTATTATTATTATTATTATTATTATTATTATTATTATTATTATTATTATCATCATCATTATGGAAAAGTCGCTCAGCTGAATGTCATTCACAGCTCGGGGAGTAGTGGCAATGTCCCGGAAAGGCAGATGGCATTCCCACGTTGTAGAGCCACCGAGATTCGCTGGAATAGGTACGAAGTCTCCATTGGGTCGTGGGTTGCGGCGGTTATTCGGCTCCCCAACTCAGAAATGAATGTTTGTCCTTCATTACACCACGCGCCGCTGGTCTCCAGGGCGACCGCCACAAATGCGTGGGTTCTGGTGATGGTGGCATATTTGATCGACTTAGACGTTGCTGCTCGTTCGGCGGCTTCGCCAGCTACGTTGGATGTATGCGGAAGATGCGACATGGCGTAAGTGTCCGGCACTGTCACGTCCCATGCCAGGCATTGACCACGTGACCATGGGATGATTGTCACGCCGTCTGGTCGCTTTCCGTCTTCTCTGAGCAGACCAAGCGGTTCTTTGTGAGACGGGATTTTTGCCCTGCCAAGAGCTCTCCATATAACGTCATTGATCATGTTGTGTCTTTGGTGTTTTCCGTTTCCTCCTCTGCACACCAATCCATGCAATCCTCTCGCGTCAACATTCCCTCGGCAGTGGTGGCACACATGAGGCTCACAAAGCGACGTTCCGAGTCTCAGCCCAACTGCGAAACGAATCTCCTCGTCTGAGAGGCGCAGGCCCAGCGCGGTCACAGGGGGAGCTAGCATCCAATCTCCAGAATGAGGGGCTCTCGAAGCTAGGAGGCGAGCGCGGTCGCATGGGACACTGGTAGACTCGAGCAGACCCGTCCATGCCTTTTCAGTGAATCTAGAATCCCACTCTTTTTGGCTGTGAGATGCTGCTCCAGTTGGAGGATCTGCACCTGTCAGGGTAATCCATGCCTTGAGAGCTGAGTCCGCAAGGGCATATGGAGCATCAGCTGATTCTGTAGGTAGGATGCAAGCTTGCAGTTCGCTCGTGCTAGCGGCAGAAGCCAGAAAGGCAGAAAGTGCCAGCGTTGATGCACAACGAACACCCAAGCCACCATCTCTCACCGGCAGAGAAGCCTATTATTATTATTATTATTATTATTTTTTTTTTTTTTTTTTTTTTTTTTTTTTGCCCTGAGGTACTTCATTCCCCCAGGGACTTATGGACTATTATTAACTGAAGAATGTATGTCTGGTGGGTCAGGCCTCGTCTTCAGGGTGTGAGGCAAAAGTGCCTTTGAAAGCGACCAGGTTGTAGCGTTGGATGCAAATGGACAGACGTTGAAAAAGAAAAGAGGCTTCACGTCTGTCACCACTGATTGAAGAGATGCGGCTGCCAATTTCATTAATGAAGTCTGAGGCCGACGGGTTGAGCGGACCCAATGTCTCTATGGCCACCGGCTGAAAGATGTAGGAAGTGGGCAGGCCTCCGTATTTTTGTTCTTTGCGGATGGCCGCCTGCACCGATGCAGGCCCGACCAAACCGTTCGGGTGGGCTATGTACGAGGCGGCACACGTATGAACGATGGTGGCATCCCACGCCAAGTATTTCCCCCCTGACCAGGGTATGAGGGTTGCCCCGTCCGGCCTTTTTCCATCGGATCTGAAGAGACCCGCCGGTTCCTTGATGCTTGGAATGTCAGCTCTGAGGAGGGCACGCCAAATGATGTTATTATTATTATTATTATTATTATTATTATTATTATTATTATTATTATTATTATTATTATTATTATTTTGTTTTGTTTGTTGATTATTATTATTATTAATATTTTTATTATTATTATTATTATTATTTCTATTATTGTTGTTGTTGTTGTTGTTGTTGGTGTGGTTGTGGTTGGTGTTGTCGTTGTTGCTGCTGTTGTTATTAATATTTTAACTTTTGTCCGAGGTATACAGGATCCCCGAGGGACGTCAAAATTATCTAGTAAAAAATAAAGTCTGAAATGGCTCTATTCATCTGTTTCCTGGTCGGCGAAAGTGCCCCCAAGGGCATCGGCATTATAGCGTTGTATCACCAGCGAGATACGTTGGAACAAAAAAAGTTGTTTCCCGTGGGTCCCCCATTGTGGTACCCGTATACATATCATATAAATATATTATATATTATATATATTATACATGTACACAAATAGACAAACAAGCGGATATCGATACACATACAAGGAGAGGGAGAAAGAGTAACGGCGACATAAATGCATTTGTTATATAAACATTATACATATATAATTATATATATAATATATAAATATATAATCATATATATATATAATAATTTATATATATCTTCGGAAGGTTTCAGGTTCGAATCCACCGCAAGCCGTCTCGTAGGGACCTTGAGCAAGTCCTTCACTCGCAATTATTGGTCAAGTGCTTCGGCATGAAATTCCGATGCAGTGTCAGCGCTCTAGTCGGGAGCGCCTCTGAGTAGTGAGCTTGAAGGGGCGCTATAACAAGTGCACATGCAAACAAACGAAGATAGCCTTGTGCACAATTTAGTTTTAACCTTTCAAGGTAATGAAGACCTACACCTAATTTCCGACTAAGAAGAAGCACATCCGGTCCAGGGTACTAGGACGAAGTCGACGTCTCAGAGGGTTTGAACTCGAGACATAGATGAAATGATTACATCATTCAGGATAATTATACACACTGCAGGATTGCTTTATATTGATGGTGTGGACAGAGCAATCCGTTCGCGACGTATGCGGGTTATGGGTGCTTGTTGCTTGTACTCATGAGAGTGCGCAGATATTTGGTCGGTATCTGTGGTTGGTGGGGGAATGGAGGCTGTCTGTGTGTTTAGTATTGAATGAGAAAGACAGACAGATAGACAGACAGACAGACAAGACAGGCAGACAAACAGACAGTGTCGAGACAGACAGATAGACAGACAGACATACAGACAGAGACATAGATAGAGATAGAGGCAGAGACAGGCAGACTGACAGACAGAGACAAAGACGTAGACATAGACAGAGAGACATATAGAGACACACAGAGGCAGACAGACACACAGGACAGATAAAGACAGAGACAGAAGGAGACAACGACAGAGATCGAGCGAGAGCGCAGTTTGATGTATGACCATTTAGCGTATAATTGAAATGATGACGTTGAGCCTCTCTAAAGTCACTTCTTCGTCCGTCGATTAACTGGCTGCTGCTGCTGCTGATGCTGGTGCTGCTGCTGATGCTGGTGGTGGTGTGATGGAGAGTTGAGCGATGAGGTACCGACCTGAAAATCTGAAAAGCCAAGCCTTCGGTCATCCATTTTAATCTACACTTCGGCGCTTCTGTCAGTCTGCAATTGACCTTTATCTCTATATTCTATGTTCTATGTCTGTCTCTCGGTCTGTCTGTCTCTCTCCGTCTGTCTTTGTTTTTGCCTCCTACCCATCCATCCATCCATCCATTCGTCCATCCATCCAGCCAGCCAGCCATCCATCCATCCATCCATCCACCCATCCATCCATCCATCCATCCACCCATCCATCCATCCATCCATCCAACCAGCCATCCATCCAGCCAGCAAGCCATCTAGCCAGCCATCCAGCCAGCCATTTGTCTGTCTATCCAAAAGATAAAAATGTATGTATTTTCTCTTTCCCCGTCTCGTCGTTTTCTATATTTGTTTGTCTATTTCTTACATGTTCGATATTTTCCTCTGTCTCTCTATCATATAATATAGGCCTATGCTACTACTCCAGAAGCGGAAAAAGAGGAAAATACAGTTTTATCCACTGCCTTATTGTCCATCTGCCTGTCTGTCTGTCTGTCTGTCTGTTTGTCTGTTTGTCTGTCTGTCTGTGTGTCTGCCTTTTGTTTTATACGCGTGTCACGTGCTTGCATCTGTTTAATTCGGTTCAATCACGAAGATGAATGGAGTCCTCCCTGAATTATATCTATAAAATTATTATTAAATAACCTGTAACTTGTAAGGATGGTATCACCTTGTGCTGTCAGTTCGTTGAACTCTAGCGATCGACAAGGCCAGCCTTCTCCATTGCTTTCTTTCTGATGTCACTTCTAATGGATGGTATAATGATAAATAATAATAATAATGATAATAATAATAATAATTGTTATTAAAATAACGATGGTAATAATAATAATTACTTTAAGCACTCCACGGCCTATAGTCTGCAACCAATCTGGAAGGCGAGTCAGCGTACTCTTCGCAATTAATTATATCATTTGGATGTCCCACCAGAGATCGGATGCTCCAAGCACGAAGGAACCGCCTGACCTGTCCCGTACCCACGCAATATCCCCTGGGTGTGAGACAAATACATTGCCTGGGACACGCCATTAGTATCCACACATGTGCCGCCTCATACATCCACCTGACATCGACTGTACTCGAGGGTGAGGCAGAACGCCGCCGAAGTGGCAGCAACACGAAAAAATGTGATGTATGTGAACCTCCCCGCAACAGTTTTGTCCCTATTGCTCTTGAAACACCTGGTCCCAATAACAGTTCAGGCATTGACTTTTTAACTGACCTATCATAGGCCAGTGCCATGATATAAAGTCTCCCCCATACAAACGCAGGGCTTTTTTAACGTGCAGTTGTACACAAAATGTGCACTTCTAAATGGATTTGTGCAGTTTTAGAAGCACTTCTGTACAGTTAAAACTAGCAAAAAAGTTCATTGTTCTCCGATTGGAAGTAATTTACCATGGAGAATCAGGAAAGAAGTGATTGTGCAGTTCTAAAAGTTTCTTAAAAACAGCTCTGATACAAAGTCTCCCCCGAAACAGAGTCTCCCTCTGGCTGAAACACTGTATTGAAGGAAATTGTCTGATGTAAAAATATTAGCCTATATATCCTTGTTGACTAATTTATCAACGTAAAATAGCGGTTGATCTAAGTGGTTTAGGGTACATCATAAATAATTATTAACTAGATATAGATAGTAATAAATATAAAATTATCCATAATAATTAATTTCATTTCCTCCCCTCGGTGTCAGTCACGAAATTACGAATAAAATTAATAACCGAATGACTAGATGAGTTGGTCATCGACAAAGCAACTTCGTCGACTTAGTCACATGCTTATCGACTGACTAAAAGTCGCTTAGACTTATCGACTGACTAACCGACTTGCAATCGACTTCCTCGGCAATCCAGCAAGCACACCAATTGCAGTAGACTGATTGATTTCCAATGCTGAATGCGTATATTAATTTAAAAAATCTAGGCTACCAGTACTATTCACGTATGTATAAAAATGGAAACTTTATAGTCTATGGCGCCTGTCGAGACATGTAAACAATAATGTTGCCTGTATATACGAGCCTTTCTAATACTTCGCAGTCATTAGTAGGTACATGTACATCGCGTAGAATGCCTATAAATAGATCGCATTACCCCGGTACGCAAAAACTTACACCAAGGTCCTAGAAGTAGTCTAAACAAACACCGCGGTGTAATGGACCCATTAACACCGAAGACACATGAATGTAAAGCATTTCACACACATATACATGCTTGCACGCATGCCTGCGTATACAATGCGTACAAATAAAAATACAAACTTACATAGGTTTTACAGACATACATGCATACACACCTACATGCATACATACACATACATACTTACTTGCATACACAAGATATAAATATAGTTTTTATGTGTATAATATACTGATTTATATGTATAAAAAAGCATCGCTAATAAAATTTTACGTATCTTCGTCGGCTCTGCGCAGATAAGCGCAGAGACTGAGGCATAAAACGGGTCGAAAGCTCAGGAATCACACGAGGTATAGCCTCACTTGTTGAGTTCGTCGGTCACAACCCCCTCCTCCCCCCGGGAAACCCCATCTGGCCTGGAAACAGGACGTTTCCATGGCAACGCATCTCTCCAATGACGGAACGAGCATCTCTCGTCAGGCCACTTATGCTTTTACGGTTGCTGCTGCTGCTGATGCTGCTGCTGACACCCCACAATGCTTTCACACTCGATGGACATCGGACCTGCCGATGCTGGTCCGTCCACTTAAGCGAATCGCATCCACACGAAACGCTCGTTCAGCGACTGCTGTGCACACAACATCAGCAACCGTTGTTGCCATGGTAATGGACGCAGTTCCAGTCGATGCATCTCGTCGCATCTTAGGGTGGGAGGAGTGGGGTGGGGGGGGGCGTGAATGTTATATTTTAGTCTGTGTTGTTGATTTCACGCGCATCACGTGACGCGTGAAATGACTGTGAGATCTGGGCCTAGATTTTTGTGAGCACACAAAAAGCGAGATTACCGGAATCTGTTTATCCAAAGACAAAGTCGAGAAGAAGGTATAAGGTCGTGATCGGTTCCAGGGTAAGACAGACAGACAGACAGACAGACAGACAGACAGACAGACAGACAGACAGACAGACAGACAGACAGACAGACAGACAGACAGACAGACAGACAGACAGACAGACATAGCCCAATAAGTGATTGATTACTAGCTCAATCGTCTTGCGGCATCAACAATAATTGAGGAGAGAATTTTTACCACGTTCATGTTGTTCTTGGCCAATTTAATTCTTCGTTAGCATAGTTAGCGTGTCATCAGAAATCACTGGTCAATGTGATTACCTAGACTTCAGTCTGCCTGCTGTAGAATTATACTTAGTCTAGTCCAGCCTATACTAAACATTTGGTTATTAATGTCAACAGATGATATATAATTATGATCTCAGTTAAAGTAGACACCTTGGTTCGGTTGCAGGGCGTGTATCGCCATTTTCACATGAGTGCGCAATCGCATTGCACATAAGATGCAGACACTCGATCGAACCCAACAGCAGCAGCAGCAGCAGCAGCAGCAGCATCAGCAGCACAAATGGCATCGGCATATACATGTAGGACTGCCGCATCCGATTGTTTAGATGTCTTGCTCACATTGGCAGAGTTCGAGACTTGTGTGTATACGTTCGTCCAAGAGCATTGAACGCGTGTTCTTTTATAACGTATGGTTGATAAAGTATTTTTCAATGCTGGATTACGTTGTTCGACTTCAACGCAGATGTTACCCAGTAAACAGCAGTATTGCTAGTCGATGTTATCTCGTGGTTCTGAAGGCCGTTGAAGTCGGATTAGCTTACAACATCTGTCTAAGAGATAGATGAACTGGCGATAGCTTGAAACAGAAACAGTTTGAACCGAATTGCGTGGATATACGAGAGGTGCATGGCGTTTGAACGAAATTGAACGCGTTCATCGCTTTGGGGCAGGGCTTATTTAGCGTGCAGTTTTTGACAGCATGCATCGTGCTAAACGGATTTGTAGAGTTGTAGAAGCACTTCTGTGCATCTAGAAGCCTAGAACTAGTAAAAATAGGTAATTTTTCATTCCATTTGTATTAATTTACCATAGAAGATGGGAAGGGAAAGAATATGTTTTGCAGTTCTAAATATTTATTCGTAAAAGCCCTGCTTCGTGGAAAAACTGTTTAGTAAAAAGTAGGCTTAGACCTAATAGTTATAATAATAACAATAACAATAATATATAGGCTACCACATCCATCTCCGGATATTGTTTTGAACACCTGAGGGATTATAAATAGGTTTTAAAAGGGTCTAATAGGGCCTTTCCAGACTGTGATTTTATACTAGGCGGCAGTGAAGCCCCTGAGGGATCCTGTATGCCTAGAGGCAAAAAATAATAGAACAATCTAATGTTGAACAGAAAGAAGGAAGAGTCTGCCAGGCAGAATTGTAGGGCGAACGTTTGGGGAAAGTAGGGTCTATATTTATAGATAGAGGCAATCTCGCTTATCGTTCACCTATCTAGTCAAACGTGCGCTACGTAAACCAGTGTACATTAGAAAACATTGCTTTTCAAAATCATGCATCACAAAACAATGATTGCGAATCTGAAATGTGCGTAAAGATGCACGCTCTTCATTTCCTGCTCTCATCGTTTATTCCACTCATATTTACCGTTTCCATATGCCGTCTATCCACTCCCATCCTTTCATCAATATATTTATGAGAGGCTTAGTTTATACGTCGTATCTCCCTATAGTCATTTAACCATGCTGAGTGCAGTTTATACGATGGTCGCTCTACTGGTGGTCCACATGTCTATTAGTGCGAAATAATTCCACTTCCCATGTCGCCGGAAAGGAGGGACTGGGACAGGAACGAGCAGGAAGGGGACATTTTTGAAGGAGGGTTGCGGGAGAGACATGGGAGTGGCAAGAGGATAGACAGAGGTGGGGGAAATGGAGGGGAAAGAAGAATGAGGAGAATGAAGTTAGAGAGGGAAACAGAAGTGCATGGTAGAAGGGAAATATTTTATTACAGAACCGAAATGCAGGAGACTGGGGCAAGTGTGAGCGGGCAGAGAGGAAGGGAAAAGGAAATCTTTGGAGGTGGGTTGTGGGAAAGACATGTGAGGTGCTAAGAGGAAAGACTGTGGTGGGGTAAACGGAGGGAAATAAAAGTTGAGCGGATTGGAGTGGGAGTGGGAAACACGAGTTGTATTTAGAAGGGGCATAGACTATTACTGAACTAGCATGCAGGTCCTCTGCATCGAATTAGTAGTGAGTATCACGTGGGTTTTATTTTCATTGCACGCAGACTAATAGTAGGCCTACATTCTAAAGTCTATGCACATCGAGACGTTGAGCAATATTATATATATATATTGTGCAACATCAGCGCTATATAAATCACATAGATAGATAGATCTGGGTGCAGACTATATATATATAAAGATGCAGTCCGGTGATTACAGTCAATCACTAAATTCATCAATCATCATCTGCTTAGCTTCATCATCCGCTTTCCTTTACGTTAACGTGCTTTGCCGAATTTAGTTTTGTCAACAAGGCAGGAAATCGGGGTATAGCTGCTGCTTCTGCAGAATCTATCCAGGAACTGCTTACTTACACTACTTCGCTTGCAATGATCACAGGAATTCCATTCGGATATCGTATCACCGTTTACCGACAGTAAACGATATGCCTGTAAATAAACCCATTAATGATGCATCTACATATATATGCTGGCAGGATGTTATCCATTTGGTATTTTCCTTTCAGTGCTTGGTGCATCCGGGCCGTGGATCCGTATATCAGCACGGAGAAGTAGACTATACTGCATGCGGCATGGATGCTGACTAGATTAGCGAATGCAACATTGGAGTCCATAGCCCCAAGCAACAGCCTCTGCGGATATATCGGCATCACGTTATAATGTACATGTACGATTGTACGTAGAAGCATCTTCGTGATTTTCGGACGGCTGATTGGCACGAGTCAGTGCGATAAACGAGTTGCACTCGGGATCAACGGGGAACTGAGATCTCGTTGGTATAGATCTATAACAGACGTTGAACGACATAGAGAACGCAGAACATCCGAATAAGAACATCCGAATAAGAACATCAGAACCAGAACATCCGGTTCAATCAGTTGTATCTACAGGAAGTAGTTTATCTACATCATCGGTTCCAAAATTATTGATCTGTGATCAGCGATTTGAAATTGACTGTGTAAGATCGATTTGGTGATTGAGTCAGTGATCGATTAAAAGGAAACAGAACTTAATGATCAGATCAATAATTACAGTTGATATTTGATAAAAGATACATAGAATGCCTAAATATGGATATTGAACCAGATAACGAGGCGTCAAAGCAACTCCAATTTAGCAGTGATCGATAAAATTAATGCGAAGTCGATTATAAGATCGAACAGTAAAAATTGAACACAGATCAAAGGTTAGATAGATGAAATAGAAAACGAACTCAAATAGTTGAAACCAGTTAGAAACTTCGGAAAGTGAACATTGTATCAATAAATGGGACGAAAGATCCAAAATATGTAATCGGTTTAATAACACACGACACTGAATGTAAGATTAGGCTAATCAGTAAGCTTACAGGAAACAGAACAGGACACTCAAGACTCAAGTCCGGTAACTCGTGAGTTGAAACTGAATAGATCTATATAACACCGATCAACTATAACTCTATAAAAAGAGATCGTTAAACAGAGCTTGCGAGATCGGCAGTGTTTAGGTGGTTGATAAACAAAGTGGAGTTTTGAATCCGCTTTCAAAAATAAAGATGGCGTCGTCAACAATAACTACACCGCCGACTGCAGTGAGTAGCAGAACTTTCTCTAATTATCAACTGATGAACGCATCTAACTCATCATTCTGTATCATGCACCGACTCGAGTCGAACGACCTAACGGTTCCAATCAACGGTCGCATTTCTCCCATCTTCGTTCTCCTAACCCTCATCACGAACTCAATGGTCTGCGCCGTGCTCGTCAAAAGACACATGCGCAGCTGTACGAACGCCATTCTTGTCGCAATGGCCGTGTCCGACACACTGACGGGGATTTGGCCCGTACCCTGTTTCATCTACTTCTACACCACTGACCGCTACCTCGACTACGTACCCTACGACTGGTGCTTTGCCTACTTCTGCCTAACCGACTACGTACCCACGATCTTCCACACGGCTTCGATCTGGTTGACGGTGGCACTGGCCGCACAAAGATACGTCTACGTCTGTCATCCGGTGCGAGCCAAGAGACTCTGTACGATGTCAAACGTTGTCAAGCTCGTCGTTGGGATCTACGTGAGCGCCGTCATCTCCCAGCTGTGTCGATTCACCGAGTATCAGTACACCCCGATGGAGGTACCATCGCTTGTTGACCCTGGGAGGAACCAGACGGCCTGCTGCTACGACCTGGCGGGGATCGTAAGCGAGTATCCGAACCTCTACTTCAATTTGTACTACTGGTTCCGCGTCATCTTCATCCACATCTTCCCGTGTCTATTGTTAGTCATACTAAACACGGGACTCGTCCAGACGATGCGGTCCGCCCAACTGAAGCGAGAGACACTCCTCCAGTCGTCCACGTCCCGTTCCTACCATGAATACTCCGGCGGGTGTGAGGACGACATCGGCGGGGGCCATGGGGCCACCAAGGGCGGGGGCCATGGACCCTTCAAGAGCGGAGGATCCTTCACCGGAGGACGAGCGACCCACAACGAGAGTGCGTCGACCACCTTGATGCTGGTGACGGTCGTTGGAGTTTTCCTACTCGTCGAATTTCCCTTGATGCTCTTTCTCATCATGATGATCACGGAAAACACGTTCGGCGTTGTGATCCTAGCGACGCAGACTCGCGTCACTGCCTCCCTCATCCTCAACCTATTCATCCTAGTCAGCTATCCGGTCAACTTCTTCATTTACTGCGGAATGAGTCGGCAGTTTCGGAACACGTTCTGTGCGCTCTTCGTTCCAGGATTCCGTGCCCCGGAAGTGGAAATGGAAGGACGCGGTCCACGACCTCATGAGCTGTACATATGCCATCCACAGGGAACGAGAGTCCGGACAACATCCGTACGGGACACTCTGCTATGATACGATCCAGCTTGCTGTCAGTTGGAACATGAATAGCCTATTTATAGGCGACTGCATGGAACTTTCTTTAACCCTTTAATGCCGAGATGGTAGTGAATGGCATGGGAAATCCTATAGCTATATACCCTCCGGTATTAAAGGGTTAAAGTGCCGAAACTCTCAACTGTGTGTAGCCTATTAATAGTTATTAGAATTATTTGTCATTGGTAGATGTGTCACACGGTAGATCAATGGAAAATATATCTCGGCCAATCACGTTGAAGAAGTCATATATAGTCAGATTATGCTCCCTCAGAAAAGTCATATCCCTGTCAATGACATTTTTACAGTCATAATCAGGTATATTTCAGTGACACTATAAAGAGTCAAAGTCATTATGTCTGAAAATGACATTTCAAGTCACAGTCATGTCACTGCCAATGACACTAAAGGGTCATAGCCAGATCTCTGCCAATTATTTTTCAGAGTTAAAGACGCATATCTGAAAATGACATTTCAGAGTCACAGTAATGTCTCTGTCAATGACACTAAAATATCACAATCACATCTCTGCCAATGGCATTTAACTCTCTCATAGACTATGGCTAAAACACAGAGAGCGTTTGCGATTAGTTTAAACAAGATGAGCGCTATAGGCTATACATGTAAATGTTCAAGTACAATTTCAATGTAATATATACTCGAAGTCTTGATGAAAATTAAATTTATTTCGATACTAGACACTGTTGACAAAGAAATATCTGGAGGACGCAACAGTCTCTGATGCTATTGGAAAAATTGAATTAATTTGATCGACCTCAAACTCGTGTATACACAAATTATAACCAAAGGTTTTGTTTCTACTACTTTCAACCTGTGAGATTTGAAAAATAGAGTGAGTTACGAATATAGGCCTATGTATGTGTGTATGTATATACATATATATATAGATATTATTTAAGGACATTGATATATAGATGTCAATTCGTAAATAGCCTTTTAGCCTGCTCAGCCCTACTGTATAACAAACTGTATGCAATACTGTGCGTGATGCATAAAAACGCAACTGTGTAATGTGTGTATACATGTAGTAGAAATCTTTCGCGAGCATACGAATGTCTTCGACGCTTCTTAATTTACCTTCTCTGCCATTTCGGAAGATTATTTTGTCTCAATGCAGAATTTTCTCCATAGCTTCTTACACGTTAGACTTAACTGTTTCTGCATTAACATCACAGCATCATTCCTCGTTTCTGCAGCCAATTTCAACGATGCCGACGCTAATTTCTCCACATATCATCCCAGACTACGTGACTGCACGCGGAAGGATTTGATTTCTGTTGTGCGGCCGAGTCACCGACCTACAAGCCTTGTACGTCTGAGTCTACACTGTGTCCCAATAAATCGAGACCTCTTTTTATAATGTGAATAAAACAGGCAAATCTTAATCGATTTTCAAAATTTTAAAACTGTTTTTATCCTGAGATAATTATCTTACACTGATTCAAATATGAAGTTTCTGGCATGAATATTGACGTCACAATTACGTAATTTGCATAAGAGAATTCCAATGTTAGGTACCGAACACAACTTTTCTGTACTTAACATTGGCAATGGTTCCGTGATGGGTAGACAAAGGTTCCGTGATGGTTAGATAAAAGTTCCGTGCATGCAGGGCTGTACTCTGAGATTTTTAGGTGAGAACATGCTACCAAAAAACCGGTTTTTATTTACCCGCGTAGGCCTATGCCCAAGAGTACAACCCTGGTTCCGTGATGGGTAGACTCAGGTTCCGTGGTTAGTTGACAAAGGTTCCGTGATGGTTACACAAAGGAAGGAGACACATCTCTATGATCTACAGTTGGAAGTCCATTCCATGTCGTTGGGACCGATCACGGAAATGCCCGGATTCCGGTTTGCCATCCATAAAACACAAAAACTCTTCCAGAACTCGACATCGCCACTCCTCCTTCCTCTCCTCCCTCTCCTCCCCCTCCTTGTTCCTCTCCTCCCTCTCCTCCTCCCTCCCACCCGAATCACGTTCATTTATATAGCGACTGCAATATATGATTTGCGTCGTCGGATATAAAACAACGGACAGCTGCTTTTCTGTTGCCAAAGCGATTTTCCGTCGCTATGCATTTTATGGCAAAGGGTGGCCGCCTGTTGCTGCTCTGGCTGCCGACCTGAAGTACATGTAGGCCCCTAGTTTGCAGCATCGCAGTATCGTTGCTTTAAAGTTATGACTCTGTTTATTCCGCTATAAGTCAGGTTCCTTTGTGTATTTAATGAATATCTTGAGGTAAACGGTTTTTGTAGGTACATATACTAGAATTATTGTCAATAGAAGGCAGATGTTTAACTGAACTGGAAATGGTTGGCATTTTTTGTAGAGCATGGACTAGCGCTACAGAAATGAGGAAAATATAAAGGGTTAATTTTGTTTAAAAATAGTCAGGTCTTGGACAATAATGGGGAATTAAGTGAGAAGTTACATAACATACATGCGCATGAGTTGGATCGAAATAAATGAAGAAGAAGTGTCTGGCTCTGTCCCTCTCTCCAAATGTTTCGCCGTCTTTTTCTAGGCCTTAATCTCTGTCTCTCTCCCTCCCGCTCCTCTTCCGCCCTCTCTCCCTCTATCTCTGTCTCTATCTGTCTCTGTCTCTATCTCGATCTCTGCTCTGTCTCTGTCTCTTTGTCCCTGTCTGTCTCTTTCTCTATGTGTGTGTGTGTGTGTGTGTTTCTCTCTGTTCGCCTCTGCCTCTTTCATTCTCTCTCCTCTCTGTGCCTTCTCTGTCTCCTTCTGTCTGTCTCTAATTCTCCCTATCTGTCTCTGTCTGTCTCTCTATGTCTCTTTATGAGTTGCTCTCTCCTCATTTCTCTCCTCTTGTCTCTGTCCAGTCCTAAGATATACCAGACGAATATGCCATAATCAAATTGGTTCCCACCAGTGCATGGGCTAACACGCGCGTAATGGGACCCAGAAGTATTAGCAACGCTTGGTATTTTTCTCAGGATCCTCGCCCACAGAATGATGATGAATTTTAATCGTTTGGAAGACCCCCATAAAACTGACCTCGTCATGCATTTCGCGCATGATTCCGGATGGGCAGGCGCAACAGAACTCTTGAAGAAACAAAGCGGACGGTGGATCATAAAACGCACCCGTTGCTCCTATATCTATTTCGGAAATTTATGGTCCTTTCATAAACTGCACCCAAGGACTTAATAATTTTGAAGGTTCCTGACATCGCGGCATTTGAATCGTGTTTGCAGACGGCACCGCCATTAACTGGAAACGTGGAACACTAATGCAGCTAATAATAACGCGTACAATTTTAAAGGCTTTCAAAAGTGGCAGATGTCAAAAAGGTCCATTAGCTGTAGCCTATTCATCATCTTCGGTCACCTCTGCGTGACAGGGATGTTTTAAGGAATTTTTTCAAGTGCACAACTCCTTCTTTTCCTTCCCATCCCCCATGGTAAATTACTTCCTATCGGAGGACAATGACCATTTTTTGATAGTTTTAACTGTACAGAAGTGCTTCTACAACTGCACACATCCATTTAGAACTGCACATTTTTGTGGACAACTGCACGTTATAAAAGCCCTGCTGCGTGAGACGGAAACTTACTTGGTAAGAGAGGAAATTCATCAGTGCCAAAAACTGAACTGTTTAAACTAATCACTCAAAAACCACCCATCGTTCGACTAGCAGTGGAATCAGGAGCGTTTGCAGCATTCTCTATGGCATTTTAATTTAAACAGAAAACATTTCTGAGTTGCTCCCCCAAAACAGTGTGCTCTTGGGTATCCAGCCCAAGTAGCCTACTCATGATTTTCTGGCGGCGCTATAAAAGTTACCCCAAGCTCCCAAAATCACTCGAAAATCGTTCATCGTTCCAAATAGGCCTAGCCTACATAGCATTGCAATCAGGCATGATTGCAGAATAATCCTCGTTGGAATTCTAGGCTGACTTTGCGCAGCCACAACATTCGTGAGCTGCTCCTTAAGAACAGTGTGTTCTTGTGTATCAAGCCAAGGTATACTCACGACTTTTTAGCGGCGCTCTAAAAGTCACCCCAACTCCCCAAATCACTTAATTTCCTTTCAATTCCGCTAATATCCGTAAAAGAAGACGAACTGATTATTATGCTGCACGTCACAATGACGTCACTTAGCAGAATTATCATTCTCGTGATCACGTGACGCGAAATGTTTACAAAACATCACCCGTGTTACAGTAGGACCTACACAGGCAATACCCATTGAAATCTAACATGGGGCATATAGCCTATCTACCCCTTCAGCATAATTCTAGTAGGATTTAGGATTTCCGGTTGCAATGCGATTGTTTTTACAGATCAGCATCATTCTCGCTTCCTGTCTCGTGGGTTCATGGAGGCAGGCAGTCGAAGCAGGTAAATTAATTATTATCGGTAATAAACAGGGCTTGAGTCGCTATTGTGGTTCCATTAATGTGGACTGACCTTCCCATTGCAATTCGCAACAGGATTCTGGGCATAATTATAGTATCCGGGATCGACGTGTCGGTTAGGTTCAGGTTTAGGGGTCGTGATGGTCTGTTAGCATCATGTTAGGAGTCGTGAGGGTCGGTTAAGGTCAAATTAGGCATCGTGAGGGTCGGTTAGGGTTAGGAATAGGGTTAATGTCGTCATTCCAACACCACCACCACCACAGCCACCACCACCACCACCACCACCACCACCACCATCACCATCACCATCATCATCATCATCATCATCATCATCATCATCATCATCATCATCATCATCATCATCATCATCATCATCGTCATCATCATCATCAACTATGCATTCAGTCTGTTGATGTTTTTTCCATAGAGTTTGTGATGGATGTTCTAATGCCGATGCGATCTGGTCCCGTCAACTATTCGTCCGATCCAGTGTTGACGTACGCTGACGTCGCCGGTCTTTCCAGCCTCGACTTCGGACTGAAGGGATGCACAGGAGCGAGAATCATTCTGGTCCAGGAGCGAGACAACTTTACCGACTTTCTGGAGATCATTCTAGGAAAGGACAAGAATTCTATCACACAGATTAGGCAAGTTGCACTGACAAGATCTGACACAACTGAACGGTGACAGGGTTTAAAGGTAGCAGGGTTTAAAGGTAGCAGGGTTTAAAGGTGGCAATGTTTAACGCAGGGCTTTTAAACGCGCAGTTGTATACAAAATGTGCAGTTATAGAATCACTTCTGTACGGTTAAAACTAGCAAAAAAGGTCATTGTCCTTCGATTGGAAGAAATTTACCATGGATAATTTTACCAGAGGAAAGAAGGCGTTGTGCAGTTCTAAAAATTCCTTAAAACCCTGGTCTAACGGTAAAAGTATTTAACGGCAACATGGTTTAACGGTAACAGGGTTAAACGGTAACAGGGTTTAACAATAAAGCCGGGTTTAACGGCAACAGGGCTTAATGGTAACAGGGTTTAACGGTAACAGGATTTAAACGTGATCGACTGACATTTATTGAAATTGATCGAAATTGACTTAAATCTATTAATTGATTGATTGAAATTGATTAAAATTGAAAAATGATTGAAATTGATTGAAATTGATTTAAATCTATTAACGGATTGATTGAAATTGATTGAAATTGAAGAAATGATTGAAATTGATTGAAATTTATTAATTGATTGATTGAAACTGTCGGTTTCAGCGAGTGTGAAAACGATTCTTCGTGCGAAGCTCGGAACATTTCCCACATGGGACCAATGTACTGCTTTGGCTACATCACATTCAGAATCAACTTCCGATTTCCAATGGTTACCATTCATGTTCTAAATGGTGGCTTCGATAGTCGAATGGTTTTGTTGATCAGCTGGATACCATCCACGCCCTCAGACAACGCTACACTGGATTTGATCAACTATGTTGGATTTAGTAACGAGGACGCTGGTCTGAACTTACTTCTCAAGAGAGACGCCGGTAAATATTGGCTATGCTTCATTTTGAAATTCAATTTCAGCATAAAGGAAGAGATAGGTAGATAAAGAAGTAGAAAGAGACATAGTTAGAGAGACAGAATGATAGATAGGCATACAGACACGGCAGAAGTAGAGTCTGATTGGTAGGTCACTCGAATCGTTGCACGACTTGAATCTTTCTTTTCAAACCAGAGAAAGAGACAGACAGAAACAGACAAACAGACACACAGACACAGACAGACAGAGACACACAGAGACAGACAGACACACAGAGACAGACAGGGACTGGTACAGAGACAGACAAAAACAGACAGGCAAAAATAGACATACACAGACAGAGACACAGACAAAGACAAGGACAGAGACAGAGACAGACAGAGACACAGCGGTGAGTATTTGATCTATCCTGTGTCAAACCCTTAGCCCCTTAGTATCTAATTCTGACTAATTATTTCTTTGTGTTCAGAAACAAACGTCTGCTACGTTAAAGATGAAGAGTCAACATCTCTCGAACAATGCGGAGACAATTTCTTTGACGACGTCCTGTGTCTCAGTTGTAATTGCTGCTATCACGAGCACAGACGACCGTCATGCTTCTACTCCAAGGGTAACTTTCTATTTATTTATTTTCCATTTCTATAGCGCCCTGTCAAGCTATCTACTCAAAGGCGCTTTCAACTATAGGCCTACAGCGCGGACACTGCGTCGGAGTTTCACGCCGAAGCGCTGGAGCAATTGCGAGTGAAGGGACTTCACGATTAGGATATAGTCCATAACCCGCAATTGACTATAGAAGCATTACATTATCAGATTAAAATCTTAATTTTCTGTACTTTATTAGATGTAGTTCAGCGATGTTTAATGCAGCGTGACCTTGCCTGACCAGCAAAACCCGTGCTTTAGTTGCTGTAGAAGACCTGGAGATCGACACCATGCACAAAAATTAGATCATAATAATAATGACAATTCTTTTTTATATCATTATCTGTACTTCACGAGTGTGAGTGACCACCACTGGTCAATGGTCATGTCCGTGCTTGGAAAAATAAATTCAGTGTTGTAACGGTTCAGAGGTCGATAAATAAGAGAAGTCTGTCTTTAGCAAACCTAACTATTAATGCTCTGTTTTGCGAATATAGCGCTAAAGAAAGTTCAGTTAAATCGGTGGGTTCGTTCAATCGAGGAACTCATCAATGGATCTGTAATTCTCGCATCGTCACCAGCCTACGTCAACGAAAATGTCAGCTTCCTTATACTCATCGGAACATTGCGTCCAAACTTCACATACATCGTCGAATTCGACGCCAACGAAACCGTCCTTCTCGATGACGACGTCGTAGAATTTCGACCCCGGATACCAGACTGGGCAGAGGGACAAGGTCTCCCTGATTGGTTCAACTCCACCCTGAGCTTGACTCACGTGGAGAACATAACAGAAGGAATGGAGGATTATTCTGGCGTCGAGCTGAGCCATGTGTACAATGACACCGGTCAGTTTGTGGCCAGTTTCAGCGTTTCCGGCCAACCTACATTAAAAGATGACCGTGATGATTTCACGGTTGAGGTAATCGTCGAGGTTCTGCGAAGACCAACTCTCGCTGAGCTGGTCAACTTCACTTGGATTGTTGGCAGGTCGCCCGCTTTCGGAAATGAAACAACAGAATTCGTCTATTTTATACAAAACAGTTTTCCGAATCTGTCGTACGCCGTTGATTTTGGTGATGAATCAGGGCTTCAGGTAAATGCTGTAGAACAGTGTAGATTGTGTCTTGCTTTAATTCATTACCGACCGTGGTAGGCTTATAGGATTTTCCATACCATTAGCTGCAGTGTTAAACTTTGGTCGATTAAGGGTTAAGTTGGCAGTCGTGTGTTTGTGAGTGTGCGTTTGTGCATGTGTGTTGCATTTAACTTGGAACTCATGTGTGTTTGTGTGTCTGTGTGTTTTTTGTGTTTGTGTTTGTGTGCTTCATGATTGCATCCAAATTGGAGCTCATGCGAAAGGCTTTTGGAATCTCGAAAAATTGAACAATACAATTAAGGCAACCCATTATTTTGGTTCCACAATGAAGGACAGTGGATTCGAAACGGGGTCGCAGAGTTTGAAACCAGATCCTTAACTGCTTGTGGTAGTTTTTTAAAGAGGTTCTACATAAATATTTGAATGAATGAATGTGTGGTTCGCTTATGTCCAGTAATTCAAATGCAATACAATGCAATACAATGCAATACAATGCAATTCAAATGCAATACGATGCAATACAATGCAATTCAAATGCAATACGATGCAATACAATGCAATTCAAATGCAATACAATGTAATTCAAATGCAATACATTGCATATTCTATCCGTATTATTGAAAAACGATGAGAGATTCAGTTTCTTTATTCAATTTCCGTTTTAGACTTTCCGTTCAGAAGATATTGTAGCCACCAACTTCACCGATCTTCCCGAATGGCTACTAACCGACAACACCGAACTGTTTACCAGTATTAACTTTACGGACGCAGAAGATGAAGACATGAAGACGTCACCAGATTTCCTTAGCTGGCCAATCCATCACTTCTTGCTGTTCGACCATGTCTACCCGACCCCCGGAAACTATGACGTCAGCGTTAACGTGTCCGGATATATTTCGACGGTAAACAAGGACGATGAGCACGTCACGAATGTCGTCATTGACGTACAGCGAAGACCACAACTGAGGGAGCTTGTGGACGGACTGGTTTTCGTAGCGACAAGTCTGGCGTACGATAAAGAAGCTGTCTCTTTTGCTGTCCTCGTCGAAAACGATCATCAGTCTTTGTCTGCGGGGGTTGAATTCGGGGACGAGTCCGAATGCCTGACGCTGCATCTGTCGAAGTCCGTGTTGGCTCGGGTAGAGTGGATGTCGGGTGATTTTGTTTACGAGGCGCACGGCATGAACGATTCAGAGGTGGAGGATTTTTTAAGTTCGACTTCGATGTTTGTTGGGCAAGAGTTCGTTCACAGTTTCGAAAAGGTCGGAACGTATAACGTCACGATCGTGATATCTGGTTATCACCCAGCCGTGTTGAAATCAGATAACATTCGGTTGAGTGCGGAAGTCAAGGTCAAGTCAAGACCAACGCTGTCACAGGCGATTGGTCGTTTGGTTCTGTTGGTCAAATCTCCAGTTTATGTTAATGAAAGCGCAAAGTTCTTGGTAGGTACAGAATACTTTTACCCGGAACTGACCTACTCGTTGAATTTCGGCGACACGTCTTCGCAGATTTTATTCAAAGCCAATCAAACGGAAACTCTGTTAGATTGGAATCTAAATGAACACGCAAGTTCCGGCCATGCTGATGAGGTTTTTCCAGGTGCCAACGCTTCCCGTTTCCGCCTGGAGATGGTGGAACAAGTCTACAAGTCAACTGGAAGCTACAGCGTTTTGTTCTACGTCGGTGGAACACTAAAAGTTGTCCGAAATTGTGATACGGTATTTACAACCCGTACATTTCACGTGCAGAGGAGACCGATTCTATCGGAAGTTATACAAAACGACGTTGTCATGATCGCTAAGAATCGTTTTTATGCGAATCAAGATGGCGATGTCTTCTTGCTTCTTCCCAGTAACCTGTCTAATCTTAGTTATGTGGTTAACTGTGGCGATGGATTGGCTGGAAAGTCCGTCTTAACGAAACCGTTGATCAAATTACCCGATTGGATCACAAGCGGCCAGGACATCGTCGCGAGTATCACGAATCCTGTGCAGCTCATTTCCTTCCGTCACACAAATTTTGGGTCCTCCTCCTTCTTCTCAGCAGCTACATCGTGTCGTTACAATACCTCGAACAACTTCTCCATAACACTTAATGTATCCGGAAGAGTTGGAGCCATTAGAGACGTCGGTTTTCATAGAATACAGGTTCCAGTTTCCGTAATATCCAGGCCGTCCTTGTCCGAGGAAATTGGTCGCGTTTTGCTGTTCGCTCGCAGACCAGTCTACGTGTCTGAAGCGACCAATTTAATCGTGGCAGTTGAGAATTATTTCCCGAAACAACTTCAGCATTCCGTTATAATCGCAGACAAAGAAGTTCGTCTGTCGAAAGCAGTTTTGGTCTTTAGGCAAAACGCATCGCTCCCTGATTGGTTGGAGAAAAGGGACTACTGCACGTTTGGTGATTCCTCCAATGGGATAACACCGAGCGGTGTGTACTGGGCAGAAACGAACGTGACGTTCCTAAAATCAAAAGCATACAATGTGACTTTTAGTGTTTCAGGGAAACTAGACATTGTGGATCGGTGGGAAAGCGTGGTTAGAAGCGTAAAGGTCGTAGCTGTAGAGTTACCCAGACTGAGCGACCTGCTGAAAGACAAATGTTTACTCATCAACACAACCTTTCTTATCGTCGACGAAATCATCGGCTTCGCTCTACTCTGTCGACACATTGCTCACCAGCAACACTTGCACTTCAGAGTCGACTTTGGAGACAATTCTTCGGACAAGACTCTTCTCTTGTCCTCTAATTTCCTCCTTCCGAACTGGATTCGTGCAACTGTAGATCCAATCGTACAAACTCTACAATCTGTTGATGCAGCTCAAATAAACGGAACAAGATCCGCGGATTATTTATCCAAATACAACGGCGCCGATTTCTACCATGTCTACGACACGGCTGGTGAGAGAGAACTACGAGTGACGGTCAGCGCTGACGTAGGATTTCGTGTAAAGGACAAGACAGAGGTAATCATCCTCAAACACCAAGTGTTGATAGAACCAGCTCCCGTCCAGCCAACGCCTGAGACGCCCAAATGCCGGGCTCACTCCGTCTCGATACGCGGAGGAGGTGGAGGCATATCCTCCGATCTGCCCGGAAAGTTTTCCCGCAACACACCGATCCGACTGGAGGCAGTGACCCACTCCGATTGCCTGATCGTGGAGGAGGTGGCTTTCGTCTGGAAAATTGTTGAAGGTGACGAACACTCGATGCAGTCAAGGGTTCTCAGCCCATCCTCCCGCGACCAACGGAAACTGACGTTGGATGCCTACTCGCTGAGCTACGGAAAATACAAGATCATCGTTCAGGTGCAATATTGACTTTTTTCTTCTTTTTCTCCTTCCTCCTCCTCCTCCTCCGCTTCTTCTTCTTCTTGCTCTTCTTCTTCTTCTTGCTCTTCTTCTTCTTCTTGCTCTTCTTCTTCTTCTTCTTCTTCTTCTTCTTCTTCTTCTTCTTCTTCTTCTTCTTCTTCTTCTTCTTCTTCTTCTTTATTCTCTTCCGTCAGTCGAGTGACGACGATGAGGCTCCTACATGACTTCTCCAAATTTCGCTGTTTCTGATGAGAACCTTTGCTCTTGACATGTGAATATTCATCTCTTTCAGGTCTTCCCTAACGTTGTCATGGTGTAATATTGACTAACTTCATCCTATCAACGCTGTAGATAGCCTATTATGTTGAAGCTTATTTAAAATGAACACCTATAATATGAGATTTGCTTATTTTATTTATTTCTCCGTTTCCTTCAAGTTTCTCTACTCAGAGGCGCTCCCGTCTACAGTGCGGACACTGTATCGGAGTTTCACGCCGAAGTTCGCGAGCAATTGCGAGTGAAGGACTTGCTCACAGTTCTTACGCGGCGGCTTGATATGGATTAGAATCTGGAACCATTCGGCTCCAGGGTACCGAACCCACCACTACATCGCCCCGCCCCACAATGTAGGGATGTAACCTAAATAATGAGCATGTTAAGGTATAGTTCATTAGATGGGCCTAAGAACTAGTATATCTATAAGAAGCATTGAAGATAATTATCTTTAGCATGTTTAGAAACTATAATGAGTCATAGCCTATTAGAATTACAAATGCAATCATGTTATCCGCGCTAAATCTAAGTTGGATAAGTTTATATTCTAGACTCTATATCAATTCATTCATTCATTCATTTCAAGGATTTATATGACGCCTATTCAAGATACCTACTCAAAGGCGCTTCCAGCCCAAACTGTGGTATCTTGTAGAGCGCCACAAAATATTTTTATTGATTGATTGATTGGTTGATTGATATTCTGATTGCTTAACGCTTGCGTTACTAACAGGTCAGCATGGGAAATTCCTCAAACAGCGATCTAATTATTCGCGATGAAACGTGGTTATCTATTGAACCAAGTCCTTTACATGTCGAACTCCTTGGAGGACCGGTAGTCGTGACGGGTAAGCCTCTGAATAGTTATCATGAATGGGCGCTATATAAATTTCTTAGATAGACAGATAGGTGGATGGATGAATGAATGAATGGATGCATGGACGAACTGACATGCAGGCAGACAGACAGACAGACAGACAGACGGACGGACGGATAGACAGATATACATAAAAACAGACAGACAGATAGACAGACAGACAGATAGACAGACAGACACACAGATAGACGATAGATAGAAAGGCATTGAAATAGATAAGTGACGACGTTGACCATATACTTGGTTCAAATGATCTGCTGTAGATTATTTCCGAGACGTGACCTTGACGGCTGTCAACTATCAGGAAGACATCGATGAACATCCTAACATCCGTTCCACCACTGATCCGGTCTTCACCTGGTTCTGCACCGGACCCAACGAGGAACTACCACTGGAACCTCTCAATCGCAAATATCAAGGTATAGTCTACATGTATATGTATGTGTGGATAAAAATAGTCTTGAACGGATCCATGATTATTTTGGTTTGTATAGTAAACGGTAAATAGGTAAAATAGATTTAAGAAATTCAAAACCGCGGTATAAAGGGTGGGCCATAAAAAGACCCCTCCTGAGGTTTTGCCAATATCTTGGCCGTTTTGCCAATATCTTGACCGTTTTGCAAATATCTTGACCTTTTTGCAAATATCTTGACCTTTTTGTCAATAATCTTGACCGTTTTGCCAATATCTTGGCCAAGAGTGAAAATTTCTGTAACAAATTGTAAGCTTACCACCTTAAAGGCAAATTCCAAAATGTAATCACAAATAAACAAAACTTGTATCACTTTTATTGAGTGCACCCACTGTTTTTAGACAAAGCACAACGCAACAAAAAACACCAATAATGAACGATTTTATTATGTCTCTACTCAAATAATTGTTATCAAAATAGCATAGCCTTAATTTAAAACTTGAGGCTTATTTTTCAAAGAAAGATGAGTAGGGACTTCCAAGACTTTTTATTTGATAATAGGCATTTGTGAAGCCCCTGAGGGATCCTGTATGCCTCGAAGCAAATTTATTTTAGAAAACACACAATAAGAATAATGCTAATGACAATGATAATAACAATAATAGTAAAAATATCAACAGCAACAGTAACAACAATACGTTACGCACTTTCAGCAAACAGCGGCGGTTGTTTTGGAAAAGGGGTCCAGCTGGCGAAGGGCATCACTCCCTCCCTCCTCTTTCGATCCGATCAGTCCGTCTTCCGCTCCCTCCCAGCCGTCTTCGTCGTCCACGTCTTCATCACCAAACCCAGTCGACCCCCTACGAGCACCCACCAGACGGTTGTCGTCCTTCAGAAGGGGCCGCCATCAATCCGTATCGTCTGCCAAGTCAACTGTGACGAATTCCTCAACGTCGACGAACGCCTTGTGCTCAATGCGACCTGCTATAACTGCTCAAGCGTGGAGAAGCTGGACTTCCTCTGGGAGTTGGAATCCACTTGCCAGCAGCAGCAGAACGCTATTAATGTTTCCACACAGAGAACGGCCAACCAACTCGTCGTTGAACCGGGAGTCTTTTCCGCGGCAGCTGGGGCTAGCTTTCAGTACAGACTAAAAGTGACCGGTATGTATTGCATTGTATTGTATTGTATGTATTGTATTGCATTGTATTGTATTGTAATGTATTAAAACATTTATGAAGCGCCTCTACTAGGATGAACCGTTTAGAGGCTCTCCCAGTGCGCAAGGCGTGCACGAGAGAAGAAATAAGTTTTGAGGAAAGAAAATTAGGAGGAGGAATTGCCAGTTAGAAGTTGAGACCGAGTAAATGGAGACAGAGTAATCCAAAGAGAGGGGTATGTAGGTGTTTATGCACGTACACATTTATTTCAGAATCCCCCTAAAAAAAATTGTATAGCTCCTCTTCACGGTAGGCTACTCAGAAGAGCTCCCGGCACAACCACGGCTAAATAAGACAGTTTTCAGGTTCTTAAGGAACAGAGCGAAGTGATCACTGGGAATTAAGCGCAGTGTTACAGTGAGACCATTCCAGGTTGTATAGGACCAACTACAGAGAATGTATGTATCATGTATGTCGCAAGGCAATGAGTATAGAGCATTTCCAAAGTGCATTTTTCAAGGTTCGCAGACAAACTGCATAGAGAACTACGAGGATGTAACAAACGCATTTGCCGCGGTTGAATCCAGAAAAGTTGCATTCTGATTACAATATAATTTGAAAATTATTTCTTAACATAAAAACTCATTAAAATCGTAGCCTACATGTAGGCTATACCTTATCGTACATTCGTACACACTTTGTCTTTTGTTATTTCTATTTGTTTTATTTTAAAGTTGCTCAAAAAGCCTAAAGATAGTTTATGGCCCGTGACTCCTCAGTCCACGAACCTTGAATTTCTTTCGACGGGCCTGATTAGGCCTACAGTATTTCCAGCATAATTATGTGCAGATCTGTTTAACCGTATTCGAGGTGTCTTTTAAAAAGGTGCCACTCAAATTACTGCACAGTGTTGCACACGCTAGTAAGCAGAGCTGTTTTAAAGGAATTTTTAGAACTGCACAACCTTTTCTTTCCTTTCCCACCCTTCACGGTAAATTACTTCCAATCGGAGGACAATGACCATTTTTTGCTAGGTTTACCTGTACAGAAGTGCTTCTACAACTGCATAAATCTATTTAGAACTGCGCATTTTGTGTACAACTGCACGTTAAAAAGCCTTGATTTTGTGTACAACTGCGCGTTTAAAAAACCCTGATTTTGCGTACAACTGCACGTTAAAAAGCCCTGCTAGTAAGACTATAATTATGCGTGCTGTTTTAGTGACACGACAGGAGAAGAGTCAGGCGTCTGCCTTCTACAGCGTACGGACTCGTTCGCAGCCACAGGGAAATCCCCCTTCACAGCTGTCGAAAGAAGTAGCAGCCGAGCCCCCTGTCATCAATATTGAAGCCATGGTCGACTCTGCTGGATATATTATAGCGCCCACTCCATCCTGTCTCTTCTTCCATTTAGTCCTCCTCCCACTGTTATCAGTAATACTTCTCTCTGATTGGTCAGATGGTTATTTATAAGAATATTTAAAATAGACTTAAGGTGAACCTTTTCGAACTGGATCTTTATCTTAATTCATTTCGCAGTAGCCTGCAACCAGAAGTTAATTTCTTCCAGTGCATTTGAGATCTAGTTGGGAGTTGTAGATGTGTGTGTGCGTGTGTGTGTGTGTGTGTGCAGTTAGATGCAACAACGGCAACTTGCCTTGTAGTAAACAAACATTTCTTACCTTATATTTCCATTTCAGTTGATCAACTGCTTCAGAAACTTGTGCAACTTAGCCTTGTTTTTCTATTCATAGAAAACCAATCTTTCAAGGCGTATGAATAAGCTTATAGCCTAGCTACTTGTAATCTTTCAAGGCGTATGATTAAGATTATGAGCCTGTAAGCCTCACTGATGAAATAGATGCTGAGTGTACATGTAGAGTGGACCACTATTATAGACAATATCATTGCTAATTAAATATCTGCTTCTAAGTTTTTAATATATTATCTTTTTCCTATGGAAACTTGTAAAAAACGATGTTATACGTAACCATTAAAAGGGTACAATCCTCGAACGATGTTTATTTTTATTCAAATGGTCCATAACATTATTTATTATCTGTCAAATTAATTAGCTTCAAAGCCAATTAAGATCAGATCTTTTCAGATTTAATTAGACAGATCGTTGTTACATAGTCAGATTCTAAGTTCATTACTAATCATTAGTTTTGCAATGCAATAATTGTAAAGTAACCATAACCAGCATCATACAGATAATGACATAATTATACAAATAAACTATTTATATCGGTCAACAAAAATGTAATGTTACGTAAGATCGCAATGCAATACTGCAGGCCTAATTTTTTATTTGATCTTAAGCAATGCCTATGGAAACGTAGACTCTATTATTCTACTCATAATGTCAACTAACCCCACAAAACTGTTAAAGAACTTTCAGCCATTTAAACTCGACGACGACGGTCTCCCCAATTGAACATCGATAATTACAGACACAAACCAAGTAAATGCAAATAAGCAAAAATAAATCTTGGCTAATGTCTTAACCAGGGGCTTAAGCAGAAGCCGTAGGCTACTCACTCTTATTGTAGATCTACTCATTCAAACTCAGGACGTGTTCTAAAAGTCAGTAAAGGGGAATTTTGTGTTCAATCGACCTAACATTTTGTGGACGTTAAATGTTAGGCTTATAAAAATTATGTAGACCTATTTAAGAGGAATATTCCAATACATTGAATGGAAAATTACCGAGTTGGGTTTATTAGCGTGCCCAAAGTGCTCAAGGAGAGTCGAAAGAGGTCAAGTCTGTGGAATATAATAATAAAAGCAGTGGCTGAGGACAAGAGGCGGATGGATGAGCTCATCTAGACAAATTTTGGGATGCACGGGTACTTGACCGACACGATCTCCTTGTCCCAATTGAATGTTTGTCCAGTTTCAAACAAAGGAGTTACTGTTGAATAGTCTGACGTTAATAGAAGTCAAACAGATGAGGTCAGACGAACTTAGGCCTAGTAGGACACGAATAACAGCCTTATTTTAACAGGTGCTTTAATTGCTTAATCGGGTGAAGTTATGTGGCAATAAAGCAGTCATAAAGTGGACTGGAAACGTGTAGTTCTAAATCACAAAGGATCACAGCTCGGACTAAAGTTTGACTGGAGCTGGACGAAATCATACAATGCATCTGAAGCACATGAAAACATATCGTAGGATACAATGTATCCACAAAGTGGACAGTATTGTCATGATCCATTATTGGCTTCAGTCAGAATTGGGCCCAATGCCATGTAGACTTTAACCCCCGCCTCAGGACCAAGCGCAGCTGGATCAATCCCGCTGTCATTGACGGTTCAAAGAAATCCAGAAATAATAATAATAACAACAGCTTGGGTTTTGCCACGTCTTTTACGTTCAGGTATCACATGTTACTTTTTCTCGCTTTTACATCGCTTGTTCGTATGCACAAGTTCAGAGTTTTGTCCACGCTGTGTGCAGCTATTTTTAGAGCTGCGGTCATTCCTGCATAAATCGTTTGTCCTGCATTTCTCGCAGGTTGCATGATTTCAACGGGGCTGACCAGGCTTTTAGTGGTTAGGCCCGGTTTCGTTTTGCTGTGTTTGTTGCAATATAACAGCCACATTGGGGTGACACTACTTGCCCATTTGTATCATTTGATTGTCTCGTTTGTTTTTCCGCATTTTCCATTTATACGTCTTGCGTGGCTATTTCTTGGAGCTGTCGGTTGCACCTGTTTGACCCGGGTGACCCTTATTACATAATCACTCTGGGCGGAGCAACACGTAGCGTTGAGTGCTGTAGAAGAGTTTAACATCTGCTCGTCACGTAGGCCTATTCAGTTCTTGGCCTGCCTTTGGCGCTTTTCAGAATGATGTCGGGTTATTTAACATCTGTTTGCCCCGTGTGACCTACTTTCACTTGTTTAGAATTTAAATGCCTTCTGAGCGCGCTGGCAAAACAAGCGGCGTCTGCAGCCATTGCCTAGCCACAAGGCAGCTCCATCTGGGCGATGGCACTGTTCATCTTCATGGTCCAAGGAATAGTCCATGCCCTGGTTCGAAGCTCCCGCCTCTGACTGCATCGCAAAACACTGACAAGCGTAGCCCCCGAACTGCAGGTCCATCGGTTCCCTCTGCTTCAGCCGTGATCGAGGTTGATCAGATCGTAAATGATGATGCCGCTATTGATGGGCGCGTGTTGCAGCAGCAGGATCTGGTCGGTCGACCTGATCTGTTCACGCACCCGAATCCGGGGGGTCCAATTCTTAAGCACATTGCAAAAGGGGCGCGTTTGGTTTGCGCACAGGCTCTATCAGGGATCCTTCGCAGCATCTGCAGCAACCCTGGTTCGCTGGACAGGTGGAAGGCGCTCCTGCAATTTGCCCCATGTGTTTTGGTGCAGCCATCTCGGGCGGGTCGTAAACGAAACATGGCTAATATCATCAAGGGTCGGGTTCAGATTTGGTCACAGGGTCAAGTTTCGGATCAGGTTACGGGTACCTCGGGTGCTGGTCGCAGAATGCCATCGCACAATTCAGAGGCCCTCATTGCAGCCATTAACTCCAAGCTGGAGGATGGTAACATCCGTGCAGCTGTCCGTATTTTGTGCGATCAAAGTCATCCTGCACCACAGAATGAGGAGAACCTAAAAATTCTCCTTGAGAAGCACCCGGTGGACCCCGACCCAGATGAATTGCTACATCTCCCGGACCCAAAAGCCACCACCCCTCTTCAGATCACAGAGTCCGAGGTGATGGAAGCAATTCGCTCGTTCCCGTCGGGTTCTGCGGGGGGGCCAGATGGTTTTCGCCCTGGACATCTCTTGGATCTTGTGAACCATCGCGAGTCATCTGCTGAATTGCTGAGTGTGCTAACCGACTTCGTCAACCTCCTGTTACGCGGCGGCTGCCCCTTGGAGGTGAGGCCCATTCTGTTTGGGGGCAACCTCATCGCCCTGTCCAAGAAGGCAGGTGGCCTTAGGCCCATCGCCATCGGTTACGTCTGGAGACGTATCGCAGCCAAATGTGCTAACAAATTTGCAGTGGGCAAGTTGACATCCTTTTTTGCCCCGCTGCAGGTTGGCATTGCCACGCCTGCTGGTTGCGAAGCGGCGGCACATGCAGCTCGTAGGTTCATCACTGAGCTACCCGATGATCATGTTTTTGTCAAGCTTGACTTCGCCAACGCTTTTAACAGCCTGCGTCGCGATGTCATGCTGAAGGCCGCGCTGGAAACTATACCAGAAATTTACCGTTTTGTCCATCAAGCTTATGGGACAGCCTCTCTGCTTAGGTTTGGCCAATTCTCAATATCTTCACAAATGGGGCCCCAACAAGGTGACCCTCTCGGTCCTCTACTGTTTTGCCTGCCTCTGCAACCCATCCTTCGCTCTTTGCAGTCGACATTCCGACTAGGATACTTGGACGACCTGTCTTTGGGAGGCCCTGAGGAGACAGTAACTCGGGATGTCGAACTGATCCACGATCGCGGTGGTGCAATGGGTCTTCATCTAAACGCCGGCAAATGTGAGTGGTACTCACACAGTGGGGCCTTCGGGGACAATCACGGCTGGTCGGATTTCCAGCGTCTGGACAGAGACTCGATGATTCTACTTGGGGCACCCCTCTTCAAGGGACAGGCATTAGACGCTGCGCTTGAGCAACAATGTGGGCTCTTAAGCGATGCCATCAAAAACCTGCAGCACTTGTCTTCTCAAAGCGCCCTCATACTTTTAAGATCTTCATTTGGTGCGCCTAGAATCAGTCATCTGCTCCGTTGCTCCCCTTGTTCTGACCACTTAACCTTGGAAAGGCTTGATAACATCATGAGAGATGGCCTTGAATCCATCGTAAACATCAAGCTGGACAACACCCAATGGCTGCAGGCCACGTTGCCCATCAGACATGGCGGCCTGGGCGTGAGGAGGGTTGGATCGCTGGCTTCTTCTGCCTACATGGCATCAGCTGCGACAACCCTTGCACTCCAGTCAGCCATTCTTGGTCTCAGCTCAGCGGCGTCTGATCCGCAATTGGGTGACATCTTGATGGCCCGTAGGGATACACTTCCATCGTGTGTCGATCCGTTGCCGGCTAAACAGGCAACTTGGGACAAGCCAGTGATCGAAGCAGACAAATTGGCAGTTTGGAGCAACAGCAATAATCCAACTGACTGAGCACGCTTGCTGGCTGTGAGTTCCCCTCACTCCGGCGACTGGTTGACAGCCCTTTCAATCCCATCGTGCGGCCTCTGTCTCAGCAATGAGGCAGTGCGCGTGGCAGTTGGCCTTCGGTTGGGTCTGAGCCTCTGCAGCCCACATCAATGTGGCTGCGGTTCTCTGGTGGGCCCCGATGGCCAACACGGTCTCGCATGTAGATTGGCTTTTGGGCGTTCCCTTCGTCATCACGCCATCAATGACATAGTCTGGCGGGCTTTGCAGAGAGCCGATGTCCCAAGCACCAAAGAGCCGTCTGGTCTGTCTCGCATAGACGGCAAGAGACCTGATGGGGCCACATTGATCCCCTGGGCGGCAGGCAAACATCTGGCCTGGGATGCTACGGTAGTCCACACCTGCGCGGCATCCTACATCGCTCACACAGCGAATGCGGCGGGTGCTGCTGCGGAACAAGCCGCCGTACGTAAAACCGAAAAGTACGCGGGGCTACCATCATCACACATCTTTGTTCCCATTGCCCTGGAAACACTGGGTCCCATCAACTCTGCCGGGCTCAGTTTCATCCGCGAGGTTGGTCAGCGTCTCTCGGTCGTTTCTGGTGAGCCGCGAGAAGCAACTTTTCTCTTCCAGCGCATTTCCATCTGTCTGCAGCGCTACAATGCCATCGCTTTTCGTGGTCCCTTTAATATTGTCACGGAGGACGAGGCCTGATTTTCTTTACATTGAATAACAGCTCCTATCATAATTTTTTGAAATCCCGAGGGATCCTACGTACCTCGGGTAAAAAAAAAAAAAAAAAAAAAAAATTATAATAATAATAATGATATTATTATTATTATTTTTTTATAGTAGAGGGGCCTACTAAACAACAACAACAACAACAACAACAACAATAAAAACAATAAGATTGATGATAATAATTATTTAACACCTGATGGATCATAATAATAACAATAATAATAATAATAATATTATTATTATTTAAGAAACGCAAACGTGACGCACATACTGGTACGAGGTTTTGAAAATCTCGATAAAACGCCATACCTTTGCTATCGTGAATCCAAAACTGAGTCATCAAAACGTGTCCTCATATTCAGAGTAGGTCTATCAATCTATACACGAGAAGTGTCTGGTGTTCGAGCCACTGTTGTTGCAGCTGATTGAACACGAACGACCAATAATTCTGAAGCCCCGGCACACCAACACAGTGCTTGAAATTAAGCATCAACCAAAAGAAACAAATTATTTAAATGCAATAAACACGTTATTGGATATTAAATCGGTTGTCGAGAAACTACGCAGTAAATTTCCAACACCGACACAGCACCTCACATCTTAGCCGATACGGCGATACATAATACCTTTGAAATGTTTTGAACAATATTGATCATAGATTAAATTATCACCCGCGAACAGGATAATACTGACCGATTATTAGGCCTACTTCCATACAGATTAAATGTAATATCATAACAACCATTCCCTCATGTTACATCACATTAGAACATAACATATCAATAACAGAACAGCACTGCAACACAGAAGACAATCATAGCAAAACATGCCCCTACTGTATTAACAAGGCCGTAGCCAGGATTTGATTTTTGGGAAGGGGGATTTCTTCGGCGGAGAATTTCTGACGTCCTTTTTAGTCATCGGAAACGGCTTTCTTACCATTTTTCGCCTAATTTCATGTTCTCTCCATTATGTTCTAGTGATTGAATTCTATTATTTTTTACATGTTTAATTTGGGGGTGTCTTCGTGGTTTTATTTCATGGTTATTACATCATGTGCTAGTAAATGCATTAGCCTATATTATTTTTTGCATTTTCCATTTCGGAGGTGTTCAAACATCCAAAAACACCTCCCTGGCTACGGTTTTGTGTAGGCCCATTAACATAGCACAAAATGGCATAGACCTAACAACATAGTAGCAAAATGACAAAACTATCGAGCCAGGGCCGTAGCGAGAACGAACGTGGCCCCCTCCGAGCATAATGTCCGAAATTTCTGACGACTTTTTTTAGTCATCCGGCCAAAATGTCGGGAAAATTTCATCAATTTCGTCAATTCGCCGTCCGAAAAAGTTGATGACTTTTTTGGCCAAAATATCGGAATTTTTTATATTTGCCGTCCAAAAAATTTGATGACTTTTTAAAATTTATTTTTAGTCATTTCATTCATTTTTTGGCACTTTTAGGGGCCCCTTCCTTGCCGGGGGCCCCCTTCGGTCGGAGGGTACGGAGGGCGGTCGATACGCCTCTGTATCGAGCTTATGTAGCAAGCATAATGAAACTATACAAAACCTAATAATATCTCTGTTGCAATTATATATTATTTAATTATAAGTCTTATAATTGAATTGAGTAAGATGCGAAACGTCACAGTCACATCGTCTCAAATTAGAATCTAAGATGAGTTAGACGAGAGACTTAGGCCTATAGCATGAGCATCTTAACGCACCCATCTTTATCGCAGCAGCATGTCTATTAATCGGTCTAGCTCCTCACCCGTCCGTTCATCTAGCTAACTAATACAAACACTCAGTCACTTACAGTGGGTCCGTATCTAGCGAGACCCATCCCATCAGATGTAGGCTACGCTATGTTCCCATGTAAACTGCTTTATATATCCTGGTATTTAATCATTTCTCTTTTATACATGTTCAATTGCCGTTTTGTTACTGAAATTGCTTATAGGCCTAATGGGCTCAATAAAGGAATTGAATTGAATCTATCCAGGAGTTACTTAGGCCTACCACAGCAAGACCGTAGCCAGAATTTAATTGAGGGGGGGGGGGTTACCAACTTTTTCGGCCGCATTTTCTGACGGTCTTTTGTTTTAGTCATCACATAATTTTCGTAGAATTTTTTGCCTGCAAATCTTTCACCGCGGCGTAAAGCGATTTAAATTCTTCTAAAATCGCGATCTTCTGCGGGTTCTAGGCAGCCAGCACATTGCACACTGTAGCTATAGCATTTATGTGCTATTAAATGCATTAAGTTATTCCTACATTTTTCATTTGAATTCGCCAGTTATAAAGCAACATCATCAGCATGTCACGTAGGAGTCATCGAAATTATTCAACAGATTGAAAAAATTAAATGTAAAGAAGATATCGAAAAATTCCTTTGCAGGTTATAAGGCAGGTCAAGAGAAAAATAGGCAATGACCTGCCGCAACCTATGGTAGCGTCTACACTGTATAGCAGTAGTTAATTATAGAAAATGAAGCAGGTTCTTATCAAACGATTGCTGTTGAGAGATCCGTAAATAGAGACGATCTTAGGCCTACTGCACTTAGTCTTCCTATTTTAAACCGTTATCATAGTATTCAAAGTCAATGGTGTTTTCGTGGTATCTCGTTCGACCGGTTTAAACTGGTCTCTGAGTTAAGATTAGCCTCAAACCGGTATTTTTCCTGAAATAGTCTTATAAGGGCAACAACCGTCATTCCATTTTCAGATTAATAGACCTCCAGCTGCTTAGGAATCTCTCAATTGGTCCGTTAAGACTTTAGAGTGTTTATTGTGCGTGCTTTAATTGACCTCAGACCATTTATTTCGAAACACAGGCAGCAATTTGTTATGAAATTATGACATGAATTATACGCCTAACCATTGCCAGCCTTCTTATCTTAAGTTAAGAGTTGGCCACCACCACCATTTAAAGTCTGTCAGATAAATAGTTTATACCAGCGTTTAGAAATAGATCATCTGTAACTTCGGTCGATGTGAACCGGTTCGTGTGCCATAAATTGGACTCAGACCGGTTCTTATCTTAAAGTTGACAGTGACAGCTTCAAATAAAAGTCTCATTTCAGGACGATTAATGAAGCACCGGCTGATGCGCTATCTCTTGTTGAGTCGGTTCAAATCGGCTCTTGTGGTAAAATTAGCCTAGAACCCATTGTTAGTTTTTAAAATTAACCTTGAGACCTGGCTAGAGCCAATTCAAAATAACTCCTTATGTGTGTCCTATAATCCAGCTTCTTCTAACTTCTCGCTTCGCAAAACCTACTTCTCCCGAAGCCATGTGAACTGGGAGAGCTTCCGAATGCACAGCTCGCCATATTAGAGGTGATTTACAAATGCTCACAAAACCAAACAATGCGATACAATAATTGTGAACTGGATGATTTAAGTAGCCTAAACAAAAATTTATTCTGTCGATTTGGCTGTGCGTATTTGTGGTATGAATTGATGAAGTTCAAGCAACCCGTTTTCTCCACTGGTAAACCTTTAGCTTATTGGATGGATGGATGAACGGATGGTGGATGAATGGAGGGAGGGACGGAGAGATGGATGGACCAATGGATGGATGCATGGACGAATTTTCATGTGCCACGGTGGTGCATTGAGTATGTTCATTGCCTCGCATTCGGAAGGTTGCGGGTTCGAATCCACTTCAAGCATCCGTGTTGGGACCTTGGGCAAGTCCTTCACTTGCAATTGCTCAGCGCTTCGGCGTGAAACTCCGATTCAGTGTCCGTGCTGTAGTCGGGAGCACCGCTGAGTAGTAATCTTAAAGGGGCGCTATAACAAATGCACAATGCACAAACATACATGTACACTGTGTCCCAATAAATCGGGCACCCTTTTTATAATGTGAGTAAAACAGGTAAATCTCAGTAGATTTTCAAAAATTCAAAAGTGTTTTTATCCTGAGATAATTATCTTACACTGATTCAAATATGAAGTTTCTGGCATGAATATTGACGTCACAATTACGTCATTTGCATCAGAGAATTCGAATGTTAAGTACCGAACACAACGAATTTTGTTGGCATTTGGTTTCGATATGTAAATTAACGACGTCATTATGACGTAATTTGTTAGTGAGGACCGTTCATAAATTACCAATTTTTAGATAATTATCTCAGGATAAAAGCAGTTTTTAAATTTTGACAATCGATGAATATTTACCAGTTTTATTCACATTATAAAAAGGGTGCCCGATTTATTGGGACACAGTGTACATATGGATTAATGAATGGAGGGAGGAATGAAGAAATGGAGGGATAGATGGATGTATGGATGGATGTATGGATGGATGGATGAATGGATGGATGGATGAATGGATGGATGGATGGATGTATGGATGGATGGATGAATGGATGGATGGATGAATGGATGAATGGATGGATGAATGGATGGATGGATGAATGGATGAATGGATGGATGGATGGATCATTTTCTTATCCACTGCATACATGCATAAGAGAGCAGGCGCCCAGTCCTCTCATCCCAGTCCCATCTTTCCAAAGACAGTGTAAGACTAGCTGAGTTGCCTGGGGGCAGGTGGAGCAGAAACAAGAGCCAAAATTAATTTATTTCCTAAAGGGGATTTGACCAGTGCATCTCAATTGAAAGCGTCCATCGCTCTTGCCTTTAGACTATACGCATACCCCATTTGCATATAAACAGCATACATGTATATAGATATATAATAATCAAAAATGAAATTAATTACTTGACAACCAACCAATGAATAATCGTGAAAAGCAACCATTATAATATATATATATATACATTTATATACATACAATTATATATGTAATTAATTATATATACAGGGTGCGCCCAAAAAAGAAAAAAGACGGTGGGTGACCTCTCTAAAAATGGTATAACTTTTGTTCTGTTTGAAATATGTTGACGAAATCTGGCCATCATGTGTAAATATGAATTGTCTTTAAGACCGTAAAATTTCATTTCGTTATTCTTACTTCTGGTAAAGATATTGGCAAAAAACAGGGAGTCTTTTTTGGCACACCCTGTATATGTTCCTGCATAACGTAATTATAGCCTACATGAAGTGTTTCTAGTATCTCCGCTAAAGGCAATAGTCTGTTGTTTCTTGGTCGCGTATGTTAAGTGCTGCACCATCGCCCTACAAATCAAAAGACGCAGCTGAGCTATTTAAGGCCACCAGCATGCTGTATAATTGTCACAAGTTCTCGGTGTTTCACAGATGCAGCCAAAAGAACTCGTGCCTAGAACAACGATAAAGTAACTTAGTCATCCGCCTGTTTCTCACGGCATTGGGCTTCAACAAAGGTTAGTCATTATTATTACTATTATTATTATTATTATTATTATTATTATAACCATCATTTATTTCTGTTACAAACTGTGCAACGCCAACTGGCTGTTCTTGCTTGACAGTGAACGCCTGACAAAACGCAATCATAATGCACTAATAGTGTGCCTACAACAGCATACTAAAAGCTATTATTATTACTATTATTATTATTATTATTATTATTATTATTATTATTATTATTATTATTATTATTATTATTATTATTATTATTATTATTATTATTATTATTATTATTATTATTATTATTATTATTATTATTATTATTATTATTATTATTATCATCATCATTATTATTATTATTATTATTATTATTATTGTTTTTTTTCCCCTGAGGTACTTTATTCCCCCAGGGACTTATATGGACTATTATTATATGAAGAGTGTATGTGTGGTGGGTCAGGCCTCGTCTTCAGGGTGTGAATTATTATTATTATTATTATTATTATTTATTTATTTTTATTTTTTTACCCGAGGTACCTAGGATCGCTCGGGATTTACAGAAATTATGCTTGGAGCTGTTTTTGTGTGTTTAGAAGATCAGGCCTCGTCCTCCGCAACAGTATTAAAAGTGCTACGAAATGCTATGGCGTTATTATTATTATTATTTTTTTAAATTTTTTTTATTTTTTATTATAACACACATTTATTTTTTCCAAAGAAAATAACAAAGTCATTTAAAGTCTAATGGAATTGCTCCTGTTCACAATAAGAACTAACATACATGTAGTTCTTCAGTGCAAGACCTCCATGTGTATTGACTGTTTGAGTCTGTCGTTCCTAAAACAGACAAAGAGTTCCCTATTTGTAGGGCGACTGATAGACGCTGGAGCAGATGACTCGTCTCACGCTTGTCTCCTTTGGCCACTGAAATTTTCCGTCCTAGCTCTTGTACGAACTGCAGAGAATCAGTGTCCCAACTTCCTGCTGTTTCGACTGCGACAGGGACGAAATGATGCGATCTTGCTAAGTCTGCATATTTGCTCTCTTTGTTACGGGCTGCTCTTTCCGCCGCGGCACCTGCACTTTCTGCAGTTAAATGTCTGTATGATGATGCAAACGTATCCGGTATCGTCACATCCCACGTCAAGCAGAGACCTCTGTGCCAGGGAATGATTGTAACTCCATCTGGCCTTTTCCCATCAGATCGGGAGAGACCATTCGGCTCCTTTATGGCTGGTATTTTAGCTCTTGCAAATGCACGCCAAAGCACGTCGTTGATCATCCCGTGACGCTGCTGCCTTCCAGCTCCTTTGTTGCAAGAGAATCCGTGCAGGCCATTGGATTCGACTATTATTATTATTATTATTATTATTATTATTACTATTATTATTATTATTATTATTATTATTATTATTATTATTATTATTATTATTATTATTATTATTATTATTATTATTATTATTATTATTATTGACTGTTACGTAGAGTGTTGATTTTATTTTGAAACCAAGACTAAGACCTTGAACCACAAGATCAAGACCAAAATAAATACCAAAGACTTTTAACAAGAACTCGAGTAGCTACACTCGACACCAAGACCCTGATCTCTAGGAAATCAGAGCTGTTAATTAGAGTTGTTTTTAAGCAGGCCATACATCATTCTTCAGATCTACTGTCTTAGGCCAATGTGACAGTAGATTCTACAGCTGTCGTAGGATATAAATGACTTAGGCAGGCCAGTAATTAAGATGGATTATCATTAATACACTGAATGGTGTTTGGCCATAATTATCTGTCCACGTTGTATCGTCTTTTAGCCATTGGCTACAATAAGACTATATATAGGACTGTTGAATCTTGTCAGTGTATTCTACTCTCTAGAAGATTGATTTTCATTTGATATGCATGCAGCTTGCTCATTAACTCTGCAAAAGTCTGTATAATATGTATATTAGATGGCAAGCTCTACATAAATAATTTATTAAATATAGCCCATTGGTAGACAGCACTCGACGCATGTAACAGAATTTTACCTAAACAAAGTTTGCGTCTCCTGTTGGCATTTGTGCGTGTAGGTGAGTCTATTGTTTTTATAGTTACCAATAATATTCTGATATTTTTTGCTTTAATGGTAGCAAATGTATCGTGATTTTCAATGAGCAGTAGACCTAATCGGACAGCGATGATGACGATGATTATGACCACAATGATGAAAATGATTATGACACATTTAAGACGTAGTCAACATAGGAATCTTAAACTTGCACGCAGTGCACGGTCCGCAGTGGGAAAGCACCTCTCTTGATGGGCATGTCGGTGAAAGGTCTCGCCCGATGAATTCACTGCAGAATTATTATAGGCAGCGTCTAAAACATGTAGGACATTAGAATTTACATTTACATTTACCATCGGACAGGTAATAACAAGACCCTAGCAACATGATATAAATGCGCTACATGAATATGATGTCATTTTCCTCATAAGACACTGAAGGTTTAATGTGCACACTTAGCAATGACCCTGTGATGACCACAGCTTTGCCCTTTTACGTTGAGTAAGCTTATACGATTGACCAAAAATTTGACCTACACGCGTGCGCCACTCTTAACCGCTGTTTTGCAGTTTCGCCATGGACGCCGTATTCTCTTCGAAACTGGAACCGGTTTACGATGAGGCGGACCCATCGAAGTCGCAAATGAAGTCGAATATTGTGGTGGGCAGCAACGGAGTCGACGCAGGTGTAGAAGGTGGAAAGAATTACGAGACGGATGGTCATGTGGATTCTGAAACTGAGACGTCGTCATCGCTGACAGAAGAGACGGAAAACTGTTGTGTAAAGAACTTGGACATGTGCTGTGGAAACAACGTAAGAGGTGTGCGCAGTTGCTGCGTGTGTCTGAAGCGAGCGACGAAAGAGGTGTGCGTCGGTTGTCGTCGCCTCAACTGCAAAGACTGGGCTAAAGATACGTTCACCGTTGACAACGCCAGAAAGAAATTGCCAGTCTCCCTGTGGCTGCCAAAATACAGGTCAGTCTAGTTGATATAAATGCATAATCATACATTAATTAATTAATTACTTAATTAGCAAATTGTCTGTCTGAATATTAATCAATTACTAATTCGTTCATTAATTTATTCATTTATTCATTCATACATTCATTCAATGGACTTATATAGCGCCCTTTAAGAAACCTACTCAGAGGCGCTCCCAGTTTAGCAACGGCAAAAGAAAAAGACCTTAGAAATTTATGAAACGAAGTTTGATTGGTCAGATGTAATAAACGCAGCGTTGAAGGGAGGTCACTCCAAATGGACGGATCTACAACCGAGAAAGCTCGGCGTTGCCTGGCAGTTAAACGACGGTAATGGAGATCGTTTATTCGTACCAAACGCAGCCATATGAGCGCTTCAGAAGTTGATGATAGTGATGACGATTTATAACGAGACATGGACTGACAGAAAGAGTAACTTGACTTGATAAATGACTGGACACAAAATAGAGTTCACCTATTAGTACCCATCGTCAGAAGACCTTTGTTATCGTCAGGAACTGATCACACACACACGCACGTACGCACGTACGCACAAACACACACAAGCACACACACACACACACACACAGCACAAACACACATATACCTTGTGCACAGCGTATTCACCCTTTTGTATTGTATGCATACAGGGTGGCTCAAAAAAAAACGTACCACCGGAAAAAATGCGATAACTTTGCTACCGATTGACCTTTTTCTCCGAAAATTTTCCAATTTGCAGAGGAATGAATTTGCCACAATCCCTGAAAGTTTCAGTTGAAACTTTTCATGTTTGCAAAAGTTACAGCTGTTCAAACTTAAAATTTCGTTTTTTTGAATTTTCGCGGAAAATGAACGTCACTTGTAGATTTCCATGTCAAATGATATCACTTTTCACTACGACCTCAGAATTTCGTTTTACACTTTATTGTAAGGTATAATGAGAGTGTCCACTCCCTGCCTTAGCACAAGCTCAACTTCTTTTTGTGAAGCTCAGTATGGCCTTGTTGGTCGGGTCCTGCGGCAACTGACCCCACATTAGCAGCAAGACTTGCTTCAGCTGGCCAATGTTCTCCAACTTGGGATGAAATGTCTTGCAGCGTTCCAGAATAGTTCACCAGACGTGATAAGCAAGAGGACTAAGGTCTGGCGAGTTTGTTAGTCACCTTTGCCAATAAATTTACTGCATTTGATGGCAAAAATAAGGTAGCGTCATCATAATCAGCCTTGCCGTGCGAGCAAGCAGGCGCACCGTCCTGCTGGAAATTAAAACCAGATGTTAGAGCATGCCTGGTCTTCAATGAGTCTGGGTAAGAGAGTTCAGCGATGAGTTTGACATTTAGCCTACTGAATGGTATTAAATGCAGTCTTTTCTTGCAGCTGTAACACACGCCAGCATAGCTGATACTGAAATCATGATGTGCTTTGCAAACGTAACCCTTTCGAATACCATGCAAGCGAATTTCCTGAACATGACATTTTCCCCCGTCAGACCAAATGACAACTTCCTGCCTCTCTTCCAGCATCTGACCTTCGTTACATAAACACGTTTGCAGATAGCCTTCAAAGTGCTTCAGGCTTCACTTTTCACTGGGTCTTTTGCTATGACCGCGCGATGTCCAGTCTCTGTTCACGTAACGTCCGAGTTCCCATTTTATCCTCTGCAGAAACTTTGCCCATGACGTTCAGTAACGGATTCACAAACTGAGGCCTTAATATACAAAATATAACCATATACTAACAGCTTACATAATAAACAGCTTATCTACAGCTCTTAGTGAGGTTGTATGACATTGTCATCATTTTATGTGTTGCAATTTGCCAAAAAAATCGTAATGAAATCACATGTAATGGAACAAGATTCTCCGGATATTCAAAAAAACGAAATTTTAAGTTTGAACAGCTGTAACTTTTGCAAACATGAAAAGTTTCAACTGAAACTTTCAGGGATTGTGGCAAATTCATTCCCCTGCAAATTGGAAAATTTTCGGAGAAAAAGGTCAATCGGTAGCGAAGTTATCGCATTTTTTCCGGTGGTACGTTTTTTTTTGAGCCACCCTGTACATTGCATAGGCTACTTAACATCATATCGCAAAAACGCGATTAGATGCATTTGAGCAACTACACGGCACAAAACAAATTTAATTTAAATGAACAAACATTTTGCGTTGACTGTTAAACATTGTTCTTTCTATCTGTCTGTGTAAATATAGACCGAATTTCTTGTTGGGTGATTTCATCGCTGGATTGACTGTCGGTCTAACTGCTCTGCCACAAGGACTCGCATACGCAAAGATTGCTCTACTACCTCCTCAGGCAAGTCCCCAGTACAGTCTTGTAGATTATTATGTCTAGATGAATAACATGATCTTTTGGGTAAAAATTTTCATTTCCATAGTAATTGGATGAATTCCTTTAGTTATGCATTAGCAATGGCTGTAACGCAAGCGGGAAAAGACTTTCCCTATATCCCGGAACCTGTTGCTTCATTCTCATTTCCTGCTTTGGACCGACGTTATTTGATCCACTAAGTAGAACCGAATTTCATTTATTCTACCGTCAGTCTACCAGTTTATCTATCCAAATGCTGGCCTTCTTATCATCTTATGTAGGCCTATTCTTTCTCCAATCGATCATTCATCCATCCATCCATACATCCATCTATTCATCCATCCATTCATCCATCTATTCATCAATCAATCATCCATCAATCCATCAATCCATCCCATCCATCCATCATCCAATTCATTTCTTATTATATTTCTTTATCGCTATGCATTGTAATTTGTAGCATGGCCTGTATTCGCTCTTCATGCCATGCTACGCTTACCTCGTCTTCGGCACTGCAAAAGACGTCAGCATCGGTCCAACAGCCGTCATGTCGCTGCTGACGAGTGAGTTCGCAGAGTCCCCCATCCCAGGCGACCCTACCTACGCAATTGTTCTGGCAATGATGTGTGGAATCATACAACTCCTCATGGGAATCTTCCACCTCGGTAAGAATATCATCAGATACAATTCTTCTAGTTCAGCTTTTAACAGCTGATCAACGTATTAGTAGGCTAACCTTCGGATTAATACAGCGACCGAGCACGATTTTTCAAGTCGTGGGGACCGTGTAACATGAAAGCACTCAGTCAAAATGAGTGGATTGTGTTGATGTTCAATAAGTAGCGTAGCCAGGAATTCACGATTTTTGCGGTGGGGTGGGGGGGGGGGGTTATGGTCTGGTTGGATGCCCTTCCTGACACCATCCCAACAGTTATACAGTAGATAAAAAGGGAACAAAGTAACAAATGAAATAAAATAAGAAAAACAAAATGTTAGGCCTACTACAAACAATTGTTCTGTTTTTAATTTATTTAAGTGGATAAATAACCCTTTAAACAGAAGTTTTTCCGAAGCCAATGGGGAGCTTAATCCCCGAAACATCCCTTGTCTACGCCACTGAGTTCAATAAGCTAAAGGTTCACAAGTGGAGAAAACGAGTTGCTTGTATTTCATCGATTCACCATTTATACGACAGAATAATTATTAGTTCACTTAATCATCCAGTTCACAATTATTGTTTTAACGCACGGTTTTGTTTTTGAGCATTTGTAAATCGCCTCTAATAATTATGACGAGCTGTGCATTCGGAAGCTCTCCCAGTTCACAAGGCTCTGGGAGAAGCAGGTTTTGCGAAGAGTGAAGTTAGAAGAAGCTGGATTATAATAGGACGAACATAAGGAGTTATTTTGAATGGGCTCTAGCCAGGTCTCAAGGTTAATTTTAAAATAAATAATAAAAAATGGATCCTAGGCTAATTTTACCACAATAGTCGGATTAAACCGACTCAACAAGAGATAGCGCATCAGCCAGTGCTTCATTAATCGTCCTGAAATGACACTTTCACTGTCAATTTCAAGATAAGAACCGGTCTGAGTCCAATTTATGGCACATGAACCGGTTCGCATCGACCGAGTTACAGATGATCTTTCTAAACACTGGTAATCTATTTATCGGACAGTTAAATAGTGCACGGTTGTTGCGAAGTGCCAACTCTTAAGAATAATTTCACAGGTCAACGGATATAATATTTCGACACAGTGTTCTTCGAAATGCTGTTGCTGCACGAATTTCGGGGTGTTGCTTTCAAATATGACCATTAAAATCCTGCAGCTCGTACTGCTTGTTTCGTTGGAGGCCTTATGGCATTACTTTTATGAAAAAATGTGAATCTCCAATGAGTGATTCAAGGCATATGGGAATCATGGGATCCTACCAATATTTATAAATCTTCTCATGAAATATAATGATTGTTTTCGTAATTCTTGTATAGGTCTACACATTTGCAACAAAACTAATGAGAAACATAAAAGAAGTCTTTTAATCTGCAGCCTGCTTTTGCGGTCAAGAGATTAGAAGGCTGGAGATAGTTAGGCGTATGATTCATGTTATAAACAAATTGCTGTTTGTGTTTCTAAATAAGAACTGGTCTGAGGTCAATTAAAGCAAGCACAATAAACACTCTTAAGTCTAAACGGACCCATTGAGAGATTCCTAAGCAGCTGGAGGTCTTTTAATCTGAAAATGGAATGACGGTTGTTGCCCTTATAAGACTATTTCAGGAAAAGTACCGGTTTGAGGCTAATCTTAACTCAGAGACCAGTTTAAACCGATCGAACGAGATACCTCGAAAACACCATTGACTTTGAATGCTACGATAACGTTTTAAAATAGGAAGACTTAGTGCAGTAGGCCTAAGATCCTCTCTATTCATGGATCTCGCAACAGCAATCGCCTGATAAGAACCTACTTCGTTTTCTATAGGCTAATTAAATACCGGTATCCATGGTCAGTGTAGGCGTTACCATAGGTTGCGGCAGACCATTGCCTATTTTCTTCTTTTGACCTGCCTTATGACCTGCCAAGGAATTTTTGGTGTCTCTGACTCTCTGTTATGTTTGTTCTGTTCTCAGCCATCCTCGATCCGAGAGTCGGCCGCATCATGTACAATGTTTCTCCAACGCTTCCTGCCCTCTGCCAATCTTATCATTTCTCCCAGTGTCAATCCAGTCCACTCCTTAATGTTGCCCATGCAGCCAGTTTGTTCTTGGTCTTCCTCTTTTCTGGTCTCCTGGCATTGTGCTCTGCATGATGTCTTTCTCAATGCATGTTCCCTCTCTTCTCATGATGTGGCCAAAATAAATCATTTTTCTTTCTTCTTTACATCTAATTTATTCGATCTGCTGAATAACTTCGATGACTCCGACGTGACATACTGATAATGTTGCATAGCTGGCAAATTCACTGTGACCTAGGCCTATACCGTAACCCGGTAACCGAAGACCATAACCTTTATGTCCTTCGAATGACCTGGGCAAAGTAGTTCTGGAATGCCTTTTAGAGATAGAAGTGGTCACAACAGAACACCACATATAACACCTATTCTTAGAATTATTGTCATGAAGACTTGCCGTTTGCATACGCCACTCTATCTCGCAACCTAGGCCGACATAGTTTTCAAGAGCTTAAAATTGGGTTGTGCGCTGCTATTCATAGCTCACTAATCTGCTGAATTGAATAGGCCTAATCTTATGAGTTATTATTGTGCTTCTGTGAAGACTATGAAGACCCCCCCCCCCCAATCACTTCATCAGATTAATTGTACCACTTTTGACCTCAGCATCTTACAGTGTTCGATTAGATTACAATTTCTGCACCATTTTCTGGAGATGGCATTTAAAATCAAAGCTCAAGTCTTGTATATCCCTTTAATAATCAGCGTGTACTAAAATGCATGGACAACACACGTAGCTGGTCGTTAAAGTGTTAAATTAAAGCAATCGTATGACACATTGATCTGTTGAACTCGATGCAGATCGCGTTATTTTTATTTTATTCTAGTTTTATTTTTTTCCATTAGGTTCACAGGTACGTTTGTACCATGGCATTGACCTCCCAACACGGGTTTTACCCCTGGGTCAAATATTCTGAGGCTTAGGCTAATTAGCCTATTGTCTATTCCTGTAGCGCGCAAACTATACTTTGATGCATAGGGGACATTTCAGCAGTGGGGGGGGGCAAATATTTGACTTTCGCCCCAAAAAATCTGATGACCTTTTTTAAAAAAAATTCATCAGGCCGAAAGTCATAGCATTATTTGATCAGTTTGATCTTTCTATTCCTGTGGTTAATTTAGGTTTCCTGGTGGATTTCATTTCCCATCCGGTCGTTCATTCGTTCACGATGGCCTCCGTCGTTACCATCACCTTTAGCCAAATTCCGGTAATATATATTTCTATACATTACGTAGAGTCGTAGACCTTTATGTATAGGCCTACGTTTATTATACAAATATGTTTTGAATTTAATTAGTTAGCAAAATTAATGCTTTAAAAAGATAAACCTTTTAATCAACAACCTAAATAGGCCTACGTCTTACCAGATGGTCTAACTTCTTCTAACCGATTTTCAATGTAACCATTTAATTAGAATTCTAAAGTTTCTCTCGTGCATTGTACTCGTTCAAGCATTGCCACAAGCTTTAATTCTGTAGATGTTTATCTTAACTGATCGATGGGTAAATATTTCTTTTTGGTTATAGTCACTTCTTGTGTGTATACACTCCTTTTCTGTTCCGTAGAATTGGCTCGGTTTGCAAGATATACCTCGCGAGTTCGTTCAACAGGTCTACTGGACATTCAAGAAACTACCAGAAACACAGTAAGTCAGTCAAAACCCAAGTGGGTCGTGTATATTCATGAGACAGTTATGCGATACAGACAGTGGCGGATCCAGAACTCTTCCAAGGGGGGGGGGGGCAAAAGTTTAGATCTTGGGACGGCAGGGGGAAAACATTTCGTCGTTGGTCGCAAAAAAGTTGATGAGCTTGACCTTCGGCTGATGACGAAAAAAGTACTTTTCATCCGCCAAAAAAGTTGATGACCTTTATTTTTTTAGTCATCGTCCTTCGGCTGACGAAAAAAGTACTTTTCATCCGCCAAAAAGTTGATGACCTTTTTTTTAGTCCTCCAGCCAAAAACTTGTTTGGGGGCCACGTCCCATGCAATTTTATTCACCGGGGGTCAATATGCCATGACACCCCTGTTCGTATTGCTGATTTCAGACCGAATGGGGGACCACGTTCTATGGCAGTTTTAAATGGGAGGGGGGGCCATGGCCGGATTGGCCCCCACTGGATCCGCTCCTGGATACAGACGAACTCTGCCCTATTATTTCATTTTCATATTAGTGTAGTTTTTCGCCAACCTTTGAATGATTGCTTGTTAGCTGAGGAGGTCTAGGTGCTCAATCCGGACCGCTGGGAGCCCAACACAGAGAGCATTGCAATAATCGAGGCGAGAGACCACAAAGACGTGGACGATGGTGGCTGCTTGGGTCATACAAAGCAAGACACTAGCTCAGAACATTGGCTTTAATCTTAAACGGAGCGCGGTGGTGTAATGGGTATGTTCGGTGCCTCGGGGCCGGAAGGTTTGTGGTTCAAATCCATCTCAAGCCACTGCGTATAGGGACCTTGGACATGTATTTCACTCGCAGTTGCTCAGCGCTTCGGCGTGAAACTCCTATTCGATGTCCGTGCTGTAGTCGGGAGCGCCTCTGGGTAGAAGTCTAAGTCTTGAATGGGTGCTATCAGAAGTGCTCATGCATTCATACCTTATGAGCTGAAAGTCAACCAAAATAGATTGAAAATACCCATACCCAAAGATTGCAGGCTGTGTGTCGAAATCTTGGGGAGAGTAGGCTAAACAGTGGTTGACAAGCCAATTAAAATCTTATTCAGACACGTATACCTGTGAATGCGTTTGTCAGATATAAATTTGGTGCAGTATACTATATTTATTTCTGTTGTGTTTTATTGCCTAGGATCTACGATTTCACACTTGGACTGGTCTGCATTATCCTTCTTTTTCTAACAAAGGTCAGCCTTTTCACTTTTCACAAACGTTTTGCTCAAATTGGATGAATCCACAGTTTACATTATCAGCTAATTCAGTTAAGGAATCAATGCCTCAGTCTCGAAGTTCGTAGTACATTTTCTATGAGTTTTTTTTCTGAAATCACAGTTTAGCGCCTTTGTGATGACGGCGCCATGAAATATAGCCAGATCAATGGTGTAGCAAGGTTTTAGGGGGTCTCTGTGCAGGGTGCATCTCTGGTGGGTCCTTAGATTATTAAACCCCTCGATTGTTGATTGTTGGTTTACTGTTTTGAACTGCACACACCAATTCTTAGATAATTATTTCTTTGCTATAATTATTGTAGAATATGAAGTCCACAACCTGCATGGTGTCGAAGAGCGATTCCAAGATAATTAGAGCGATCAGGTACTGCGTCTGGCTGCTAAGCACAGGTGTGTATATTATGTGCTTGAATTAATAACCACGTGTGTCTAGGTAGACGGGTAGACTGACTGAGTATATCTAATTTATGCTAACGGTTAAACGTTGTTGCATTATACGTTCGAATATTGTATTGAATATTGATTATTACAGCAGGTGTAGGCTATACCTATTTTTTGAATTATTGTTACCGGCACTAACTAGGCATAATTATATAGACAGGCTTTAGAAGCCCTCTGCAAACCATTCTGGCGTCGCCATTAAAAGCTTCTGTCAGCGCCAACGAATTCTAACGCAATGAGGAATATTGAAATGCATTTTAGTAACTGAAATAACGCCAGTATTGCTAAATATACATGCATGTCTATAATTCATGGTTTGCTCAGTGGCCAAATTCAACAGTACTTAGCCCACCGGATCTGAGATCTGGCACCTTTGATTTGAGATCAGTCACCTTAACTAAGAAATCTGTTACTCAATGAGGAAATCCTTCATTTACAAGTACATGTAACCTCTTTGGTTGCAATTGTCAATGATGTGCATGTCTTATCTGAATGGCGAATAGAGCTCGATCATGGGCGCCCGCACATAGGGACAAGGGTGGGGGGCACTTGCCCCCCCCTGGAAAAGTGACACTTATTTTTCTAACTACTACTTTTGAGTTGTTAACATATTTCTTCTCACTAAAACACTAATGATACGAATGATACACATGTGAAAGTAATAAATTTACGTTTAGAAATCTCTATAGAAATAAATATTTATAGTGCCCTTCATGGACCTACTTTTGGGCATATACTTTTGAGTTTTAACAAATTTTTCGCACTTGTGAAACTATGCATATTAAAAATAATACACAAAATGACACCGAGGAATTTGCATTAAGAAACCTCTTTGAAAAAATCTGTGTTTTTAATTTCCAGCGCTGTATTTGCCATGCTCTTGTCAATGAAAAATTCAACGTAATTTATCGCAAAATTTTTGCCCCTCCTGCAAAATTTTCTGTGGGCCCCCCATGAGCGCGATTCAGTTATAGATTAGTCACTTTTTAGCTTAGAAAGCTTTGGAGACCTCCGACGTCTGGCCTCTGGTTGACCAATTTAACCACTGAGGTTACTTTTGTGTGTGTTAAATAGCTAGAAATGCCGTCATCGTCGCTGGCGCAGCGGGACTGGCAGCCATTCTTATGATCTACGATATGGAGCCATTCTCATTAACTGGAGATATCCCTGCTGGTCTTCCTCCATTCAAGCCTCCGTCGTTCAGTGTTTCTGATGGAAACACGACATACAACGCCGAAGATATCTTCAAGGTAGATTATATACTATACATGTAGATATTACCAAACAGGTCATCCGGCATTCACAATTTCACATTTACTTTTGACGTAGCTTGGACCAAAATGTTACTGTTAGGCTATGCGTATTTGCTCAGGGTTAATTTGAATTTCCCGGGTTTGAGCGGGCTAATCGAGCGCCTCTGAGTAGTTTCTTGAAGGGGCGCTATATAAATGCTCTGAATGAATGAATGAATCCCCGTAGAAGGCAGTCCTTCTTAGGAATCTCATAGTTAGTCTAAGTCTTGACGTAAATAACACCCAAATTACACGTAGCTTCGACCCTTCACCAGTTGTTTTCTACAACAATTCTCATAATGCGCTTAATATAAAAAAGCGATGTAGCCTAATCGAATTTTCACTTCGAAACTATTTTTTCAGAAAATTGGTCCTGGGCTGCTGGTCGTTCCCCTCCTTGGTCTCGTTGAAACGGTTGCCATCGGAAAATCATTTGGTAAGAAGCGATTTCATATTTTGCATAAGTATTAGTCACAATTTTCTCAAAATAGTTATCAAATCAAATCAAACCATTTATTGTGCCTACAATAAAACTTCAGAAACAGAAAATAATGTAACACAAGTGATAGTTAGCATAGAAACATATTCGGTAGAGGCTTAGATGCAGATTATCGAGCAATAGGCACTCCAGAAGGGATAAGTCCCACTTAGTAGGGGCCTATAATTTTGCTATTGCTAAGTGACGACTGATCTTACATCAAACGTAGGAGTAATAGTACTAGTAAGCTCAAAGTTTCTGAAGCGCTACTCCGAAGAAAAGAGCGGGGCACTCGCTTATTCACGAGCGCTGCACGACACTAGGTATGAAAACTCCTAGCAAAAATTCAAGGTTAACCATTACTGAAGAATGTCAGATATTTTGCTCGTGGAACAATGCCTTAGGTATACACTATAATTTCGTATAGTACCCTGCAATCTTGCACAGCAAGGCAACAAGCCATATAATTATGCCATGCATGATAGATAGTTGTTGTCATCGTCGTCATTGTTGTCATAATCAACAACAACAACGGCATCATTTTTCTCTTAGTCGTTGTCGTCATGAATCCAGTTCGTCATCATCATCATCATCTCGGCAGTGATGATGATCTAAACTTCATAGTTTTTCTTCGATCATTTACTTCGATCATTTGTATTTTTATTTTCATTCGGGTCCTAATGAGATAATGTTACGAGACTCTCAGATTATATTAGGACACCATGCATGAGGTAAGACACTGACTGTCACCACATCTACATTCCTCTGTCTATTACATATATATATATAAATTATATATATATATAAAATAGGCCTACTCTTTCATTCAAATAGCTCGAATCAACAAGTACACCGTGGATCCGAACCAGGAACTGTTGGCAATGGGTAAGTGATTTCTGCTCAGGTTATTAGCGTAGGCTATATAGCTAATTGTATGAGTCTGGCTAGTCTATAGTATAGGCTACTAGTAGTATAGTAGGCCTACGCTGCAATCTTGAACAGTAAGGCAACAAGCCTGTCCAAAATCTGTCTATCTGTCTGTCTGTCTGTCTGTCTGTCTGTCTGTCTGTCTGTCTGTCTGTCTGTCTGTCTGTCTGTCTGTCTGTCTGTCTGTCTGTCTGTCTGTCTGTCTGTCTGTCTGTCTCTCTCTCTCTCTCTCTCTCTCTCTCTCTCTCTGTGAGTCTCTCTCTGCCTTGTGACGAACACAGCGCGCGTGTAGTCGTGTAGTCGGGTCAATCTACGACATGACCCGGAAAAAATTGCAAGAAAACGTTTTATGATGATTTTCTGGAGTATTAGGTCTGGTGATGAACATACTAAAAGTTGCATAAAATCGGAGCACGGCAAGTGGTCTAATTTTGGCGGGAAAAAAGATGGCCGCCAATTGGACCAGGCATGGGATCTGGAAATTATACTGTTAGGAACAAATCATGAAATAATTTGCTAACATGCTTTTCTAGACTAATTTGACCCTCCTGAGAACGAAAATCGTGGTTAGCAAGCTTGATTTCCAGCGGTTGCATGGGAAAACAAGATGGCGGCCAAAATGGCGACCTATTGCTTCAAACTGCCGTATAGTCGAGTCAATCTATGAAATGATCCACAAAAAAGTTGTAAGAAGGCGTTTTATGACGGTATTCTGGTGTCTTAGGTCTGGTGATCAACATACTAAAAGTTGCAAGAAATCTAACCACGGCAAGTGGTCTATTTTTGGCGGGGAAAAAAATGGCCGCCAATTGGACGATTCTTGGAATCTGGAAATGATACTGTTAAAAGCAGATCATGTAACAATTTAGTAACATGCTTTTCTAGACTAATTTGACCGTTCTGAGAACGAAAATCGTGGTTAGCAAGCTTGATTTTTAGCGGTTGCATAGGAAAACAAGATGGCGGCCAAAATGGCGTCCGATTGCTTAAAAAGGGTGTAAGTCGGGTATTGTATTCAATATGAACACGATTTTGTATTTTAAATTAAGATGTAAGGGTTCTAGGAAGGCAATGGAATCAAACACACGTACGTAGCACTGGAAGAAAAACCAAAATGGCGGGGGGAAATGGCGGCCAGAATGTTGAAATTGCTATAATATGTGAAGCGATGTATGCAATGGAAACATGAATTCGTACTCCAAGGTAGCATTTTTGAAGTAACTGAAAGAATGGAATCAACTTTTCAAATGTGACACTGCAAGAAAACTTAAATGGCAGGATCGGAAGCGTTTCCGAGAAGTTCGTCAACGGAACTTTTGGGTTCATGACAACCGAAAGTGTCTCGCAAATAATGGATCTTTCAGATGAAGAGGCGGAGGAGAAGGCGGAACGGGGTAGGAGGCGAATGGAATCCATCCTGCGCAATCCCATCCTTCTCCAACCCATCCACATCATCATCAGCATCATCTCCATCACAGCATGACATCAAACGGCGCTGGAGGGGATGCACTCCACATCTCGGGGTCAGTCCATCGAACAAAACGTACATTGGGGTCGGCGCTGGAACGGCGGAATCAACGGTCACCAGGGGCAGTCAGCATCGTCCCTCTACAGAAGCCAGGCCCATGGGCAGTTGGACACCTGCAGGGAACACACAAACTTCACAAAGGTTTGCCATCCATGACGCATCAATCAGCGCACCCATACAAACCACACACCCGAGGGAGATGCCCCTACCATCCGCTGTTCCATCGTCGTCGTCGCGTGTCCCCCAGCCGTCGTCCAGTCCCAAACCGTATACTACGAACCTCTTCTCGTTGCACTATTCTCCCCCCCTCGCGTTGCCAGCCTTTCTCTGGCAAAAGGAACGCTAAGAAAACGATTATCCCCATGCAGGGGGGCCTCGAACGACTGTCTGGCAAGGGCGGTCACCACCAGCACCATTGCCATCAACACCACCACCTGGAGATGGAAAAGATCAACACGAAGGAACTAACGCAGAAGATAAGCAGTGAGCTGAAGAGGTAAAGCATCCCTAACACTATAGCGATTCAGACTGGACCCCTGAAACATCGCTGTACAAACAGTGGTTTCTAAGGAAACGTGACCTGCGTTTGGAGTGCAGAAAATATTCGAACATTTTCCATCTCCAGGTGGTGGTGGTGCTGATGGTGGTTGTGGTGGTGGTGCTGGAGGTGGTGATGCGTCATGGGTAGCAAACCTTTGTTAAGTTTGTGTGTTCCCGGCAGGTGCCCGAAGGCCTGGCGTCTGTAGAGTGACGATGCTGACTGCCTCTTGTGACCGTTGATTCCGCCGTTCGTTCCAGCGCCGACCCCAATGTACGTTTTGTTCGATGGACTGACACCGAGATCTGCATGGAGTGCAACCCCTCCAGCGCTGTTTGATGTGAAAGATCCATTATTTCCGAGACACTTTCGGTTGTCATGAACCCAAAAGTTCCGTTGACGAACTTCTCGGAAACGCTTCCGATCCTGCCATTTAAGTTTTCTTGCAGTGTCACATTTGAAAAGTTGATTCCATTCTTTCCGTTACTTCAAAAATGCTACCTTGGAGTACGAATTCATGTTTCCATTGCATACATCGCTTCACATATAGCAATTTCAACATTCTGGCCGCCATTTCCCCCGCCATTTTGGTTTTTCTTCCAGTGCTAAGTAGTGTGTTTGATTCCATTGCATTCCTAGAACCCTTACATCTTAATTTAAAATACAAAATCGTGTTCATATTGAATACAATACCCGACTTACACCCTTTTTAAGCAATCGGACGCCATTTTGGCCGCCATCTTGTTTTCCTATGCAACCGCTAAAAATCAAGCTTGCTAACCACGATTTTCGTTCTCAGAACGGTCAAATTAGTCTAGAAAAGCATGTTACTAAATTGTTACATGATCTGCTTCTAACAGTATTATTTCCAGATTCCAAGAATCGTCCAATTGGCGGCCATCTTTTTTCCCGCCAAAAATAGACCACTTGCCGTGGTTCGATTTCTTGCAACTTTTAGTATGTTGATCACCAGACCTAAGACACCAGAATACCGTCATAAAACGCTTTCTTACAACTTTTTTGTGGATCATTTCATAGATTGACTCGACTATACGGCAGTTTGAAGCAATAGGTCGCCATTTTGGCCGCCATCTTGTTTTCCCATGCAACCGCTGGAAATCAAGCTTGCTAACCACGATTTTCGTTCTCAGGAGGGTCAAATTAGTCTAGAAAAGCATGTTAGCAAATTATTTCATGATTTGTTCCTAACAGTATAATTTCCAGATCCCATGCCTGGTCCAATTGGCGGCCATCTTTTTTCCCGCCAAAATTAGACCACTTGCCGTGCTCCGATTTTATGCAACTTTTAGTATGTTCATCACCAGACCTAATACTCCAGAAAATCATCATAAAACGTTTTCTTGCAATTTTTTCCGGGTTCACCATAGTTATGTCGTAGGTTGACCCGACTAGTGTGAATGATAATAACCATCTTGCGAAATGGTCATAGATCATTTTTGCATGATGGTCTATAAAAGACTGGCAGATTATTCTCTACGAAAAAATCCTAGGTCGACCGCGATGGTGCGCAATTACGAATAATCAGGAAATGTAGCCTACCGGTAGTCTACAGCCTTACACAATATAAGAGATCTCTGTGTTTTTAATCAGGTGTCGGAAACTTTCTGGGTTCCTTTGTTTCTGGATATCCAGTAACAGGAAGCTTTTCGAGGTGAGCAGATACATTCTGTAAGCTTACTCTTGTAGTAGTGGCAGTAGTGAAGTTAACAAGATTGTCATAAGTTACCATAACTAATGATTGATATCCCATTAATCTCATCGCTGTAACAAATTTCCAAAGTAATGAAATACTAGTAGGCCCATAGGCGTACGAGGCGGGGGTGCAGGGGGGGCAATTGCCCCCCAAATTCGGGCAAGTTTGGTGGTTTTTTCGGGCAAAAAGCAAAAAGTCGCGGACGACTAAAAAAAAAGGTCGTCAAGTTTCGGGCAAATCTGGTTTTTCGGGCAAAAATAGTCGCGGACGACCACCTTTTTGGCCGGATAAATTTTTCGGGCAGAAGTTAAATCTTTGCCCCCCCACTTCTGAAACCTCCCGTACGCCTATGAGTAGGCCTACTAGTGTACATTACTGGTCCGTTTTAGAGGGTACTGTTAAATTTGAGCGCAATATAATTGAGCAAAATTTTACAACAAAATTGGCAACGCATGCGTCGTATACAAAGGATACATAGATGTCTGATTGGTTGTTTTATTTTTAACAGAACTTCAGTCAACTCTCAGAGCGGTGTCAGAACGCCAGGAGCCGGATTTTGGACAGGTAGCTGTAAAACAGTTTATTCTAGACCATCATAACATATTTAAAGACTCATGGTTCACTGAAGACGTCTGGGTAATAGCTTTGGCCTAGTCACTAGTGAGTAGCCTAATTGTGCATGGGACTCCTATTTTGAAGTTAAAACTGCACTCATGATGAGAGTTCCACCACTACTCTTGTGATGTCTGTTACGTCGTTTATCAATACTGAACATTGAGGCTAAGGAGCTGCTGAACTCTATGACCACACCGGACAATTCTTACTTAAAGAACACAGATACATAGAAAGCCTACAATTTTATGCTGACTTACCGCTATTGAAAAGCACCAGTCGGCTTATGTCAGTATGCAAAACATATAATTATAAAGGCTAAATAAGTAAATATAAAGCGTTCAAGGTTAATTATTTTATCAGTGGTTTTAACATAGTATACACTCAAACTCTTGCCATGTATCGTGAAAAGGCGCTATTCAAATTTACGATTTCGACGACAATGTGTTAAACTGCATGTTGCTGCATGCTGTAGGTACTCTCGTGTTGCTCGTCATTGCCTTCCTCACACCCGTCTTTTACTACATTCCGGATGCTACATTGGCTGCCGTCATCATCATGGCCGTAATCGACATGGCGGATTTCACACTTCTCATCGAATTATGGCAGATCAAAAGTAATGCGTCTCTTACGTTCTCTACCGATTTATATAATCACAATGATCCAATACAGGTTTCATATATCGAGAAATAGTCTATTATTATGGCAAGACAAACTCTGATAATATTGTTAAATAATTAAATTAATAAACAGTGATTGGGGCTTTTGTCACCAAGTTGTCCATGTCTACCTTCTCCCAGAGGGCGCCAAATGACGAGTTCTCGCCAAATTTAAAGGATTGAATTCTCATGTGAATTTGGGGATTGATCTAGTTATCTACGGTAGCGCACCATCACAAATTCCATTAGCTCAGCAGAGAGTAAGCTATACGCTGTGGTCGGTCCATCTTTCTGGAATTATAGGTTAGGGCCTACCGTATACTCTAGAAAAGTTTCTTGCTTTTTCACATTTCCATAAACACTTGAAAGTCATCATATTGGGCCGTGCAATGCATTCAAGAATGCTAGCGAAAAAGTGACCTGTCTCATGTGAATTTCCGTTGCAGTGGCGCTATGTAAATTTCAAATAGGTCTACATTGCAATGATAAATATTATGTTTTAGAAATCGACCTTATCCCATGGCTTCTTACCTTCATCTTCGCATTGCTACTTGGTGTTGACGTGAGTTATTCTTCTTTCATTTCATATTTTCTGCACTAGTCTAGTAGGCTAATCTCGTTCGTAGACCATGCGTTTGAGATAATGCCGACACATGTAGCTTTTTAGACTAGTATGTTCAAGTAATTTTATGCAGCAGTTATGTGCAATAAGCAATCATTCATTTGGTTAATTCACGTTCACTGCGCATGGCAATGTGGACGACTGGTAGGAGCGCTCGGCCTGTTACCCGGGAGGTGGCCCGATGCAGTATACGATGCAGGGACCTCTAGCAGACCTTCTTGCTCACAATTGCGTCAATGATATTCACTTAGATGATTGTGTAGCATCATTTCTGAACTTTGGAATGAGGGCAATTCCGAATACGGTTGTATTGTATTGCATTGTATTGCATTGTATTATATTGTATTGTATTGTATTGTATACATGTAGCCTATAGCGTGGAAAAAGAATCGTTGTATAATGTATATGACAAATTGTTAGCGCAAGTGTAGACCTATTATTATTAGCCTATAATACTCTTCAGCTGCTGTTTTACTCATTAGTCTGATTTTTAAACAGAAACTGTTGGCTGTTTTCAGAATGGTCTTATCATTGGTATCATTGCATCTCTCTTCATTCTTCTTTATCCACCGGCCAGACCAAAAATCACGGTGAGCTGCTTGTTTATTTGCTAGCATGGTATTTATACTTACTACTCTACTCTAAAACTAAATTATTCATGGTGGTTTTACCTTTAGAGGTGAGGTTTACGGTTTCAAACATCCGAAGAAAATAATTTTTGAATTTCAAGAATAATTCTGTATACCCTGCTCGTTTCTCAGCCAATGACATTGAAACCTTTTAATTGTTTCTTTTTCGGATGTGCCCCTGCGCATAGCCATCAATAACTATTAAAAATTTATTTATCGTTATGAATCTCTCATTCGGTTATTATATAGGCCTAGCCTATTATTTAAGACACGCACTTTATTACACAATTCATTCATTCAGAGCATTTATATAGCGCCCCTTCGAGCAACTACTCAGAGGCGCTCAATAATATTAGTTGAGGCAGCAACACGATTATCTTATTTGACATTACAAAAGCATTCCTCCTCTCATTGATCTGTTGGTTGACTAATTATTCTAAAAGGTTCGCGTTGTGCAGTTATTTCCTGTTTGTTTTTTATATTCAGACGGTTAGCTATGATGCTGAGTCAACGAAAGCAGAAGAAGAAGGAGATTCGGAGCAGAAAGTAAGTTACTCAGTACAGAAAGTAGGCCTAAGTATTACAGTAACTCAGAGCATAAAGCAAGTATAGGGGCCTATTTGAAGTGACTCGATGCAGAAAGTGAGACAAACACATGAGGTGACCTATAGCAGAATTACACTGTAACCACTTCAAGTGACAATACAAAACATAAGCATTTGAAGCAAGTAGTAGCAGTAGAAATTGTAGTATTTTTATGAGTATCGTGGACAATAAAACTAATTTTAACTAGAGAGTCGTGACGCTTTGTCTCTGGTATTGGATAATTATGCTTTTAAAAACCTGACAGTTTTCTCTTCTATTCCTATCCAGGATGTATCGTCAGAGGGCTGTGTACTAGTGTGTAGTGTCCGGTGTTGTTAGTATCATAGGTTAAAAGAACGTTTCTCTATTTTGACATCGTTGTAGTTGAGTGTTTTCGCGTGTCGTCTTTCGTCTCTCGAAGTGACGATCAATGATAATGTTGGTCTTCTACAGGCGGAATACACGGTCTTAGAACTCAATCAAGGATTGGTTTTTCCAAGTGCGGAACATTTCATGAAGAAAGTTCTAAGAGGAATGCTTTCAGGTAAATCTTTCACGCTCTTGCTACCGTTCTCTTTCTGTTGCCTTCTCTGCCATCGTATATTCATTTATAAAATAGATTTACATAGCGCCCCTTAGAGCTACTGCTCAGAAGCTCTCCCGACTCAACCCCCGACTGAAGACGGACGATTTTAAAGCTGCACTAAGACACATGTGAGTCAATTTTAGGAACAAGACTTAAGTTCAATTGTAGCCAATTCCATATGAAACAGGGAAAGCATGGTGTTGTCTAACAACAGTTCGCGCTCGGGGAACTACATGTAGGAGGTCACCCTTTTTTAACATGCAGTTCTTGACAAAATGTGCAGTTGCAAATGAGTTCGTGCAGTTATAGAAGCACTTCTGTGCGGTTTAAAATAGTTTATATCGGTCATCATTATTCGATTTGGAGTAATTTACCACGGAGAATGGAATACCTTTATGTATCCAAAAGGGTGCTATATGAAGTTGATATCAAATGGTTGGTTGGTTGATTGATTGATTGATTGACATGTTGTCAATTGCACTCAGGTGGAACAGAAGTTTACCAATCTGTCATAATTGACTTCACTCACATCACCGGAATAGATTCTACTGTCACTCGGGTAAGTATCAGATTCAGCCATTTTCACATTCGCATAGCTGTGTATCAACTCATCATTATGTGCAACACAGTGGTTGAGACGGTAGCTACATGTGTCGCCTGGACTCACAAAACTAACGTTTGACTTGCTAGTTCTGTCTACTGATTGTGACTTAGTTTAGATGACTTGCGTCATGGTTGACGTCTTGTGCGTCATGAGATATCAGCACGTTAAAAATGATCAAATAATAATAATAAGTGACGGCAATGCCTTCTAAAACCTCGTGGATCTGTTGCAAACTATTCTTAATTGCATGCTAGACCAGCTTAGTATTTGTAACAAACTTACTGAAGATGAGTTTGACCCAATTAGCGCTTTACATAAAAAAGTTTATGCATGTACATTGTACAACATTGTACATTGTACAAAGGCATCTTACGTGTGTGTTCGTGCTTTAAGCACAACTGTTAATGTTATTTCACAGAGTATCGAACAGTTATCAGAAGACTTCAGTGCAGCCGGGGCAAAGCTTGTTCTTTGCAATGTGCAGGTATGCGATACTAGTCACCTATGCACCGTCCACATCATCTGTAATGAAGCACTAATAATTATTAATCGTGCCTTGCATTTGTCTGAATAAGGTATATTTTTCTTCACACTCACAGAGAGGTTCGTATACAACGGTAGATGCACATGCAGATCGACTAAGTGGCACAGCGATAGAACAGAGACAGAGCGAAATAATGAACATTCAATCTTATTTTTAAATAATCGGCTGTTTCCTTGTGTGACCTGACACCTGTGAAGAAACTGATCTTTGTGTATTTTTGTGCAGCCCCAGGTCCTCAAAGTCTTGTTGAAAGCGAAAATTAGAGACGTCCATTACGCAGCAACGAGAAAAGAGGCGATTGATTTCATCAAAGGTTCGTCAGCTGATTTCTCGATTCCATTCCCTGTCTATTCTTCCCAACCATAGGCGTAGGAGACGGGGGTCCGGGGGGGGGGCAAATGTCCCCCAAATTTCGGGCAAGTCTGATTTTTCGGGCAAGCAGACCGAAAAAATTTAAATTTTTTTTAAAAATCTATTACTTTTTTATTTTTCCGGGTCTTCTTGCACGAAAAATCAGACTTGCCCGAACAAAAAAGGTCGTCAGACGTTTCGGGCAAAACGTAGGCCTGACAGGAAATTTCAGAAGATTTCGGCCGGATGACTAAAAAAGGTCGTCAGAATTTTCGGGCAAAACGTAACGGGAATTTTTCTTAAGATTTCGGCCGATGGAAAAATGTTTTCGTGCAAAAGTCTCATTTTGCCCCCCCCCCCCAACGCTGAAATGTCCCCTACGCCTATGTTCCCAACCAATTGTTCTTCTCCGCTAGGTAGCATTCCACAGCAGTTGATATTGTATGTAGCCTACAGGCTATGCTTTCGTGGATAAGGTTAGGTCGAGCCAAAAGCTTTGACAGCCATGTTGTAGGCTAGTGTAAGGACTATGCACTGCATGGTATAAGTTAGATGATTTCCGTGGACAGCCTCGTATGGAATAAAGATGGACACAAGGAGACAATTCAATGCCATACTGATCATTCTGAACTCGGCTATCAGCGAATTGAGAAAAAAATACTTAGATATATAGATACAGCCAGACATACAGACAGACAAACAGACAGACATACATACAGACATAGAGGGTGCGCCAAAAAAGACCCTCCCTAGATTTTTGCCAATAATTTGGCCAAAAGTAAGAATTTCGAAATGAAATGTTACAGTCTTATAGACAATTCATATTTACACATGATGGCCAGATTTCATTAAAATATTTCAAACAGAACAAAAGTTATAATGCGTAAATATGAATTGTCTTTAAGACAGTAAAATTTCATCTCAAAATTCTTACTTACGGTCAAGATATTGGCAAAAATCTTAAGGGGGGGTCTTTTTTGGTGCACACCCTGTACAGACAGATAGACAAAAACAGAGCGAAGAAAGTTAATACTGATTGAGAGAAAGGGTGAGCCAGAAACAGAGACAGGCTGAAACAAAGACAGACTGAAACAGAGACAGACTGAAACAGAGACAGACTGAAACAGAGACAGACTGAAACAGAGACAGACTGAAACAGAGACAGACTGAAACAGAGACAGACTGAAACAGAGACAGACTGAAACAGAGACAGACTGAAACAGAGACAGACTGAAACAGAGACAGACTGAAACAGAGACAGACTGAAACAGAGACAGACTGAAACAGAGACAGACTGAAACAGAGACAGACTGAAACAGAGACAGACTGAACAGAGACAGACTTAAACAGAGACAGACTGAAACAGAGACAGACTGAAACAGAGACAGACTGAAACAGAGACAGACTGAAACAGAGACAGACTGAAACAGAGACAGACTGAAACAGAGACAGACTGAAACAGAGACAGACTGAACAGAGACAGACTTAAACAGAGACAGACTGAAACAGAGACAGACTGAAACAGAGACAGACTGAAACAGAGACAGACTGAAACAGAGACAGACTGAAACAGAGACAGACTGAAACAGAGACAGACTGAAACAGAGACAGACTGAACAGAGACAGACTTAAACAGAGACAGACTGAAACAGAGACAGACTGAAACAGAGACAGACTGAAACAGAGACAGACTGAACAGAGACAGACTTAAACAGAGACAGACTGAAACAGAGACAGACTGAAACAGAGACAGACTGAAACAGAGACAGACTGAAACAGAGACAGACTGAAACAGAGACAGACTGAAACAGAGACAGACTGAAACAGAGACAGACTGAACAGAGACAGACTTAAACAGAGACAGACTGAAACAGAGACAGACTGAAACAGAGACAGACTGAAACAGAGACAGACTGAAACAGAGACAGACTGAAACATAGACAGACTGAAACAGAGACAGACTGAAACAGAAAGGCAGAGACAGAGACATAGACAGAGAGAAAAAAGGATCGACCAATAGAAAGTCACAAATTTAACTTATTTAAAAAAATGTGTTTTCCTTCCAGATAGTTCTGCGTCCGTCGATGATCTGTCTAAAATCACGATCATTCCTCTACCCGAGATAGCATCAAGAGAAGACTTGGAAGAATATGGAAGAGTGGAAGAAGATCTGCAGCTGCAGCCAGACGACGAACAGTCTTCAATTGAATCTGAGATTATAAATAACGAGAAAACACTATCGGAATTAACGCAGAGCAAAGACGGTTACAACGAAAACGAGTTCTCCAAGTTCTAAAGTTGACTTTCGACGGAATTGAGGGAATGGTCTCAGTTAGAGACTCGCCGGACTGGAAAACTGCTTTCAGATTGGCAGCGAGTCCTATATAAAGCATTGCAATCGTTGCGGTCCAGTACACCTTTAATTTCGGTTATGGTGAACTCTAACGCTAACTGAAATGGTCTGTTAATCATCTGGCGTGTGGAACAACTTTGAATGTTTTGATAGTTAGGCTATATGTAGCCTATGATGTAAAGGACCTCGGAAGATAGCCGCGGAACACTCGGCGCTGAAAAGTTATACCAATTAGTTTATGTGCCTCATTTTATTGTTATTTTTCTTCTGAGAAATCAAATCTAAGCCAGCAAAGAATTTACACAAATTAATAAAACTTTTAAAAATTAAAAGAATTTTACAAATTAGAAGAATTTTCACAACTTAAAAGAATTTATACAAATAAAAATAATTTATTGAAAACAGTTTGTTAGCCTACTTGTGTTACATTTCGTGACTTCCTATAGGTCTTTACTCACTACAGCAAATTACGACGTTAACTTACCGAACCATTTCAATCGATTGAAACATTATGTTTTACCTATATTATAACGCAACATTGAGTCTGTAAACTTCTTTCATTGTTGACATGGCTAATTAAATGAACCATTAGTATCATCTGCATCACTTTCATGTGTTTGTTTTTCACTTGCTCTTGTACATGTAGCCTATATCGTTTCCTTACTAAAGTTATTTCGATTCACTGCAAATCGGAGGATCAAATGGATAAGGAGTTAGATTTTTCAAGAAGCGAGACTTTGAATCTGAGTGAAATGCCATTGGGGTCGTAGTTCGGAAACCTTAATGCAGATGTTTTATGGGTGAGTTGTGGCCAATGAAATGAACATAATTATGTCGTGGAGTTAGAGAGAATGTGGTCCAAGAGCCGATGACTCGAGGTGCATTGTGGTCATGGGCGACGTTTTGCTTCCGTTCTTTGGGGGGGGGGGGCTAGTCTCGAGTCTGGGCTTTATTGGGAGGACTAACCCCGAAAAAGGATACCATTTTCATGGTAAAAGAGTTGAATTTGGGCCTTCTTGGAGGGGCTTAGCCCCCCTAGCCCCTGATAAACTCCGCCCATGATTGTGGTATACATGTTTGTGGATCGGCTGAAGACCCTGAGATGAATAGCGAGAGGGGCTTCTCGAATAAGATATGAAGCGGTGTGGAAGGGGATTGGACTATGATGAGTCTTCAAAGATGCTTAGGCTTCGAGTAATTTTTATCGGGTTGAGAGAGAGAGACAGACAGACAGACAGAGAGAGAGACAGAGACAGAGAGAGACAGAGAGAGAGACAGAGAGAGACAGAGAGAGAGACAGAGAGCCAGAGAGACAGAGAGACAGAGACAGAGATAGAGACAGAGATAGAGACACATAGACAGAGACAGAGAGAGAGACAGACATAAAGACAGAGAGAGAAAGAGAGAGTGACAGAGAGACATAGGCCTAGATAGAATAGAGAGAGAAAGAGAGCGAGAGACAGACAGACAGATAAAGAGACAGAGACAGAGACAGAGAAAGTGACAGAGATACAGAGACACAGAGACACAGAAACAGAGAGACAGACAGACAGACAGACACAAAAACACATGGGCACTGGGCAGTAGGCTAAGTCCGACAGGCGATAGTAATGGCAGTGTTTGCTTTTCAGTATTTCGACCTCGGGATCGGGATAAGACTCTTGAGATGAGTTCATAATGAAGTCTGTTGACGTTTGAGACGTTTGACCTTTAGAGTTTAGAAGTCTCCAAGGTTCGACTCATGGCCGTGTACTTACTGATTATTATTTAACCATACATAACGGAAAGACTATAATTGTTTATCGCCAAATCAACTTCAGCCGTCTTTATACAGGATCATCAGTCTCCATTATAATAATATGATAGTAATAATTATTATCTGATTTAAACCGACCCAACAATGAGTTATATTGTCGCTGAGTAGAGGCCCAATAAGGCGGCTGACTCATTTGACCAGTACAGCCTTGACCTTCGCCCATTTGACCAGTACAGCCTTGACCTTCGCCCATTTGACCAGTACAGCCTTGACCATCGGACAATTTGACCAGTACAGCCTTGACCTTCGTCCATTTGACCAGTACAGCCTTAAAAATTGAGTGCCCGCGCAGTTTGACCAATACTAGCCTTACTTTTTCAAATTCGATGTCTGGCGTAAAAAAGTTAAAAAAAAAGTTTAAAAAAAAAAAAAAGTAAAAAAAAAGTAAAAAAAATTTCTCCGGCGTATACAAAATGGACTACTCGAAGAAAACTGTTACTGAATTACGAAAAATCGCCGAGCGCAGCGGCAAGCATGCATATTTTACAAGACGGTGGATAGCGAAGTTCATTGCTAAAATTGACGCCCACACCCGCGAATGCTACGACGATGAATGCCCATGCAAGAATCCACAGCCGGATCGACAACAACGCCCAGGCACGATTACCGTCGTTCGTCGTCGGCGCAATGACAACTCACCCCCGTGTGATGTTAGTTTGATCGACAACGAGATCATCGTCGTTAATTGTCAATGCAATGGCGACTCATGCCTGTGTGATGCAAGGGCGTGAGTGGACTACGACGTAGATACGGGATTACAATATCGCAAACGATTTTACACCGTTGGTTTATAATCGTCTCACAATGTCATCAAGTTTTCGTTATTAATCCAAGAATTGAACGAGTCTGGGTAGCCTAACCACTTCACGAGTGATTTCTTCCCGCGTTTCCTAATCACTTTTTCGATTCTGAATATTTCTTGAGTTGTTTTCTGTAGCTCCTGCTCGTAAAAAGAGCCTTGTATTTCCTCACCCGCAGAATCAGTAATCTTGTAAGTTGGCGGATCTGTATATTGAACCTGGGATACTACAAAGACCTCCTCCACCCATCTAGTCGTATAACCCTTTTCAAAAATATTCTTCTTCCTAGTTATTCTGACCCGATCGCCGATTGAAAACTTCGGCATAATAGGTTCTGAAATCTCATCACCGTATAAATTCATAAATACAGTCTTTTCGTTCGTTTTCATACTAGCCTTCGCGGGGGTCATTTTAATGGACGAATGTCTCGTTTCATTATAATTACTAACCATTTCGTCTAATACATCGATATATCTTCTGGTTGAATTGGCCGTAAAGTACTTGAACATTTTATCTTTCATCGTACGCACCCATCTTTCTGCGATACAACTTTTCCCCTCGTTCTCGGTAGAATACAACTCGACTAAATTCTTCACATTTTTATTATAAAATTCTTTCCCTTTGTCGCACCAAACTTTGACCGGCTGTCGACCGCCTCTGAGTATCTTCACGAACCCATCAGCTGTAGACTTCCCACTCTTGTCATGTAATGGGACGATCCACCCATACTTGGAAAACACATCTATGACGGTCAATAGAAATTTCACGCCATCATTATCTCTAGCGAAAGCCTGCATGTCGATTAGATCAGCCGCCCAAATCTGGTCAATCCCGCCAACACGGACCCGCCTCGTCCTAAAATTTCTCACTACTGGTTTGTGTAATTCATTCGCTAATTGATTTGTCCATTTCAGGTCCTGCTGTAATTCTGGGCTTTTTTTAAACCCAAACCTAGGCTTGTTTTAGCTGACAAGATGGGTTTGACTATCGCCCTCTCTACGCGTTCCCGCAAGCTTGGATTAGGTATATTATTCAACTGGTTTATCATTACTCTATCAGCGACATTCCTAGAAGCCGTATCAGTGTGTTGATTGTATGCCAGGTCGTGAATATATGCCGCGCTATCTACCCTGTTTATAGGTTTGCTCCAATCTTTGGGGGTTTCGTTGCTATTCAGACGCAAATCTAGTCTAGTACCGGGACCAGTAAACTGATGGCCTGGCAAATGTAATTCGCCCGGAAATTTAGCCCAAGGTAATTTAATGTTGCTAGTGGCAGCGTTCAGCGAACTAACTAGATCCCCGCCTTGCGCAACAGCGGACGCCTTCACGAATTGAGTTTTTGTTTTCCCGCATACGACGCAAACACCTCTGAGCATCGATCTCCCATTATTAGCCACGGCGTTCTGCACATCTCTCGTCTGGGTCTGTTTTTTACATTTTACGCAATACATTTCGTTTTTTAATAATATATATTTTTAAAATGGAGATTAGAGATATGAGTTGGGGCACAGCGCTCTCGAAAAGATTCAACAATCCGTTGTTACCCAAAAGCATACGCGGTTTGATAGTTGGGAAATCGGCGTGCGGAAAAACAACGCTTCTTCTCAATCTTTTACTCAGGCCAGACTGGTTGGATTATAATAACTTACAAGTATTCGGCACTTCTCTGTTTCAACCGGAATATCGTATTATCAAAAAAGCATACGAAGAAAAATTACCGAAAGCTGCGATCGTTCGGCTGTTCGAGCACCGAGATGAAATCGTGGGCCTAAATGCGTCGCCAGACCTCGTTATGGAGGAAATGGCAAAAAATTCAGAAGCTAAATCTGATATAATTGCTAAGTTCTTTGAGAGCGCCGACGATGTACCGGACCCGAGAGATCTGAGCGCCGAAAAGAAGAACCTGATGATATTCGATGATCTTCAATTGGAAAAACAAAACAAATGTGAAACGTATTATAATCGGGGCAGGCATAGTAATGTAGATTGTTTTTACCTCGCCCAGAATTATTTCAAATTACCGCGTCAAACAATCAGAGAAAATGCGAACTTTATTTGCCTGTTCAAACAAGACCTGAAAAATTGTAATCATATTTACAATGATCACGTGAGTACAGACATGTCGAAAGATGAATTTAGAAAACTATGCAAAACAGTATGGGAGCAACCTCATGGATTCGTGGTTTTGGACCTGACTAGCGACAAGTACAATGGTAAATACCGATGCGGACTCGACGAATTTTATATAATCGAGGATCCGCCATTGTAAAATTGTATTGTATAGTAAAAATGGAATCATCGCTTCTCAAACAGATATCGGAAAACACGGAAAAGACGGCCTGCAACACGGAACCAAAAACATCATTTTCCATTTTTCTCAGCGAAAAGAGCACGCGAATCAGAACAAAGTTTAATCCACTACTCGAACTGGAGAAGAATAAGAAATATGAAATGGCCTTAGTTGCCCTCGAGACGTACTATTCTTTTCCTAATATCGATGCGACAAACAACGGCTTCAGGTATTCGCCGAATTCCGGCACAGATTGGGTAAACATTGCAGTTCCGGAGGGTTGCTACGAAATAACGGATATCAACGAATATATACAGAGAGCCATGAAGGGGAATGGACATTTCGACGGAGTAAATGGAAATTACTGTATCTCAATAGCACCAAACACCAATACGCTGAGGTCTGTGGTAAATATAGAAGGAGATTATCAGGTTGACTTTACGCCAGAGAATTCGATAGGAAGGGTTCTAGGTTTTCACAGATGGGCCTATGATGCTGGATACAATGAATCGGAGGACTTGGTGAATATAATGAGTGTAAGCAGCCTGAGAGTGACCAGCGACATTATCGGGTCTTCGTACACTAACGGAACATCGGAAAACGTGATATATTCTTTTTTCCCAAACGTAGGCCCGGGTTACAAGATTATCGAAGTGCCGCATAATTTGATATATCTCCCGATTTTGCTGTCTACAATTTCAACGATGGAAACGAGGCTCACAGACCAGCACGGGAACCTACTAAATCTTCGAGGTGAAGAATTGGCGATTCGATTTCACATCAGAGAAGTTTGAAAGTTTTTGTAATTTATTAGTAAAATGAATCGTTACAAGGGCGTAAAAGTTAATATTTCAGAAGCGCAACAAGACAAAATTAAAAGATCACTTGAAGCGGGAACCGGCGTGAGTATCAAACTATCGCACGATGATTTGAATGGCGAACACGTTTTGGCTCTCACCCAGGCGCAAATCAATAAAATGGCAGCGGCCTACCAAAAAGGAACTGGCATGATTATTAAAATGAGTAAAACGCAATTGGAGAACAACAAGAAAGTCGAAGGTGGATTCATAGGCGCTATACTTCCGTTTCTAGCGACCGCGGGACGGTTCCTTCTTGGTAGCGTACTGCCTAGTTTAGCACAGGGCGCATTAGGTGGGTTAGGTGCTGCGGCTGGATCGAAACTTGTCGATAAAATCAGCGGTTCGGGTGTAATGTATGTCAAGAAAGGTGAGATAGCGTGCAAAATAAGAGCGGCCGGATCCGGTTTGTACTTGTCCCCGTGGCAAAAAGGCGCATCGATAAGGGCATCCGGGCTTTACATGAAAACAGGGTCGGGCTATGTGAGTGGCGAAGGACTTTTGCTCGGCCCCAACTCGCCGTTTCGAAACATTCCGATTCTCGGCATGATATTATAAATTATCATATGTAAAATGTCGAGACCAATACACAAATTTGGAACTAAACCAACTAGGCCGGTAGAGGTTAGAACGCAGCCCGTTTCAGTCTTTTGGAAGATTACGAGCGGTGTTACTCGCACTCCAGTAAGACAACTAGGAGGTCTGCGATGGGAGATTTTCGCGCAAAATGATATCACGATACAGCCAAAGGCGGCAAATACGCTAAGGCTTGGACTCGGTGTAGAAATGGCGGCCGGTCTTTGTCTCGTTTCCCTCAGACAGGCTATCAAAGAACGACGATGCAGCCTACTAGACGGAGTGATTTCGGAAGATGTGATTGATGATATCATAGTTTCCATTCAAAACAACTCCGATTCGGCAGTAACAATAAATGAAGGAGATTCGCTATGCTGTGTAAATTATCTGCGGTAAAAAAATATATATTGCTAATAAATAAACGCATGGAATACGAAGGCATCAAACTCTATCCAAACCTAACAAATATAACACCCTCCGCGCCGGAAGGTGAAATACAAATAGCCGCGGGGTCTGCACAAACGTATCGACTTCAGAAGATTAGCGAAATCAAAAAGGAGATCGAGCAAGAACGAGACAAAAGAGCAACGTTGAGTAAAAAGTACCATAGAAGTGTGAGCGTAATCGGCGTAGTAGACAGCTTCCTCATAGCGGTCACGATGGGGCTCGGAATTTCAGGAATCGGTGTACTAGCCACCATAATTGCAACCCCCATCGCCATCGCTATGGAAGGGACAGCGCTAGGTGCGGGGCTATTGAGTATAATCGGCGGCCGAATGTGTAAAAAGCTCGCCCTGAAGGCGGAGAAGCACGAACAGATCAAAACGCTAGCTGATGCGAAGCTCAACACGATCAGCGATCATATTTCAAAAGCACTCGTGGATGATCACATTTCAGACGAGGAATATTCTCTGATTCTAAGCGAGATTGAAAAATTCAATGGCATGAAAGAAGAAATCAAAAGTAAGTCGAAAGTTGCGGCAGCCGCGATGGATGAGGAAACGAAACAATCACTCATCGATCGGGGAAGAGAGGAAGTCAGGCAGTCCTTTCAAAGCATGTTTGAGAAAAATACCGAATCTAGTAGAAAGACGACTAACGTGAACATGTATGAAGTCATGTAGACTTGTAGAGTTTTGTAGACCTATGTAGACCTATGTTGCTATGTCTGAAAATACGTCTAACTTGTGTTTTTACACATGTCGAAAAACATGTAGAAAAACACGTCGGAAAACATGTCGAAAAACACATCGTAAAACATTAATTTTTTATTAAAGATAGATGACCCGGCGAAAAGAAATTTCATAGTCGAAGAGTTTCTGAAGTCGAAGAAGAATATTCAACAAAACTTTTTATCGGAGAGATTGGGGGATTCGGGGCTGCAACAAGAACTAACCAAGCTGTACAAGCCTATCGTCGATTCGCAATCCGCAATTTCCAAAGAGCAAAATGTCTTACTATCCGCCATCGAAGAAAACTCGATAGCTACTACAAACGCACTACAGACGCTACCCGCTTCGTTGAAGATTCAATTTCCTCAGTATCCCTCGATAGAAGCGTATAGCGACGATCCGACTGAGGATATTAGAACTTTAGAATTAGGTGATGTAGCCACCAAGTACCTTCATCAATACGCCTCCGATAGAAAAATCGTAGACACGACGTTCGGAATACGATCAAAAAATGGCCAATTCTACATCGGCGATACTCCGATTTTTATTCAAGGAGACGATGTGACGGTTGGAAATAAGACGTATGGCGGAACTCCAGGGCTTTGGGAGTTGTTGACGATGAAACAGCCGAACGCGTCGATATACGATAATAATGATAGAGACGATTACGCCGAGATTCTACTCGCGTCGGATGCTATCAGACAGCCAAAAAATCCCAACAAACCGAAAGCATCTTCGAGCGTCAAATATCGGGAAATTATCAAGCCGATATGGGAAAAGAGGACTCGTAATGCGGTGGGTAAAGGCGTGGGTGGTGTAATCGTTATTTCCGAAGATCCAAACGTATTAGCGAAACAGCTAGAACTACGATTTCAAAGCTTCAAAGCAGGCAATACCGGCGTGAGAAACGAGATCGTGGCGATGTGCGACGCGTTATTGAGGCAGGAAGTGCTGAGTAAAGATGCGTACAAAAATATAATGATGACATTGTAAAATGCAGAAAAAATGCAAGTCATTAATAGAAGGAGGTATAGAAAACAATACGTTATCGGAGGATCAGGAATATTCGATACAATTTCGGGATTTTTCAAACGACTAGTTACGTCGAACGCCGCCAAACAATTAGCAACGACCGCTCTCAACGCGAGTAAAGACGCGGCGAAAGAAATTGGGAAAAAGGCCATCGATGTTGGGAAAACAACCGCAATCGACGCCGGCAAACGATTAGTAGACAAAGCGGTGGCCAAACTGTTTACTCCTGCTCCTACTCCTCAGAAACAGGCTGTTACGCCAGAAACTAGACAAATTTTAGAGCGGCTGAGTGGCGTAGGGTCGAGCCCAAATATCCCGAATATCTCGAATATTAATAATCTGATGATGGGCGATGGCCTGAAGAAGAACGCCGCCATATCGATACAAGATTTAGTACGCACGCTAAACGGCGGCGGAATGAAGGTCGCGTAAAAAATATATTATCATGTAATAGTAAAAATGCAATCATCTGATATTCTAAGATTTACTGAACAACCATTGAGCGATGAAAGCGTCGAACGCTACGAATGGTACGAGTATGAGCCGATATCGGGGGCGAATCTAAACACCTCCGGCGAGATTAGAATAAACATCGAACTTCAAGATCTATTTTGTCATCCGGCAGAATCTTACCTGCTGTTCGAGGGTAGATTGACGAAGGCGACCAACCCCGCCACCTTCTACGCCGATGCCGATGAAGCAACTCTTACGAATAATGGGCTCATGCATCTTTTCAGCCAAATTTCGTATTCCCTGTCGAATCAGGAAATTGAATCGTTATTTTACCCGGGTCAAGCAACGACGATGCTCGGATTACTCAAATACCCGAATGATTTTCAACTAGCTCAAGGTCTGAATCAGTTGTGGTACAAGGACAGCGGAGCGACGACAGTTATCGCGGATAATCAAGGTTTCGCCGTGAGACAGTCGTATATAATTCGAAAACCAAATGCCAAAGGTACTTTTAGCTTTGTTGTTCCATTGAAGCATATTTTCGGATTTTGCGATGATTACGACAAGGTTGTTTTTGGTGTGAAACATACGCTAACTCTGGTTCGTAAAGCCGATGATGACGCAATTTTTAGATCAGCCGCCGCAGGTGCAGTGGCCGCAGGGAAAGTGAGAGTAGACAAAATCTCATGGTTCATGCCGCACGTTATTCCCGCGGATATGGAGAAGATGCAATTGTACAAAACGATCGAATCGAAAGCGTCGCTGCCAGTTGCGTACAGAGCCCGTCAATGCGATACCACCTCCGTCGCACAGTTGACTAATTTTAGCTGGAGACTTAGCGTCAAGACATTACCCGAGAAACCTAGGTACATCATCTTGGGTTTTCAAACCGACAAAAGCGGCGATCAAGAACAAAATCCATCCATTTTCAATCATTGCGATCTGAAGAACATGTTCGTGATGATGAACCAGGACCGATACCCAGTTGTCGACTACAACCTATCATTTCCGAATCAACAATTCGCGCGGGCGTACCGAGCAGCAGCCGCGTTCAGTGAAAAATACTATGGAATGGACGAACTAATGACGCAATGCAATATCACGCCCTCGGACTTCAAAGATTTGTTTCCGATTATGGTGTTTGACGTGAGCAAGCAATCCGAGCGTCTGAAGTCATCGGTGGTCGATATCCAGATCAAAGGCACGTTCAATACGGCGCCGCCAGCCAATACGGAAGCATACGCAGTGGTGATTTCAGACAAGTTACTGAGGTTTCAATCGGATGGGCAGAAAATGAGTGTGGTATATTGAAGTTCATGAAAGAATGGTCGATGAAGAATAATGAGACTTACAGATACCTATCGTGCGTATATGAACGATAGGTATCTACGCTTACCTAGTACAAAAACTCGACCTGCAATCCGGCTCCGGCTCTGAGAAGAAGGCGACCGGCTGTTGGAGTGTTTCCGGATAAGACAGAATATACCTTCATACCGAGCTTATCGTTGGCGTTGAAAAATATGGCGACGGTTGGTAATACGAGCGATATTCTGATGTCAGCTGTTTGCTCGCCCACCGTGTATTCAAAAAGTTCGTTATTATGTATCTCGTCTTTGACATACGCAACCCTGATTATTTTTTCGCTCAGACTGTCATTTCCTATCAAGAAATTCGCGAATCCACTAAGTCGATATACGCCTGTACGAGGAATAGTTATTAAGCCCAAGGACGTCGTGTACGCCGAATCCGTATTGATGGCAACGGCCGTTAATTGATGGTGCATTACATATGCGCCTGAGAATGCTCCACCATGTGTTGCGTATGTGCCCGAGAATCCGCCACCACCACTTACGATTGCGGATGCTCCCCCTTCACCCTCTCTCAACACACAAATAGCCGGCCCGGTTGTAGGTCTCCAATTCGCGGATAATGCTGGCGCCGCTGTTATAGCTCCAGCCGTTCCTTCGAACCTATATATAATACCGCTCGTCGTATTTCTCACTAGATTGCCCGGAGATACCCTCATACCCGAAACGTAATCTCTAGAAGCGATATCCGCTGTTTTATCAACGACTAGGGCAGTAGCCTGAGCTAAACTAATAGCATCATCGTCGTTACCCGCAAAAGGGTAATCAGTCGGCAGACCAACGAGATGATGGCCGCGCATATCTATATCCCCCGTAATGTTGTTGTCACCATCTAGCCTTAGAAAAGTACTATTTACTTGACTAAAAGTAACACCGCCAGCAATTACTCTTTGCGTGGATCCCGAATCTGTATGACCAAATTTATCAACAGGCATTTTGAATATAATAATTTTTATTAATTAGGGCCGCAAGAATACCGCTGAAAAGTCTCTACACAAAATGTTCGTGGCGATGGATGAAAAAGCGTGTATGCTGAGGTAATCGAACTCGTCTAGAAAAACTATGTTACTACCGATTGAATGGTTGTGCGAACCTTTCGTACTCCCTCCGCCCGCAATCTGCATGTACGACGCCCCATTTTTATACAGGTGGATGGTGCCATACGCGGAAGCATTATTGTTACAAAATTCTATGTACGCCGAAACGATATAGTACCCGGCTTTACTGGGGAAGAAAGAAGTCGTTCCGGTACCCTGTTCAATACCGTGTTTTGCGGTACCGCATCTTATTACGTCAAAAGTAACTGCAGTGTGAGATCTAGCGAGTATAGCCTGCTGAGTTGAACTGTAAGCGCTAACCGCGGGTCCTACCACCGCCGCCACTTTCGAAGTAAGTTGTTCATCGACGTATTTCTTATTCGTCAAATGATTATTGTCAGTCGGGACGTCGTCGTGATTCCGCAGTAAATCTATTACTTGCCCCCGACTCACAGCCTCGTCTATCCCCGCTTCCGGAGTATTCGCTGTATTCGCTGTATTCGTTGTAGGCAGACCTCTAATAGTATGACCACTCATATTTAGATCTCCGGTCGCTGGGTTTGCTCCATCCAGCCTTAGAAAAGTACTATTTACTTGACTTTCAGTAACTCCTCCAGCAATTACTCTTTGCGTAGATCCTGAATCTGTATGTCCAAATTTATCAACAGGCATTTTTTACATCTGAATATAATTTTCAATGCAGGCTGTTTATAACTTCTTGAAAACTCACTCCATCTTTACATGTTTTTTTCAGGACGTGCAGGCATAGATGACCGCAAAACACTTCGTTGTCGGGCTGCACGCGCTCGCTATTGTAGTACACGGGACTCTGTAAATACTCTACCAGTTCTGTAGGAGGGGGCAGGCCATAGCTGTCGAAATATATTTTGTCCTTGCCGTTTTTTGAAAAAGCGACCCAGTGCGAGCCGGTTCCATTAGAATCGTCTAGATTCAATATCCCGCATTCAGTCCGGCCAGGTTTCTTCGGCAGCTCGTCTCTGAGAAATACTCCCCGGAAATTAGGAATATTGAGCTTTTTCGCGGCATCTAGTAGTTCAAAATTCGTCAACGGATGATTTGCGAGAATAACACCTTCGACATTTATGTTTTTCACAGTTGTATAGCTCATTTTAATATTTCATCTAGATGTTTCACAAACTAATGAGCTTTCGGGCTTCTACACAGGCGAGATAATAATTATGTCTACAATTTTTGCATTCATTCGCCTTTCCATCTTTTTGAAATCGATTGTTGTCGTATTCCGATATGTTCTGACTTACCTTACACCGACTGCAAACTTTTGTGTCTTTCATCTCCCTATTTTCCTGTCTTGCGTATTTGTGCGCAAGCTCTTTCACTTTGGCATTTTTACAAATTTTACAGCTGGGGTAATACCCGCTCTTTTGCGCATTATCTTTGTGAAATTCGTCCAAGCTTTTTTCTTTTTTGCATTTGGTACACACTTTTTTTACCGCATCCATTTTATATTAGTGTAAATTATTCTTTATTTTGTTTAGTTTTCAGCGTGTAGTGCCCATAGGCTAGGGTATGAATCCCGTCGTCTATTATTACTCTTTTGTCGTCGTCAGCGGACAGAGCTATTTTATTTACTTCTTCGGTGTAAATTTCATGACGATAGGATCGAATGACGTTCATCGCTCTCGACTGTTGTCTTTTCTTAAACACGCAGTCTTTGTAATCTGCGTGAGTGATTGATTTCTTGACGACGTTCTTTTTCACTCCTTTACATTTCTTGTAGTCTTCACCCGCCATCTTGTAAGAGTACAACTTGGATCGCAGACCGACAAATTCTTCAATCTGTTTTCCCGCGGCCTCGTCTTTGAACATACCAACCACTTTTTTATTAACGCCGGATTCTATACCCGACGGATGATCTCTCGGATAGTCTGAAGTATCGAACATACTTTGGACGTCGGGGGAAATATCTTTGTAGAAGTCCTCCGTTTTAATTTCATACGCCAAAGAATCAGTATCGGTGAATAATAGCTTAGCCCTATCGCCGTACTTGGTCTTGATGTAATTATAATGAAAATCATACATGAGCGTCTTACTGACGTCTAATATACACATCCCCAGATATATCGGCTTGTTGTAAAACAACTTGGTCTTTTTCATGTGAACGGCGATGAGGTTTTCATCGAAAATCGTTCGTCTGTCGTAATTAGTTTTCGCGGCTAGCTTGATGGCTTCCTTCTCATCACTCACCAATCGTATGTCAACTCGATTCTCGATAGCTTCCATTGTTTTACCGAAAACGCTATTGTTCATCAGCTTGAAAAAGTCTTTCTCAAAATCGTTCGTAGCTTTCGTTCTCAGGTTGGTATTCAGATCGATATACTTTTTCAGCCAGGCACTTTCCACGAATTTTATTCCTCGATGTATTTTTACGATTTTCAATCCGAGACTTTCATACAATTTTAAATTTTCGTAATGAACGACGTACTTTACTTTATCATTCAAGTTTGGAATTAGTTTTGAGACATTCGATCCCGCGGGTTTTACACTCTCCGGAGCGAGAGGATAATCATTATGCAGGTCGTGCAATTCCTCTGGATATTCTAAGTCGACTTCTAACACACATCCCACTCCATCTCGTTCGGTAATGTTTCTCCAATCATTCAATTCGTCATCGTTCATCCATTCAAACCCATGAGTTGGTAACGGTTTGCTCATCGCCCATCCGTACAAGTTGTTCGCGTCCAAGTATGGAATGAATACTGAATGCTGGGTGGGATTGAAAGCTTCTCCTATGTACTCGTTGTTCGCTTTCGCGTATCGATGCGAAATCATGCTGACACCTCCTCGTATTCCCTGCTTGATCATCAGTAACATATCGTAGTCACTCAACAACTCCAACTCTACACCAGTCGTCTTCAAAGCCGCGTCCCACGCAAGTCCTGGGCTAGTGTAGTACCACGCAGGATCTAGGTTGTAGTGCTTCATACAGACGTCTCTGAAGTTTTCGAACACATCCGCTAATAATAGAACATCCGATAAATTGTACAAGTCGTGATATTGGCGTAATGTTTTGCATTCAAATTTGTCCCATACCGTTTTCGCGTGCGCGTAATCTTTTCCACTAATACCCGAATCGATTAGTTTTGAATAGAAGGCATGTTTCGGCGGCAATTCGGTTTCGTTTAATCTTTCAACACCGTCGACGTAATCATACGGGTAAACGCCTTTTCTGAGTAAAAGATCCAGCTTCTCACCTTCAAAAAATTTCCCTAAATTCTTGCACTGATCTTTCTGAAGATTTTTCGATAACGCGTCGAGACTCTGGGGCATGAATCTAAAACTATCGATGAAACGTAATTCGCGCTTGACTTCTCTCTCTTTTCCATCTGCGTCTACAAACTTATCGACGACGACCTCTCTGCTGAATGAGATATACTTTTCTTCGTTGCAGGGAATGCATTTGATTTTCTCGCCGTGTTCACCTCGTAATTTCTTGATAAATAAATGGCTGT
>OX243825.1:17207547-17332547 GCA_945859605.1 Lumbricus rubellus
CCAAAATTTCTTGATTAATATATTCTCTAAATTTAATTTCTTCGACTTACTGAATAACTCTCATGAACGTCATGCAACCTAAAATTGCATGGCTGGAGCAGCCTATGTCTTGGCTCCATTTGCGCGAACTGCAACTGCACAGACTCGAACATTTTCCGCGATCAACCCAGTGGTCTGGAATGGGCTTCCGCCAGATTAGCGCCTGCTTTGAGGGCAGTCTTAGTGATGTATTTTCTATTCGACGCAAAACTGCATATTAATTTTTAAGTTTTTACCGTGGTGGAGTCGGGAGTATCTTTGAGTAGTCTCCTTCACGAGAAGCTATGGAAATTTACGAAGGAATCAATAACAATCATATTCATAGTTATATATTATACACATTGCGTATCTATAATGCACATTCATAACATATATATATATATTTATACAAATATATATATAATATGTAATTTGTATATATTGTATGTTCTGTAGGCCTATGTATGCAAGCATGCGTTTCTCTGGATATTCATAGACTAAAGCGCCTTTTAAACATAACCTGCGGAATCGTGTGCTATACTCTTCATTGCTTTCTAACAGCTACTTCATGGACGGTGGATTCTCCTCGAAACCAGAACCGGTTTACGGTGCAGAGGCGGATCTATCGAAGTCTGCAATGGAATCCAACTTTACGGTGGGCAGTAACGGAGTGCACCCAACAGTAGACAGTGGAAAGAATTACGAGATGGATGGTCAGGTGGAATCAGAAACGGAAACGTCGTCATCGCTGGAGGAAAAGACGAGAAATTGTTGCGTGAGAAACGTGGACATGTGCTGTGGAAACAACGTAAGAGGTGTGCGCAGTTGCTGCGTGTGTCTGAAGCGAGCGACGAAAGAGGTGTACATCGGAACCCGTCGACTGAAATGCAAAGCCTGGGCTAAAGATACGTTCACCGTTGACAACGCCAGAAATAAATTCCCTGTCTCCAGATGGCTGCTGAAATACAGGTCAGCTTTAGAAAATATACATGCTTAACTAGCATGAAATTACGACTCGCAACGTTAGCCCAAGACTTGGTTTACATGGCAGTCTGTTAAAATCATCGTCATTAGCATCATCATCATCATCATCATCATCATCATCATCATCATCATCATCATCATCATCATCATCATCATCATCATCATCATCATCATCATCATCATCATCATCATCATCATCATCATCATCATCATCATCATCATCATCATCATCATCATCATCATCATCGTCGTCATCATCATCATCATCATCATCATCATCATCATCATCATCATCGTCATCGTCATCGTCATCGTGAACGTGGTCAGTTAATTTTAGCAAATTGACCACAGTCGTCAAGTAAACTATTTCTATGCGCTTTTTAGGTGAGCAAAACTGATTGCATTGGCAGTAGGCCTAACACATTGTTCTTTCTTTCTGTCTGTTTGAATATAGACCGAATTTCTTGCTGGGAGATTTCATCGCTGGACTGACTGTCGGTCTAACTGCTCTGCCACAAGGACTTGCCTATGCAAAGATAGCTCTACTACCTCCTCAGGCAAGCTCCAGCACACATTCATATAGCTTAACATAAATGTACTTCTTACATAGGTAAGCTTAATAATAATTATGGTCTTTCAGTCAAAAACCTGTCATTCTCGAGAAATTATAATGTTCCATGCATTAGCTATAAGCTTACGCATAAGCAATAACTGCATCGCACAAATCCTGGAACATGCACAATCATTCTCATTTCCTGCTTTACGTAGCAACGTTCTTGGATACTCTGGCTAAGTAGAGCTGATTTTTGCCATCCATCCATTCATCCATTCATTCATTACATGCATTCATTCATCTATCCATCCATCCATTCATTCATCTATCCATCCACCCATCCCCCCATCCATTCATCCACCCATCCACCCATCCACCCACCCATCCATTCATCCATCCTATAATGCAAGCAAGCTTTTCCAAATCCATCATTACTGTAGCATAATTTCTATTCTATTGTTTTATCGTTGTGCATTTCAGCATGGCCTGTATTCGCTATTCATGCCCTGCTTCGCATACCTCGTCTTCGGAACTGCAAAAGACGTCAGCATCGGTCCCACGGCCGTCATATCGCTGCTGACGAGTGAATTCGCCGAGTCCCCCATTCCTGGCGACCCTACTTACGCAATTGTTCTGGCAATGATGACAGGAATCATACAGCTAACCATGGGAATCTTACACCTCGGTAACAATGTTATGGCCAGCTCATTTATTTTAGTTCACAGCTTTTTCGGTTGTTCTTGATAATTCTATTATAGGTTACTGGTGAGTTTCACATTGATACAGCGGACAATTATGAAAGACAAAGAAATGGGAAAGAGAAGATGAGAGATATATGGAATTTATATAAAAAATAAAATAAAATAGGCCTACAGTATATATAATTATAAATAATATATATATGCTAAATATTCACATGCAGATACGAGAACAGACGAACAGTTATAGCAGAGACGTATGCTGTTGTACTGGTAATTGCTTCATGGCGAAGTTCATGCATTATATATTCAGCTTATATACTCTTTCTATGCCTGTGGTTGATGTAGGTTTTCTGGTGGATTTCATTTCCCATCCGGTCGTCCATTCGTTTACAATGGCCTCCGTCGTTACTATCGCCTTCACCCAAATCCCGGTAATGTAAATTTTATATCGGAACATTTCTTCTAAGTTTAGCTATAATGAACGATGTCATGCTTACAAAATAGAAGCTTTATATGCAAACTTCTTTTACTAGAGTAATTGTAGGCTAATTACGACAATTTTTACAGCATCGTCGGTAGCAAGCTACTTCTAGAGTCTCGAAATTCTTCCGATTTTCTTTTTCAAATGACCACTTTATTTATAAAACTGTAATGTTATACTCATGAAAACACCTCAAGTAGCCTATCACCTCAGATGTTCAACTGTTCATCCGTCAAGGCTAACTTTCTTACGAAAACATATTATTTTCTTATTTTGGTCACACTCACTTCTTGTGAGTAATGAGTATACATTACTTTTCTGCTCTCTAGAATTGGCTCGGATTGGAAGACATACCTCGCGAGTTTGTTCAGCAAGTCTACTGGGTATTCCGAAAGTTACCAGAAACAAAGTGAGCCATTCAGAAATACATTATGCACATGAATAATATGGGTGCCAGCAAGTGTTTTACAGAAGGAACAAAACACAATGGCCACAGTTAATTAATTGTTCATAGTAAACAGCAAGTGCTTGACATTTGCAATGCAGGAAGTAAAGAACATGAGCATTTTTATAAATGTAAATTTCGCAGTTGCACTTTGTGTATCACTGGTGTCATTCATCAGCGTCTTACTGCGTAGAAATTTTGTAAAAAGGTTTTAAGTGTTTGCAAAAATGGATGTCAATTTTCCATGGCAATTTCCCCTCGCCACTATGTGCGGGAGTCATGTGTATGTGACGTCCAGGTTACAGTGTATCTACATTGCTGCATAGCCTACAACTGGCAATAGGACCAATGGATCATAAAGGTGTAAATGTTGCCTATTATAGTAGGTCTACCTGTGTTTAAAATGTCGCGAGTTACTTGTGCATTTGCGTGAACAGTATACTTGATTCAATGGTTTTATCTGTCGAACTTTTGCATTTGAACACTCTCAGAGCTTAAGGTGCCTCGCCCATCTGACCTCTGACAAGTCAATCATAGTAGTAGCCCACATAAATCTCTGTATAATTATTATAGCGGATAGAGTAGCGTGAGATATTAATCATAATCGCCATGTAATAAGCTTGTGTTAGGCTAGCATGCTCGCCATAAATCGCCCTACTGCCCTGGTCACTTCAGTGGCTGCCATGGCCAATGATCATGCCATGGCTGCGCAAAATGTCTGGCGCCGCCACTGGCAGTCTTAAACCCCAGGGCTGTTTTAAATTAATTTCTAGAACTGCACAACTCCTTCTTTCCTTTCCCATCATCCATGGTAAATTACTTCTAATCGGAGAACAATGACCCTTTTGCTAGTTTTAACTGTATAGAAGTGCTTCTACAACGGCACACTTTGTGTAGGCTGCAACACAACGTTAAAAAAGTCCTTTTAAACCCCGAATAAAAATGCATCTTTAGCAGATAGTTATTCCTGTTCTATTTTTATTGCCTAGGATTTACGACTTCACACTTGGATTGGTCTGCATGATCCTTCTATTCCTGATGAAGGTCTGTTTTGCCACAAACATTTTTCCTCAATATGGATGAATTTCACATGTAGGCTATTTGAAAAGAAATCCGTTTGTTCTTTTCAACAGTTAGGCTAAATTCATTAATCAATATTTCAGTCATTAATCAATAGTTCAGTCATTAATCAATATTTCAGTCATTAACCAATATTTCAGTCATTAACCAATATTTCAGTCATTAACCAATATTTCACACGCATTTTTGCCATCAATGCCGTCCTTAATATCCACCTATAAGCTTATTGAAGATAATATTTTGTTCGCTGGTCTTATTATAGTGCAAAGGTAAGCCATCTCGAGTTTTGTTGTCGATGACTGTTTTAGGGCCTACTATTTTGAGTGTTGCTGACAAGAATTCTTGAATGTTTCTTGGTAATAACTGTAGAACATGAAGTCCTTCACTTGCATGCTGTCGAAGACCGATTCCAAGGCAATTGGAGCGGCCAGGTACTCTGTCTGGCTGCTTAGCACAGGTGGGTATTTTTTGTGTGTAAATCACTAAACGAGTGGATAGTTTTACTTAATTTCTGACATAATAATAATAATAATAATAATAATAATAATAACAAGGCACCTTGTCTGGTTTACCTGGAGCTATGGACCGGCCACTCTAAGCAAACTGAAATTGATCTGTTAAAACTAAACCAAGACCTAAATCTAACATTCCTGTTGTAATAATAATAATAATAATAATAATAATAATAATAATAATAATAATAATAATAATAATATCAATATCAATATCAATATCAATATCAATAATAATAATAATAATAATAATAATAATAATAATAATAATAATAATAATAGTAATAATAAGAATAATAATAACCTGATTTTATTCTTTTACTCTTTTACAGCCTGAGGGATCCTTACTACCTCGGGCGGAAAAAATTATTAGTTTTTAAAGCCGGAATCGAATAAGCCAACGAGAGCGAGCATCTAGTATCACCAGTGAATTTTATGGTTCCATGGAGGAATAGCACAGTGCATTTATTTATTTATTTTGTTTATTTATTTATTTATCTAGATCTATTTATTTATTGCCAAAGAAACAAAACGATCATGAGTACAAGTAGTGGATACAGAACCGAAAATGATTGCAGTTCTTATAACGACACTCACAAAGCTAAAATGCTTGCCTACTTCATGTCGTGTAGCTAGAAATGCCATCGTCGTTGCTGGCTCCGCGGGACTGGCGGCCATTTTGATGCTCTACGATATGGAGCCTTTTTCCTTGACTGGAGACATTCCGCCTGGACTTCCTCCGTTCAAGCCTCCGTCGTTCAGTGGTTCTGATGGAAATATCACATACAACGCCGAGGATATCTTCAGGGTAGACAATGGAAAACCAAGATACAATGCAACCATAATTAATCAGCATTTTATAACGACAGCTGCTATCATAACTTGCTGAAAGATGATTGGAACATAGGTAAGGTACGGTAGGCCTATTCAGTTTAATCATAAATGTCAGTATGCAGCAAGGTAAAGATGTAGCAAAGACAATATAGGCAGAGGCAACGTCATTCGTCAAGAAACAGTCGTTTGCTTGCAAATCAGGAGGAAATCACAATAATGCAATCAATTAATCAATCAATCCATCAATCAATCAATCAAACAATCAAACAATCAGTCACTCAATCAATCAGTCATTAAATCAATCAATAAATCAATCAATAAATCAATCATTAAATCAATCAATCGATCCATCAATCAATCGATCAATCAATCAATCAAAATTAATCAATCTATCTATCAATCAATCAATCAATCTATCAACCATTTTTCATTTCTTATTCATGCTATATAGTTGCGATAAGTCAACTTAATTTGCTTGAATAAACGATATATAGTTATATATATATTATATATTATATATTATATATTATATATTATATAATATTATAGAATAATTACTTTCCAGAAACTTGGTCCAGGATTGCTGATCGTTCCTCTCGTTGGTATCGTCGATACGATCGTCATAGGAAAATCGTTTGGTACGAAACGATTTCTCATTTTTATAAGCCTAAGCATAATTGGCCTCTGCTATGATAGATTGCAGTTGATTTGAAATGATGATGATGATGATGATGATGATGATGATGATGATGACGAAGGCAGGTTCATTGGCTTTTACATCCCTGGGGATGCGATGAGTGAGGTGGTTTTCCGTTGCCTTCCTCACAGACAATGATGGGTAAGCAACTTGCCCCAGGTCGCTGCGCATCAGCTTATGTGCATGTATGTTTTATGAATGTTATCGTCGTCATCATCACCAACAGCAGCAGTTGCAACAACAACAACAACGTTAATAACTTCATCATCGTTGTGGTCATCGTCACCGTCTGTCTCAACATCGTCATATTTTCATGTAAGCTTCGTATAATCGTGATCTTCATATCTTCCTTTCGGTCAATTTAATTATCTTTGGCTTCCAATTAGGATAGGCCTTTAATTGTTATGAGACTTTCGGTGTAATGACACCACAGAGAGGTGAAACAATCGCTACAATGTTATCTGCATTATTATTTTTGTCTACGTTGTTTTTGTTTAAACAGCTAGAATGAACAAGTACCCGCTGATACCGAATCAGGAATTGATAGCACTGGGTGAGTACTTTCTGCTTTGAGTTTTGTAATAGGACTGCCTATAGCTGGAGAGTTGGAAGTTGACATTATCGAGTGAGCAGTTGACATATCTCGAGATCCAGCAAACACTCCTCTCGAAACAAAATGCTCGCTAAAGCCCTGAGTGCAGGGTCACCTTAAACCTGACGTTGTTCCGAGTGTCATATCATTTTCCAATTACCCCATTTCAATTTGACAACCCACCGGTCCACCAAGCACATAATTTTTATTTTATAGCTGCTTGCCTCTCAAAACTGCACTTAGCACTTACCAAATGCGGACTTATTCGTGACATCTCTGTGATTGTTTATATAGGTGCCGGAAACCTGCTTGGCTCCTTCGTTTCGGCCTTTCCAGTACAAGGAAGCTTCTCGAGGTGAGCCGATACACTTGGTGCTAATAACATAATTTGCATGTAGCCAGTTGATTTCACTCTTCGTATGTGCACTTGTTATAGCGCTCCCGAAAACAGCGCAGATACTGAATCGGAGTTTCACGCCGAAGCGCTGAGGCTAATAGCGAGTGAAGGACTGCCCAAGGTCCCTACGAGGCGGCTTGAGGTGGCAAAAGAATTTGGCAATTTAACGCTCTTGCAAATGATAACTCAAATTTCAACTCGATCTAACTGAGCCCAATCCTACGCCTATTATACATCAGTGGACTAACGAGTATCTGCAATGTTTGAAGTCTGATTTCCATTTTTGCAGATCTTCCGTTAACTGTCAGAGCGGAGTAAGAACTACAGGAGGAGGATTTTGGACAGGTAAATATAAGAAAGTTTAATTTTACACTCTGCAAATCACTGAAAACTCGTGGCAGTGCAGTATAAATCATTCTTTCATTTATATCCAAGCAATGCAGCTGGGGGACATTACAGCTATAAGTAATTTAAGCACTGAAAATAAGTAGGAACATTGTGGCACAAATTTTCAGCGCAATAGTTGTGGACTTTTGGAATGGTTTAGAATTTAGATGATGATACTGCCTCGGTAAACATTGTACAGGTGAGAAGAGAAAGCTGTGAAAATTACGATTTCATGTGAATTTTTTATTGCTTCCAAAAACAGACATGACGCCACCACCAGTCTGAAGGACTTAAAATCCTTGGTTATAATTATTACTGTGTGCAATTGAGGGGCTATAAAATTTACGATTACAATTACAATATGGTAAAATGTTATTGAATATTGAACAGGAGCTCTCGTGTTGCTCGTCATTGCCTTCCTTACACCCGTTTTCTATTACATTCCGGATGCTACTTTGGCTGCCGTCATCATCATGGCCGTAATCGACATGGCGGATTTCACTCTTCTCATCGAATTATGGGAGATCAAAAGTAATACACTCTTCTTTCATCCACTATCGATTAGTAGTCTACGATGTCTATCAGACCTGGTGTACGCTGAATTTTAGGGATACCACGCATAGCTTTCTCCACCTAGATTTAGGTTTTTCAGTCTTGTCTAGGTTTCTAGGATTTTTTCCTCAAGATCTAGCTTTTTTCATCTAAGGCTATTTCGTATTAAAACATATGTAGTGATTTTTTCATATAAAAATAATTTTCAGATTTTCAATCTAATTAAGTTCTGAGGATCTAATAATCACTTTTAATTCTAGTTGCATTATGAAAATAATTACTGTTTCAGTTCCAAATCAAATTATGAAAGGATTTTCTTTTTAGTCAAGTTCTGAAGTTTTTAAAAATAATTGATCTCTCAACTCGCAGTGCAAAGCACAACAGCAGCAGCTAAACCATTGCGTGCGACCTGTTAGGCTACATCACATATGCTTCAAATGGTTTGTCCAGTCTGGAAGAGCTATGAGCCTAATAAATTTTCTAAAGACTTGCACATTCAATTTAGTCACCGAGCAATCCGCAGAAGGAAAAATTAGTTTAGGGGGCCTATGCAAGCCGTGCCACAACAATTCATTCATTCATTTCAAGAATTTATATAGCGCCTCTTCAAGAAATCCACTCAGAAGCGCTCCCAGTCCAACCCAACCACGGTGAAACAAAAAAGTTTTAAGGAGCTTGTAGAACACTGACGAGTCGACCCTAGGCAGCAAGCGCATCTGCAACGGGAGACTATTCCAGACAGAAGGACCTACAACTGAGAAAGCACGACGCTGACAGGTTGATGATTCAACACGCGGGACCAAAAGCTTACCGCTAGAGGCAGAGCGAAGGGCTCTGCGAGAAAGGACAACAGATAATGGACAGCAGAGTTCACACAGATAAGTCGGGGCACAGCCAAGAAGACAACGCCAAACCAGTGAAGCAATTCTGTATTCGATGCGCTGTGAGATAGGGAGCCAGTGTAGAGTATCACGAATGTAAGATGAAACGGATGCATATTTGGGGATTCGACCAATTAGCCGGGCTGCAGAGCGAAGAACACGGTCAAGTCGGGATATCAATAATAGAGGCAAACCAACCAGAATAGAGCAACAGTAGTCCAAGCGGCTGGTAACAAAAGCATGAACAAGGGTAGCAGCAGAGTTCTCTGATAAGGAGCGAGAGATGACCCGTAGCTGACGAATTTGGTAGTAACAGCCACGAGTCAGCTGGTTGACATGTTTTGAGAAACTAAGTTCTTCATCAAGCATAACACCCAAGTCCCGGACAGAATCAAAAAAGTTAACATGGGGAAATGCTTTAGCCACGGCACAACGATCAACATTTGCCAGTCGTCTACGTCCACCCAACCAGATGAATTGAGTTTTGGAAGCATTAAGTAGGAGGCGGTTAGAGGCTAACCAGCTAGCCAGCTTATCCATAGCATGACACATTTGCTGAACTACTTCCAGACTATTGTCAGGGTGGCAGTGGGTGTACGCTTGAACATCATCAGCATAAAGCTGGTGAAAAAGACCACAAGATGTCAGCAGTGGTGTAATAATTTCAGTTATGGAAATAATTCTTGTTTGCGTTCATATTTTCCACTTTTTGTTGCGCATAGGACTATATCAGTTCTATTTTTTTTCTCTGACTGAAAATTCCTAATGTGTTTTCCTTAACGAAAGTGACACTGACTAGTAGACCACTCTTTCGATTTGCCTTTATTATGATGAAAAAAAATGTGCCAAAGAGGATCGGGAAGGATGGTAACAGAGATGACACGTTATCCAAAGTTTCCGGACCCCGAAACGTTAAGAGAAGACTGCTATTTCCGCTAGATAAATTTGCAATTAGGCATGCAATAATATTACAGTCTACAGGTTAAAGTTGTTATGACATTGTTATGACATTATATCATTGTTTTAGAAGTCGATCTTATTCCTTGGTTAATCACCTTCATCTTCGCATTACTACTTGGAGTTGACGTGAGTCATTCCTTTTAAAGTTTTTTAGATAATATTTCGTGAATTAGTGACCTAATTTGTTGAACATTCAGTTTTAGAACATTTTGACGTGTACAACTTTTTAGTCAATACTGCATTGCATTGTATTGTATCGTATTTGACCATTTACACAAGCGCTGAACTCTCAGCAGGAGTCTTTCGGAAGCGCTCCCAGTGCATGCTACACCGACAGATAAAGCAGAGGCGAGAGAGGACGAGGAAATAGTAGGCTATACCAGAGAGAATGACGGATCGAAATGATGAGAAAGAGTAAGTTGAGTAACCCAGAAAGGGAGTGATTCCGCTAAAGCTGGGCAACCATAAGCAGGAATTTTATATCAAGATGATGGAGTGTGAAGACTGTCGTTGATTTATAATCATACAATGATATTCATTCATTTGAACTTTGAAATGAGGGCAATATGCGATTTAAGTTATAATTATTACATTGCATTTGTGGATACGTGGACTGGTCAAGGAATTGCCAGCACAAGCCGCGCAGACATAGGTCTACTGTGCTGTTGTTTCACCGATAACTCTGGTCTACAATTAAACATATATTTTAAATAGCTGATTATAATTAAAGAGATTTAAATGGATTTAAATATATTTAAAATAGCTGTTGACTGTTTTCAGAATGGTCTTATCATTGGCATAATTGCATCTGTCTTCATTCTTATGTATCCGCCAGCTAGACCAAAAATCACGGTAAGCCTATTGTTTATCTGATTGCCATGTAATTAAGCCTACTTAGGCAATAATAGGCATGCATGCTATAGAGTAACATTCACGCATTCTGCGTAGGTTCAGGTGTAACTACATGCGAATCAATATTAGGCTTATATAAACTGGTTCAACTCTTCACTGATGAATAATTTTCGAATGTTTAAAGATAATAATGTAGGCCTACTTTACGCACATATTCATTGAAACCCCGAATGCAAACCCCGAATGGAAACCCCGAATAGAAACCCCAAATGGTACCCCGAGCGAAAACCTTAAATTGTTTCCTGACTAGACCCTGGTTCTAGCAATCAATTTATTAAGGATTTAAGAATTTTTCATTCATTTATTTTATTTAATATACGCATTTTATTGCCGAACGAAAAAAACCACGGGTTTCTTAGTGTGAGTATTATCGTGTCGTATGTCCACTTTTGTGAATTCCGAGAAAAACGAGGTAGAAGTTTCGAAACTTTGGACGGAAATTTTAAAAAATTAGTGCAATAAAACTTCAGGAAATAACTTCATATTAAAGCATCGACATTAATTAAAGGATGTTGCACTAAAATTAAACTGAAACTTAAAATGGTTTTTGTGAAATTTTGGAAAATGTTGTATAAAATGGAATTAAATCAATTGCAAGTCATCCTGACGTGAGAAAATTTTTAAAAAATATGTGTTAATAAAAGCAAGCAATATACAATCAATTGTGACTTTGTTCGTTTCAATTTTCGCAAGTTTAATACCCTTTTTTAAATAAAAGAACGTTTTTATTTCCTGGACATACGACACTATGATACAACGAAGTGAGATGTCGTATCTCCATCGTCCAATCAACGACGAGCTTTTATGGACATACGACAATGCACTTTTAAACCGTGAATGCGGCACCTTGTCGTATCTCCAATTTAATTGGAGATACATGGACATACGACAGGTAGTTTTCGGTGAATATCTTTAAAACGACTCGTCGTATCTCCTAACGGTTAACAGTGAAGAAAGATAAACAATTTTTTGCTACAAAACAAGTCTAAACTCGATTTTGAAAAAAATGGACATACGACAAGATAATCCTCACACGACGAGTGGACAATTTAAAGCATGATTGGCCTGTTTTTCTTAAAGTTATTCTGAGTTGAAGTAGCCTACTGTAAACTATTTCTGTTGTGCGGTTATTTCCTGTTTGTCATTTTTAACAGACGGTTAGTCTTGATACTGACTCGACAAAGGCAGAAGACTACTCAGTGCAAAAAGTAAGTACTTCAAGGGACTCAGAGCAGAAGGCTATTCACCTAAATTTGTAGTAAACTCCATACTAGGAGAGTTGTTTGGTCGCTGAGACAGTGTCTTCATTCTTTTTGATGTCTCGACCTCGGGTCCAACTGTCTCGGTCTCAGTCTCCAGGTCACTGTCTCAACGTTTTGGAGACTGGCGAACGTCTTGTTTTTTGGGGAAGCTCTTTCCGTAGTTCTCGCGCAAACTGTTCTCAGGTCTATTAATTTTTGGAATTTATTTCGCTCTAAAAGTTACATCGCTGGTGTACATGTAAAGCACTTAAGTAAATATAAAACTAGTAGGCATATAATGCTAATAGACTAATTAGTTTATAGTTATATAAACAAGTCGGGAAACTGGGAGACTAATCCGTGAGTTACTAGTATTTTTTATTCGGAAATGTGTGCCCTGCTCTACGGAATAAATATCGAAAGCCTCAGTCTTGACTATTGAACTGTCTCGAACTGTCTCAGACCTTGTGTCTCGGTCTCCGGTCTTGGAGCCTATAATGATTGTCCCTGTCACAATTTCGGAACCCACTCTCTTGGTTTCGGTCTTGCATACAAGTCTGAATTCTTAGGAGTATAGAGTGGATAATTAAAATAATTTTAACAACGAAATCGGGAATCATTCTGTCGTATATAGGGCCTAGATAAAGAATTGAAATGCATTCGAAACCTGACAATTTTCCTTGTGGTCGTGTGCTCTATTTATTATCATCACAGGACTGCAGCAGTGTCTGGTGTTGTTAGTATCGTAGGGTAAAAGACCGTTTATCTATTTTGATGTCAATGTAATTCAGGCTTTATCGCGTGTCTTGTTTTGCCTATTGAAGTGCAGATCAACGTTAATTCTGGTCTTGTACAGGGGGACTACACAGTCTTAGAAGTGAACCAAGGACTGGTCTTTCCAAGTGCTGAACATTTCATGAAGAAAGTCCTAAGAGGAATGCTTGCAGGTAAAACATTCATGCTCTTTCTGCATTCGTCTCTTTCAATGATTGTCTTCAATCAACCAATCAATCAATCAATTATCCAATCAATCAATCAATTTAATCATCCAATCAATCATCAATCAATCAACTAATCATTCAATCAATCAATTATCAAATCAATCAATCATTCAATCAATCATCAATCAATCAATCAATCATTCAATCATTTATTCAATCAATCAATCAATCAATCGTTCAATCGATCAATCAATATTAGTTTGATATAGAACCTCTTTAGGATACCCACTCAGCGTACTAGACTTAAAGAATATATAAAATGGTTTTGCAAGCATCCACTCATAATATTAGGTCCTATCTTTAGTATAAGTATATCGAAACTGATTTCTAACATGTGTTGCAACTGCATATTCCACGATTGATTGAATGATTGATTGATTGATTGACATTTTTCAATCAAAACCAGGCGGACCGGAAGTTTACCAATCCGTTATACTTGACTTCACTCACATTACCGGAATTGATTCCACTGTCACTCGGGTAAGTTTCATATTCGGATATTTTCGCATTCGCACGGTTATACATCCAATTAATCAAATGTACATAATACTACATATACTGTTACAGTACTTCACAGAGGTCTTTACGGTAGCGAGCTGGATTGGTAATTCGACGATTGTTTGTTCGAATTTCCTGAAGCGATTCCCAGAACTGGGGAAGTTGCTTGTAACACTTGTCTCGGTTATCTGAATCGTCCATGGCGTTAATGGCGTCAAGCGTAATATAATGCCATTGCAGTATTTCCAAAGCACCTTCTCCCAGTAGGACTACAATATAGTCAGTGGCAGTATGGAGACTTCTTTCGATGCGTGCCTGCGTTCTTTGAGCTCTGATGTATGAAAAATTATGTTGTTTTACAGTGTATCGAACAACTGTGCGAAGATTTCCATGCAGCCGGAGCAAAGCTTGTGCTCTGCAATGTCCAGGTATAATATAGGCCTATATTTTGATATTGCTCCCTGTGCCTGGTCCATCGATCTTGAAGATCTGGCCTTGTATTTGTTTGCAAAAGCTAGTGTCCCACACCACACACCCATGTCTAGATATATTTAGATATGGCCGGACACACCCTGAGGATTGTAACAAGGTCAGCTGCTTTTTTGAAGTGTAAGCCTAATGACATGAAATTGGTCTAATTAATTGTAAGAAAGGGGATCGAGATTAAAACAGAAGAAACAGAGTCAGAACGAAACAAGAATTGGCCTTGATGGAAGACAGAGAGAAAAACGCCTAGAGATATAGGCCTATGCAAAGGCACAGATTGTCATGTATAGATATTAGAAACAGACAATCTGTGTGTGCATGTGTGCGTGTGCGTGCGTGTGTGCGTGCGTGTGTGCGTGCGTGTGTGCATGTGTGCGTGTGTGTTTGACACCCCCCCACACACACCCACACACACAAAGAATTAACTTTAAAGGTTCTAGGGAGTGGCGCACGCACAACGATAAGCACCGAAATTATCAGATAGTCAGAGAGTGAGACAGCGAGAGACTGTCGAAGAATCAATGAAACACACAGACATGAATAGAAATAGAGAGACACATATAGGCCTGGAAACACACAGACATGAATAGAAATAGAGAGACACATAAAATTGTCTCCATCATTGATCTTTCCTCTCCCACCATCTGCAGTATTTCTTCGTTTGTCTTGTGTTCCATCCAGCTGACACGCTTCATTCTTCGCCAAATCCACATTTCGAAAGCCTCCAATCTTCTTATGTCATCCTTTCTCATTGTCCATGTTTCTGACCCATACAGGACCACACTCCACACCAGCGTCTTGACCATCCTCTTTTTAAGGCTCATATTTAGTTTTCCTCTGAGGAGTTCCCCTCTTTTGTTGAATGCGTCTTTTCCCATGGCTATTCTTCTTTTTATTTCTATATGGCATTTTGCATCATCTGTGACCATACTTCCTAGGTAGCAGAATTTCTCTATGTGATCTATAAATTAAATCGATCTACTGTAGGTGTGTGTTTTTGCAGCCCCAGGTCCTCAAAATCTTGCTGAAAGCGAAAATTAAAGACGTGCATTACACATCAACAAGAAAAGAAGCAATTGAATTTATAAAAGGTACGTCAGCTGATGTCTTAGGTCCATGATACCCTTTCTTTTCTTTCCAACCAGAATTTCTTTTCCACCACACAGTATACCATGCAGTCCCATTGCTTATGTTTCCATAGGCTAATACTTGCTTTGGTTTATAGAAAAATCAACGATTAGACAGATTTGTTTTATACTCAATAAATAAATTTGTGACTTAATAGAACTTCTAACAGGGAGAGAGAGATTGGGGAGGAAGAAGAGAGGGAGAGGAGAGGGAGGAGAGAGGGAGGAGGTAGAGGGTGAGGGAGGTAGAGGGAGACGGAGAGGAAGACGGAGAGCGAGAGGGAGAGGCAGAGGCAGATGGAGAGGGAGAGAGAGAAAAGAAAGAGACAAATGGCGACAGAACGAAAGAGAAAGGAGAGACAGACATACAGACAGAGACAGAGAGAGACAGAGAGAGAGAAAGAGAGAGAGCGAGAGGGTGGGAGGGAAGGAGAGAGGGATGGAGGTTGGGAGGGAGGGAGGGAGACATACAAACTGAGGTTGGCAGTAAGGGGGAGAGATTTAGCGCCTCCTATTAGAGATCTTGAAGGGGCGCTATAAGTAGAGGCCCAATAAGGCGGCTGACTCATTCGACCAGTACAGCCTTGACTTTCGCCAATTTGACCAGTACAGCCTTGACTTTCGCCAATTTGACCAGTACAGCCTTGACCTCTGTCCATTTGACCAATACAGCCTTAAAAATTGAGTGCCCGCACAGTTTGACCAATACTAGCCTTACTTTTTCAAATTCGATGTCTGGCGTAAAAAAGTAAAAAAGTAAAAAAGTAAAAAAAAATTTCTCTGGCGTATATAAAATAACTGAAAAAATGGAATATACGGCTCGGCCTAAAGACAAGATATCCCAATATAAAATGGACTACTCATCGTATAATCTGAAAGAATTACGACAAATTCCTAAACAGAGAGGACAAAGAGGATACTCGAGTTTGCGAAAAGCGGAACTCATAGCGTTCATATCGCAGGGAGATCGACTAGGCGCTCGGGCCCGGGCCAACAAAGCACCGGCGCATACTCCCGCCACTGTGCGAGAATTGCGCGAAATTGCGAAAAAGAGAGGTGTGCGAGGATACTCGAGATTAGCAAAAGCGGAACTTACGGCATTCTTGTCTAATACTTGGAAATTTTTGAACACGGGGAAAAATAAAATAGTTTTTTCGGATTGGCTGACTCGCGAGATTAGTCAGTTACCCCCGCAAATAAAACCGCCCATTCATAGGTTCAAACTTCGAGAGACTGCGACGGCTATCAAAGGGTTTACAAAAAGATACACGATCGATGGCAACAACGGGATCGATGTTGCAACTTTTCTCAAGGCTGTAAGACCGCAGGTAGTTAGGTTGCTAGGGAAAAATCGCGGGGTAAAAGTTCAACTCGATCTCATGTGCGTAATGGAGAAAGTAGATATGAAAACCGGCGAAGTAGTAACGGCTGAGCCTAATTTCAAATCAAAGAGTGATATTATTTTAGAAGCAACCGATGTGAGGGAAATATATACCAACGCAGCGGATAAAATTAAGGAGAGCATGGCAAGTTTTCAGATGCGGGGGAGTAATTGGAGATTCAAAACCGTTTTGAAGTTGGATATCGATACAGTGATATATAAACCATTGAAAGGTAGTTCTTATATTCCACTTCCAGATTATTTGGCGAATAAAAAGGCTATTATTAATATGAAGAACGAAGACGATGAATGCTTCAAGTGGTGCGTAACGAGGGCTGTAAACCCAGTTGACAAAAATACAGAAAGAATTACGAAAGAATTAATTAGACAGTCTGAGGAACTCAATTGGTCTGGTATCGAATTCCCAGTAGCGGCGGATGCTAATGTGATAGGTAAGTTTGAAAAAATAATAATATTAGTATTAATGTTTTTGGTTACGAGAGAGAAGTGAATGTATTCCCACTATATATATCAAAACATGGGAATGATAGGTGTGTAGATCTATTACTCATTTCTGATGGAGAAAAGAAGCATTATTGCTGGATCAAGAATTTTAACAGATTGCTGGCACTACGAACAGAAAAATCCCATAATTCAATGCACTATTGTAGAAGATGTTTAATCGGTTTTAGAAAGGTAGAATCGCTTCGCAAACATACTGAGTACTGTTCGCAGCAGGACGCCCAACGAATAGAACTTCCGGAACCTGGGACTATGCTAAGTTTTACACATCACTATAGAAAGATGCGCGTACCGTTTGTGTACTTTGCCGACTTTGAGTCGTTCATCAAACCTATCGGTACATGTCAACCCGTTCCTAGCACGTCTTACACCAACAAGTATCAAAAACATACGCCCAGCTCGTTTTGTTATCATTTGAAATGCTTCGACGATGATGTTTATTCCCAAGAGCCGGTGCGGTTTACAGCTGAAAACGAAGATGATGATGTTGCTCAGTTATTCATAGACTCTATCGAAGAAAATGTAAAACGAATATACAACGAGTTCAAATTCCCCAAGAAGATGATATTCGGCAAGAAAGAGCAGGTGCTCTTCGACTCGGCTACTGTTTGCCATATATGCGAACGAGAATTTATAGGCGAAGAAAAACCGGTGCGAGATCACTGTCATTTGACTGGAAAATTTAGAGGTGCCGCTCACAACCTTTGTAATCTGAAATTCAAAGTCCCCAAGTTCTTCCCCGTCGTATTTCACAATTTGACAGGTTATGACAGCCATTTATTTATCAAGAAATTACGAGGTGAACACGGCGAGAAAATCAAATGCATTCCCTGCAACGAAGAAAAGTATATCTCATTCAGCAGAGAGGTCGTCGTCGATAAGTTTGTAGACAAAGATGGAAAAGAGAGAGAAGTCAAGCGCGAATTACGTTTCATCGATAGTTTTAGATTCATGCCCTCGAGTCTCGACGCGTTATCGAAAAATCTTCAGAAAGATCAGTGCAAGAATTTAGGGAAATTTTTTGAAGGTGAGAAGCTGGATCTTTTACTCAGAAAAGGCGTTTACCCGTATGATTACGTCGACGGTGTTGAAAGATTAAACGAAACCGAATTGCCGCCGAAACATGCCTTCTATTCAAAATTAATCGATTCGGGTATTAGTGGAAAAGATTACGCGCACGCGAAAACGGTATGGGACAAATTTGAATGCAAAACATTACGCCAATATCACGACTTGTACAATTTATCGGATGTTCTATTATTAGCGGATGTGTTCGAAAACTTTAGAGACGTTTGTATGAAGCACTACAACCTAGATCCTGCGTGGTACTACACTAGCCCAGGACTTGCATGGGACGCGGCGTTGAAGACGACTGGTGTAGAGTTGGAGTTGTTGAGTGACTACGATATGTTACTGATGATTAAGCAGGGAATACGAGGAGGTGTCAGCACGATTTCGCATCGATACGCGAAAGCGAACAACGAGTACATGGGAGAAGCTTTCAATCCCACCCAGCATTCAGTATTCATTCCATACTTGGACACGAACAACTTGTATGGATGGGCGATGTGCAAACCGTTACCAACTCATGGGTTTGAATGGATGAACGATGACGAATTGAATGATTGGAGAAACATTACCGAACGAGATGGAGTGGGATGTGTGTTAGAAGTCGACTTAGAATATCCAGAGGAATTGCACGACCTGCATAATGATTATCCTCTCGCTCCGGAGAGTGTAAAACCTGCGGGATCGAATGTCTCAAAACTAATTCCAAACTTGAATGACAAAGTAAAGTACGTCGTTCATTACGAAAATTTAAAATTGTATGAAAGTCTCGGATTGAAAATCGTAAAAATACATCGAGGAATAAAATTCGTGGAAAGTGCCTGGCTGAAAAAGTATATCGATCTGAATACCAACCTGAGAACGAAAGCTACGAATGATTTTGAGAAAGACTTTTTCAAGCTGATGAACAATAGCGTTTTCGGTAAAACAATGGAAGCTATCGAGAATCGAGTTGACATACGATTGGTGAGTGATGAGAAGGAAGCTATCAAGCTAGCCGCGAAAACTAATTACGACAGACGAACGATTTTCGATGAAAACCTCATCGCCGTTCACATGAAAAAGACCAAGTTGTTTTACAACAAGCCGATATATCTAGGGATGTGTATATTAGACGTCAGTAAGACGCTCATGTATGATTTTCATTATAATTACATCAAGGCCAAGTACGGAGATAGGGCCAAGCTATTATTCACCGATACCGATTCTTTGGCGTATGAAATTAAAACGGAAGACTTCTACAAAGATATTTCCCGTGACGTCCAAAGTATGTTCGATACTTCAGACTATCCGAGAGATCACCCATCTGGTATAGAAACGGGTGTAAATAAAAAAGTGGTTGGTATGTTCAAAGACGAGGCCGCAGGAAAACAGATTGAAGAATTTGTCGGACTGCGATCCAAGTTGTACTCTTACAAAATGGCGGGTGAAGACTACAAGAAATGTAAAGGCGTGAAAAAGAACGTCGTCAAGAAATCAATCACTCACGCAGATTACAAAGACTGCGTGTTTACGAAAAGACAACAGTCGAGGGCGATGAACGTCATTCGATCCTACCGCCATGAAATTTACACCGAAGAAGTAAATAAAATAGCTCTCTCAGCAAACGACGACAAAAGAGTAAAAATGGACGATGGGATCCACACCCTAGCCTATGGACACTACACGCTGAAAACTAAACAAAATAAAGAATAATTTACACTAATATAAAATGGATGCGGCAAAAAAAGTGTGTAGCAAATGCAAAAAAGAAAAAAGCTTGGACGAATTTCACAAAGATAACACACAGAAGAGCGGGTATTACCCCAGCTGTAAAATTTGTAAAAATGCCAAAGTAAAAGAGCTTGCGCACAAATACGCAAGACAGGAAATTAGGGAGGCAAAAGACACAAAAGTTTGCAGCCGGTGTAAGGTAAGTCAGAACATATCGGAATACGTCAACAATCGATTTCAAAAAGATGGAAAGGCGAATGAATGCAAAAAATGTAGACATGAATATTATTTCGCCTGCGTAGAAGCTCGAAAGCTCATTAGTTTGTGAAACATCTAGATGAAATATTAAAATGAGCTATACAACTGTGAAAAACATAAATGTCGAAGGTGTTATTCTCACAAATCATCCGTTGACGAATTTTGAACTACTAGATGCCGCGAAAAAGCTCAATATCCCTAATTTCCGGGGAGTATTTCTCAGAGACGAGCTGCCGAAGAAACCTAGACGGACTGAATGCGGGATATTGAATCTAGACGATTCTAATGGAACCGGCTCGCACTGGGTCGCTTTTTCAAAAAACGGCAAGGACAAAATACATTTCGACAGCTACGGCCTGCCCCCTCCTACAGAACTGGTAGAGTATTTACAGAGTCCCGTGTACTACAATAGCGAGCGTATTCAGCCCGACAACGAAGTGTTTTGCGGCCATCTATGCCTGCACGTCCTGAAAAAAACATGTAAAGATGGAGTGACTTTTCAAGAAGTTATAAACAGCCTGCATTGAAAATTATATTCAGATGTAAAAAATGCCTGTTGATAAATTTGGACATACAGATTCAGAATCTACGCAAAGAGTAATTGCCGGGGGAGTTACTGAAAGTCAAGTAAATAGTACTTTTCTACGGCTAGATGGAGCAAACCCGGCGACTGGCGACCTAAATATGAGTGGTCATACTATTAGAGGTCTGCCTACAACGAATACAGCGAATACAGCGAATACTCTGGAAGCGGGAATAGATGAGGCTGTGAGTCGGGGGCAAGTAATAGATTTACTGCGGAATCACGACGACGTCCCGACCGACAATAATCATTTGACGAATAAGAAATACGTCGATGAACAACTTACTTCGAAAGTGGCGACAGTGGTAGGGCCCGCGGTTAGTGCTTACAGTTCAACTCAGCAGGCTATACTCGCTAGAACTCACACTGCAGTTACTTTTGATGTAATAAGATGTGGTACCGCAAGACATGGTATTGAACAGGGTATCGGAACGACTTCTTTCTTCCCCAGTAAAGCCGGGTACTATATCGTTTCGGCGTACATAGAATTTTGTAACAATAGTAATTCCGCGTATGGCACCGTCCACCTGTATAAAAATGGGGTGTCGTACATGCAGATTGCGGGTGGAGGGAGCACGAAAGGTTCGCAAAACCATTCAATCGGTAGTAACATAGTTTTTCTAGACGAGTTCGATTACGTCAACATACACGCTTTTTCGTCCATCGCTACGAACATTTTGTGTAGAGACTTTTCGGCGGCATTCTTGCGACCCTAATTAATAATAAATTATTATATTCAAAATGCCTGTTGATAAATTTGGACATACAGATTCAGGATCTACTCAAAGAATAATTGCAGGAGGCGTTACGCTGTCCCAAGTAAACAGTACTTTTCTAAGGTTGGATGGAGCAAATCCGGCGACTGGGAATCTAAATATGGATGGCCATCATCTCGTAGGGTTACCGACTGATTACCCTTTTACGGGTAACGGGGGCGACGCTATTAGTTCAGCCCAGGCTATCGCCCTAGTCGCAGATAAAATCACTAATAGCGTCGAGCCTGCCGGTATTAGAGATTACGTTTCGGGTATGAGGGTATCTCCGGGCAATCTAGTGAGAAATACGACGAGCGGCATTACATATAGGTTTGAAGGAACGGCTGGAGCAATAACAGCGGCACCAGCATTGTCACCGAATTGGAGGCCTACAACCGGACCGGCTATTTGTGTGTTGAGAGAGGGTGAAGGGGGAGCATATGTAATCGTAAGTGGTGGCGCATTCTCGGGCACATATGCAATGCATGGTGGAGCATTCGGAGGCGTATATCTAATGCACCATCAACTAACGGTCGTTGCCATCAATACGGATTCAGCGTATACGACGTCTTTGAGCTTAATAACTATTCCTCGTACGGGCGTATATCGACTTGGTGGATTCGCGAATTTCATGATCGGAAATGACAGTCCGGGCGAAAAAATAATCAGAATTTCGTATGTCAAAGACGGGGTACAAAGTAACGAACTTTTTGAATGCATGGCTGGCGGATCAACGGTTGGCAGCGAAATATCGCTCGTATTACCAACCGTCGCCATATTTTTCAACGTCAACGATAAGCTCGGTATGAGGGTATATTCTGTCATATCCGGAAACAGGGGCGGAACCAGTTGCCTTCTTCTCAGGGGCGGAGCCGGATTGCAGGTCGAGTTTTTGTACTAGGTAACCGTAGATACCTATCGTTCATATACGTACGATAGGTATCTGTAAGTCTCATTATTCTTCATCAACCATTCTATCATGAACTTCAATATACCACACTCATTTTCTGTCCGTCCGATTGAAACCTCAGTAACTTGTCTGAAATCACCATTGCGTATGCTTCCGTATTAGCCGGCGGCGCCGTATTGAACGTGCCTTTGATCTGGATATCGACCACCGATGACTTCAGACGCTCGGATTGCTTGCTCACGTCAAACACCATAATCGGAAACAGATCTTTGAAGTCCGAGGGTGTGATATTGCATTGTGTCATTAGTTCGTCCATTCCATAGTATTTTTCACTGAACGCGGCTGCTGCTCGGTACGCCCGCGCGAATTGTTGATTCGGAAATGATAGGTTGTAGTCGACAACTGGGTATCGGTCTTGGTTCATCATCACGAACATGTTCTTCAGATCGCAATGATTGAAAATGGATGGATTGCGTTCTTGATCGCCGCTTTTGTCGGTTTGAAAACCCAAGATGATGTACCTAGGTTTCTCAGGTAATGTCTTGACGCTAAGTCTCCAGCTAAAATTAGTCGACTGTGCGACGGAGGTGGTATCGCATTGACGGGCTCTGTACGCAACTGGCAGCGACGCTTTCGATTCGATCGTTTTGTACAATTGCATCTTCTCCATATCCGCGGGAATAACGTGCGGCATGAACCATGAGATTTTGTCTAGCCTAACCTTCCCTGCACCCGCGGCGGCGAGTCTAAAAATTGCATCATCATCGGCTTTGCGAACCAGAGTTAGCGTATGTTTCACACCAAAAACAACCTTGTCGTAATCATCGCAAAATCCGAAAATATGCTTCAATGGAACTACAAAGCTGAAAGTACCTTTGGCATTTGGTTTTTGAATTATATACGACTGTCTCACGGCGAAACCTTGATTATTCGCGATAGCAGCCGTCGCCCCGCTGTCCTTGTACCACAACTGATTCAATCCTTGAGCTAGTTGAAAATCATTCGGGTACTTGAGTAATCCGAGCATCGTCGTTGCTTGACCTGGGTGAAATATCGATTCAATTTCCTGATTCGACAGGGAATACGAAATTTGGCTGAAAAGATGCATGAGCCCATTATTCGTAAGAGTTGCTTCATCGGCATTGACGTAGAAGGTGTTGTCTGCCTTCGTCAATCTGCCCTCGAACAGCAGGTAAGATTCTGCCGGATGACAAAATAGATCTTGAAGTTCGATGTTTATTCTAATCTCGCCGGAGGTGTTTAGATTCGCCCCCGATATCGGCTCATACTCGTACCATTCGTAGCGTTCGACGCTTTCATCGCTCAATGGTTGTTCGGTAAATCTCAGAATATCAGATGATTGCATTTTTACTACTACGCGATAATATTTTTTACGCGACCTTCATTCCGGCGCCGTTTAGCGAGCGTACTAAATCTTGTATCGACATGGCGCCGTTCTTCTTCAGGCCATCACCCATCATCAGATTATTAATATTCGGGATATTTGGGATCGACCCGACGCTGCCGACGCCACTCAGCCGCTCTAAAATTTGTCTAGTTTCTGGTGTAACAGCCTGTTTCTGAGGAGTAGGAGCAGGAGTAAACAGTTTGGTCACTGCTTTGTCCACTAATCGTTTGCCGGCATCGATTGCGGTTGTTTTCCCAACATCGATGGCCTTTTTCCCAATTTCTTTCGCCGCGTCTTTACTCGCGTTGAGAGCGGTCGTTGCTAATTGTTTGGCGGCGTTCGACGTTACTAGTCGTTTGAAAAATCCCGAAATTGTATCGAATATTCCCGAGCCTCCGATAACGTATTGTTTTCTATACCTCCTTCTATTAATGACTTGCATTTTTTCTGCATTTTACAATGTCGACATTATATTTTTGTAAGCATCTTTACTCAGCACTTCCTGCCTCAATAACGCGTCGCACATCGCCACGATCTCGTTTCTCACGCCGGTATTACCTGCTTTGAAGCTTTGAAATCGTAGTTCTAGCTGTTTCGCTAATACGTTTGGATCTTCGGAAATAACGATTACACCGCCCACACCTTTGCCCGCTGTCGGTGTATTGCGAGCCCTCTTTTCCCATATCGGCTTGATAATTTCCCGATATTTGACGCTCGCAGATGCTTTCGGTTTGTTGGGATTTTTTGGCTGTCTGATAGCATCCGACGCGAGTAGAATCTCGGCGTAATCGTCTCTATCATTATTATCGTATATCGACGCGTTCGGCTGTTTCATCGTCAACAGCTCCCAAAGCCCCGGTGTTCCGCCATACGTCTTATTTCCAACCGTCACATCGTCTCCTTGAATAAAAATCGGAGTGTCGCCGATGTAGAATTGACCATTTTTTGATCGTATTCCGAACGTCGTATCTACGATTTTTCTATCGGAGGCGTATTGATGAAGGTACTTGGTGGCTACATCACCTAATTCTAAAGTTCTAATATCCTCAGTCGGATCGTCGCTATACGCTTCTATCGAGGGATACTGAGGAAATTGAATCTTCAACGAAGCGGGTAGCGTCTGTAGTGCGTTTGTAGTAGCTATCGAGTTTTCTTTGATGGCGGATAGTAAGACATTTTGCTCTTTGGAAATTGCAGATTGCGAATCGACGATAGGCTTGTACAGCTTGGTTAGTTCTTGCTGCAACCCCGAATCCCCCAATCTCTCCGATAAAAAGTTCTGTTGAATATTCTTCTTGGATTTCAGAAACTCTTCGACTATGAAATTTCTTTTCGCCGGGTCATCTATCTTTAGAAACGACATTTTTAATAAAAATTTTAATGTTTTTCGACATGTTTTTCGACGTGTTTTTCGACGTGTTTTTCTACATGTTTTTCGACATGTGTAAAAACACAAGTTAGACGTATTTTCAGACATAGCGACATAGGTCTACATAGGTCTACAAAACTCTACAGGTCTACATGATTTCATACATGTTCACGTTAGTCGTCTTTCTACTAGATTCGGTATTTTTCTCAAACATGCTTTGAAAGGACTGCCTGACTTCCTCTCTTCCCCGATCGATGAGAGATTGTTTCGTTTCCTCGTCCATCGCAGCTGCCGCAACTTTCGACTTACTTTTGATTTCTTCTTTCATGCTATTGAATTTTTCAATCTCGCTTAGAATCAGAGAATATTCCTCGTCTGAAATATGATCATCCACGAGTGCTTTTGAAATATGGTCGCTGATCGTGTTGAGCTTCGCATCAGCTAGCGTTTTGATCTTTTCATGCTTCTCCCCCTTGAGGGCGAGCTTTTTACAGATTCGGCTGCCGATTATACTCAATAGCCCCGCACCTAGCGCTGTCCCTTCCATAGCGATGGCGATGGGGGCTGCAATTATGGTGGCTAGTACACCGATTCCCGAAATTCCGAGCCCCATCGTGACCACCATGAGGAAGCTGTCTACTACGCCGATTACGCTCACACTTCTATGGTACTTTTTACTCAACGTTGCTCTTTTATCGCGTTCTTGCTCGATCTCCTTTTTGATTTCACTAATCTTTTGAAGTCGATACGTTTGTGCGGACCCTGCGGCTATTTGTATTTCACCTTCCGGCGCAGAGGGCGTTATATTTGTTAGGTTTGGATAGAGTTTGATGCCTTCGTATTCCATTCTTTTATTTATTAGCAATATATTTTTTTACTGTTGATAATTTACACAGCATAGCGAATCTCCTTCGTTTATCGTTACTGCCGAATCGGAGTTGTTTTGAATGGAAACTATGATATCATCAATCACATCTTCTGAAATCACTCCGTCTAGTAGACTGCATCGTCGTTCTTTGATACTCTGTCTGAGGGAAACGAGGCAAAGACCCGCCCACATTTCTACACCGAGTCCAAGCCTTAGCGTATTTGCCGCCTTTGGTTGTATCGTAATATCATTCTGCGCAAAAATCTCCCATCGCAGACCCCCTAGTTGTCTTACTGGGACGCGAGTAGCGCCGCTCGTAATCTTCCAAAAGACTGAAACGGGCTGCGTTCTAACCTCTACCGGCCTAGTTGGTTTTGTTCCAAATTTGTGTATTGGTCTCGACATTTTACATATGATAATTTATAATATCATGCCGAGAATCGGAATGTTTCGAAACGGCGAGTTGGGGCCGAGCAAAAGTCCTTCACCACTCACATAGCCCGACCCTGTTTTCATGTAAAGCCCGGATGCCCTTATCGATGCGCCTTTTTGCCACGGAGACAAGTACAAACCAGATCCAGCTGGTCTTATTTTGCACGCTATGTCACCTTTCTTGACATACATTACACCCGAACCGCTGATTTTATCGACAAGTTTCGATCCAGCCGCAGCACCTAACCCACCTAATGCGCCCTGTGCTAAACTAGGCAGTACGCTACCAAGAAGGAACCGTCCTGCCGTCGCTAGAAACGGAAGTATAGCGCCTATGAACCCGCCCTCGACTTTCTTGTTGTGCTCCAATTGCGTTTTACTCATTTTAATAATCATGCCAGTTCCTTTTTGGTAGGCTGCTGCCATTTTATTGATTTGCGCCTGGGTGAGAGCCAAAACGTGTTCGCCATTCAAATCATCGTGCGATAGTTTGATGCTCACGCCGGTTCCCGCTTCAAGTGATCTTTTAATTTTGTCTTGTTGCGCTTCTGAAATATTAACTTTTACGCCCATGTAACGATTCATTTTACTAATAAATTACAAAAACTTTCAAACTTCTCTGATGTGAAATCGAATCGCCAATTCTTCACCTCGAAGATTTAGTAGGTTCCCGTGTTGGTCTGTGAGCCTCGTTTCCATCGTTGAAATTGTAGACAGCAAAATCGGGAGATATATCAAATTATGCGGCACTTCGATAATCTTGTAACCCGGACCTACGTTTGGGAAAAAAGAATATATCACGTTTTCCGATGTTCCGTTAGTGTACGAAGACCCGATAATGTCGCTGGTCACTCTCAGGCTGCTTACACTCATTATATTCACCAAGTCCTCCGATTCATTGTATCCGCCCGAATAGATCCATCTGTTGAAACCTAGAACCTTTCCAATCGAATTCTTTGGCGTAAAGTCAACCATATACTCTCCTTCTATATTTACCACAGACCTCAGCGTATTGGTGTTTGGCGCTATTGAGATACAGTAAGCGCCATTTACTCCGTCGTAATGCCCATTCCCCTTCATCACTCTCTGTATATATTCGTTGATATCCGTTATTTCATAGCAACCCTCTGGAACTGCAATGTTTACCCACTGTGAGTCGCGATTTGGGGAATACCGAAAGACGTTGTTTGTCGCGTCGATATTTGGAAAAGAATAGTACGTCTCGAGGGCAACTAAGGCCATTTCATATTTCTTATTCTTCTCCAGTTCGAGTAGTGGATTAAACTTCGTTCTGATTCGCGTGCTCTTTTCGCTGAGAAAAATGGAAAATGATGTTTTTGGTTCCGTGTTGCAGGCCGTCTTTTCCGTGTTTTCCGATATCTGTTTGAGAAGCGATGATTCCATTTTTACTATACAATACAATTTTACAATGGCGGATCCTCGATTATATAAAATTCGTCGAGTCCGCATCGGTATTTACCATTGTACTTGTCGCTAGTCAGGTCTAGAACCACGAATCTATGAGGTTGTTCCCATACTGTTTTGCATAGTTTTCGAAATTCATCTTTCGACATGTCTGTACTCACGTGATCGTTGTAAATATTATTGCAATTTTTCAGGTCTTGTTTGAACAGGCAAATAAAGTTTGCATTTTCTCTGATTGTTTGGCGCGGTAATTTGAAATAATTCTGGGCGAGGTAAAAACAATCTACATTGCTATGCCTCCCCCGATTATAATACGTTTCGCATTTGTTTTGTTTTTCCAATTGAAGATCATCAAAAATCATCAGGTTCTTCTTTTCAGCGCTCAAATCTCTCGGGTCTGGTACATCATCGGCGCTCTCAAAGAACTTGGCAATTATATCGGATTTAGCTTCTGAGTTTTTTGCTAGTTCTTCCATTACAAGGTCTGGCGACGCATTTAGACCCACGATTTCATCTCGGTGCTCGAACAACCAAACGATCGCTTCTTTCGGCAATTTTTCTTCGTATGCTTTTTTAATAATGCGATATTCCGGTTGAAACAGAGAAGTACCGAATACCTGCAAGTTATTATAATCCAACCAGTCCGGCCTGAGTAAAAGATTGAGAAGAAGCGTCGTTTTTCCACACGCCGATTTCCCAACTATCAAACCGCGTATGCTTCTGGGTAACAACGGATTATTGAATCTTTTCGAGAGCGCTGTGCCCCAACTCATATCTATAATCTCCATTTTTAAAAATATATATTATTAAAAACGAAATGTATTGCGTAAAATGTAAACAACAGACCCAGACGAGAGATGTACAGAACGTCGTGTCTAATAATGGGAGATCGATGCTCAGAGGTGTTTGCGTCGTATGCGGGAAAACAAAAACTCAATTCGTGAAGGCGCCCGCTGTTGCGCAAGGTGGGGATCTAGTTAGTTCGCTGAACGCTGCCACTAGCAACATTAAATTACCTTGGGCTAAATTCCCGGGCGAATTACATCTGCCGGGCCATCAGTTTACTGGACCCGGTACTAGACTAGATTTGCGTCTGAATCCCAACGAAACGCCCAAAGATTGGAGCAAACCTATAAACAGGGTAGATAGTGCGGCGTATATTCACGACCTGACATACAATCGACACACTGATACGGCTTCTAGGAATGTCGCTGATAGAGTAATGATAAACCAGCTGAATAATATACCTAATCCAAGCGTGCGGGAACGAATAGAGAGGGCGATAGTCAAACCTATTTTGTCTGCTAAAACGAGTCTCGGGCTAGGTTTAAAAAAAGCCCAGAATTACAGCAGGACCTGAAATGGACTAATCAATTAGCGAATGAATTACACAAACCAGTAGTGAGAAATTTTAGGACGAGGCGGGTCCGTGTTGGCGGGATTGACCAGATTTGGGCAGCTGATCTAATCGACATGCAGGCTTTCGCTAGAGATAATGATGGCGTGAAATTTCTATTGACCGTCATAGATGTGTTTTCCAAGTACGGATGGATCGTTCCATTACATGACAAGAGTGGGAAGTCTACAGCTGATGGGTTCGTGAAGATACTCAGGGGTGGCCGACAGCCAGTCAAAGTTTGGTGCGACAAAGGGAAAGAATTTTATAATAAAAATGTGAAGAATTTAATCGAGTTGTATTCTACCGAAAACGAGGGAAAATCTTGTATCGTAGAAAGATGGAATAGGAGTATGAAAGATAAAATGTTCAAGTACTTTACTGCTAATTCAACGAGAAGATATATCGATGTATTAGATGAGATGGTTAGTAATTATAATGACACGAGACATTCTTCGATCAAAATGACCCCTGCGAAGGCTAGTATGAAAGTGAATGAAAAGACTGTATTTATGAATTTGTACGGCGATGAGATTTCAGGGCCTATTACACCAAAGTTTTCAGTCGGCGATCGAGTCAGAATAACTAGGAAGAAGAGCATTTTTGACAAGGGTTACTTGCCGAGATGGACGGAGGAGGTTTTTGTAGTATCTCAGGTTCAATATACAGATCCGCCAACTTACAAGATCACTGATTCTAATTCTGAGGAAATACAGGGGTCATTCTATGAGCAGGAGCTACAGAAAACAACTCAAGAAATATTTAGAATCGAAAAAGTGATTAGGAAGCGCGGGAAGAAATCACTCGTGAAGTGGTTAGGCTACCCAGACTCGTTCAACTCGTGGATCAATAACGAAGACTTGTTGACATTGTGAGACGATTATAAACCAACGGTGTAAAATCGTTTGCGATATTGCAATCCCGTATCTACGTCGTAGTCCACTCACGCTCTTACATCACACAGGCATGAGTTGCCATTGCATTGACAATTAACGACGATGATCTCGTTGTCGATCAAACTAACATCACGCGGGGGCGAGTTGACATTGCGCCGACGACGAACGACGGTAATCGTGCCCGGCCCTTGTTGTCGATCCGGCTGTGGATTCTTACATGAGCATTCTTCGTCATAGCATTCGCGGGTGTGGGCGTCAATTTTAGCAATGAACTTCGCTATCCACCGTCTTGTAAAATATGCATGCTTGCCGCTGCGCTCGGCGATTTTTCGTAATTCAGTAACAGTTTTCTTCGAGTAGTCCATTTTGTATACGCCGGAGAAAATTTTTTACTTTTTTTTTATTTTTTTACTTTTTTTTTTACTTTTTTACTTTTTTACTTTTTTACTTTTTTTACTTTTTTACTTTTTTACTTTTTTACTTTTTTTACTTTTTAAGGCTGTATTGGTCAAATGAACGAAAAGTAAGGCTAGTATTGGCCAAACTGTGCGGGCACTCAATTTTTAAGGCTGTATTGGTCAAATGGACGAAGGTCAAGGCTGTACTGGTCAAATTGGCGAAAATCAAGGCGGTACTGGTCAAATGAGTCAGCCGCCTTATTGGGCCTCTACTGCTATATAAATTTATGTGATTGATTGATCTACGGAAAGTCGCGACATATAACTGATCTATCAAATGCTTTTTCTTTCCAGATAGTTTTGTATCTGCAGATGATCTGTCTAACATCGTGATCATCCCTGTGCCCGAAATAGCATCAAAGGAAGACGCAGAACAATACTATGAAAAACAGGAGGGAGGTCTAAAGCATCCAGAAGATGAACAATCTTCGATTGATTCTGACGTAAACAACAATAAGCTATCGGAATTCAACACAAAAGAGAATGACGGCGACAGTGACAACGATTTTAGCCAGTTATAAAGTTGACTTTGGGTGGATAATGGATTAGAGCGGATGGTCTCCGTTAGAGACCCACCTGCATTGGAATCGCTTTCAAATGGACAGCAACGTGCTGAGTTGCAAGTCTATTTTGCTTGGTAGGGAATTGACCCGCAGACCTTAGCCCTTCCTGCAGACGTATCTCCTCCACTCCTCATAATATAGGGAATTGAACTAGGTCTATAATTATGAAGTCCTCTTAATGACGTGGCGGATACTCTTTGGGTACGGCTATACCCGCGGGTGCGGGTAGAATCGGGAAGTAGGCCTAATTTTTAGTACGTGTCGGGTACGGGTAGCGGTCCTGTGTACTGGTACGGGTGGGGTACCAAAAATGCTGCACACGCAGACGCTAGAAGCAAGTCCTAGAAAACTTCGTAATCTTTACGGTCCAGGGGTGCACTTATTGACTTCGGTCATGGAGGACTCTAACCATAACTGAACGGTCTGTTGAAACTATGTCGCACGTGGAACATCTTTGAAAGCCTAGATAATTACGATGATGACAATCGACTAAGATAACAAACAGCGGAACGTTACACTCGGCGCTGATAATAGTTAAATCAATTAGTTTAATGAGTTCTTTATTATTACTCATTATTATTATTCCTTTGTTTTATATATATATATAAATATATATATATATCAAATACCTTATGCCTATACGAATGAAAAGTAGGCTAGGTCTACTGGCGCAAACTAGCCTAAGGCTTTACATCACAGAGCCCATTTCGCTGGATGGTAGTATTAGGCCCTATAAGTTTTAACTCTATAGAACCAGTGTCAATGTATTGGTCCTTGATTCATCCATTGTGGTCATGACTAATTGAATAAACAGTCAGTATCATGTGCTTCAATTGTAAGCGTTTATGCTTCTTCGCTTGTTCTTGTAAATCGTTAAACTCTTGGTTTGTTGGTCTATTTTTAAGTTGATCGTCTGGATAACTAATTGCAGCCATAAATTTAGTAATTACTTTGAATCTAATAATTTTATACGTCTTGATCATCATCAACAACAAGAAAACAACAACAACAATAACAGTAATAAAAAATGATAATAATATAGTAAATAATAATAAGAAGAATCGAAGACTAATAGCCATTCCAGAACATCGCCCCACTAATTTTTGCAATCCTGAAAGATCAATTTACTTAGAGCGAAATTAAAAATAATAATGCAATTTATGCTAACATAGGCGATATAAACCCTAAAAATTCTATTTTATTGGAAGAGTAGATCCAGACGGAAAATACATTGCACACTGTGGTTCTTACATTATGTGCTAGTAAGTGCACTAAGCTTATATTATGTTTACATTTTTCATTTCGGGGTTGTTCAAACACACAAAACACCCCCTATAGCTATGGCCTTGCCGTCAACCAAATCGAGGTCGACCGTACGCTTCCTACGGAACGTACGCTATTTTTCTATAAAGTCGGTCCATCGTACGCGTACGTTATTTATGCCGTTCCGTGGCGTACGTTGAAGTCAAACATTACGAGAACAAGTACTTAGCATCACGCACAACAAAAGTCAACAAATCAACGGACACTAACCTGCTACTACATAGATCTAGTTCTTGGCTCTATTGACACTGACTGCGGCCTATGGTTTACGATTTTACGTAAGGACAGTGCGTTAAATAATAAGCTGCATTTATTGATCACTTGACATTTCATAGCCGTCGATACAATAGTTGGTGATTAACTGGGCGTAACCATTACACTAATCAGCTGTGGTTGTTTATTAATCACTTCTTTCAAACTTTCAAATTCAATTATTGACAGAATAATTATTGCTCTACAATAGTTTTCCCCTGCAGGCTGCAACATCCATGAACTGCGCATTGCAACAAATAGACATGAACATAAATATTATGATTTGGTATATGTACAAATCTTTTGAATTGAAGTGACATCCAATAAACTAGTGGATTGCGCCAACATGTTCCACTTTTTTAAAAAATTATTTGGCATAAGAATATTAATGCAGTCGGCCAGTTATCACGACCCAGATAATCTGGTGTTTAACATAGGCTACTCCTGAATCATTAGCTTATGCCTATAGTCGATATCGATGACTCAGAGATAGGCCTACAATAATTATGCACCTTTAAGAACTATTAGATGGCCATAACTTCTGGTTTTTATTGGTTGAATGCAACATCTTTAGCCTATGCGTTTCTGAAATGTCGTGCGGATCCAAATCGTGACGTATAGAGTCCAGTGATACTTTCGTGAATAAGAAGTAGAATAAGAATAATAATTATTGTATTTTCGTTCAGCAGAAGTAGAAGTAGAATAAAAATTATTTTGAGAACGAGAATAGAATAAGAAGTGGAATCAAGAACTTCAGAAGTGAATAAGAATAAGAAGTATAAATATTTTGAGAACGGAAATTAAGAGACTTCTGATTTTTATGGGCCGAAGTTTAGTATTGTGAGGAAGCCGATTACTCACAGAACAAAGAGACGTTTTACCTGTATTCCCAGGGTCATAATTAAACTAGTCTAAACCGGTTTGGACTTAGGGGCTATTCGAGATCAATCCACACAAGAACCTTGGGGGCTATTGTTATGCAAATTGAGATAATGCAGGGCTGAGGGAATGAGGAAACCAGTGCCGACCGGCAGGGTGACCATTGGAGTTAGGTAAGCTATGATTGGCCCGTGTTAACTAAGGAGAGACAATAGTCAGGCACGTGAGACTGAGCAGAGGTAGTCCGCTGGCAAGGGAGACTCTCAACAGAATTCTCTGGCCAGGACCTGATTTACTATCCAGGGTGAAATATATCAGGTTTGAACAACTCTGTCGCAGCATATTTTGAGGGCAAAGAAGGAAACGGACCACTTTGTTTAATCTGAGGTAAAAACATAAACCTTAGAGTTTACAGTTAAAAAATATTCTCGTTCATAATATCCTTTGTCTGTCACCTTTATTTAGTTCTATAAAATCCTGTTAGTACTGTAGGGATAGTCATACAACATCTTATTCTGATTCATTCACATCACATTGCAATATCGTACTTTGGGATGTTTAGTTCTTTGTATTCATATATAGACTAGACTAAGTGTTATCAAAAGCTCTAGTAAATGATGGACTGAGTGGACCTTTGATATATGATAGCAGGAATCTTTCCTGCATCCTACCTGATGTTCTGCTCTTCACGCCAGTTATGTTACCATTATTCCATAGATCCCCCATGCATAGCAGGAACATTAGCCTCGGCCTGTAACCTGGGCGCACAGGCCACAAGTCCCTTCTTTATCACGAGATACGGATGCCATCGGCCTTCTGGCAATGAAAACCATGTATTCGAGAAAAAAATTCCCAAGCCTGGAGTTTAATCCCCAGAAAGCACCCATATCTGAGAACTGGAAGTGGAAGTAGAAGTAAAATTGCTCTAGTAGAAGTGAATAAGAACTAGAAGTAAAATTATTTGAGAACTAGAAGTAGAAGTAGAAGTAAAATCACGTCAACAAAAGTGAATAAGAACTAGAAGTAAAATTATCTGAGAACTAGAAGTAGAAGTGGAAGTAAAATCACGTCAACAGAAGTGAATAAGAACTAGAAGTAAAATTATTTTGAGAACTAGAAGTAGAAGTAGAAGTAAAATCACGTCAACAGAAGTGAATAAGAATTAGAAGTAAAATTAATCTAAGAACTAAAATATCACTGGGCTATAGCGACCTTGGACAAGTTGCTCACCTACAATAATATTATCTCTGTGAGGAAGGCATCGGGAAGCAACCTGACTCATATCCCATGGTGCACATGTGAAAACCATTGGACCTGTCCTCGAGAGAGAACTCATCCCCAATCGAGTCCATCTTCTCGAATCAATCACATATCAATCACATAAATTTATATAGCGCCTCTTCAAGATCTCTACTCAGAGGCGCTCCCAACCCAGGCCTGGTCAAAAAGAAAGGTAAAGGTGAATATTTAACTCGCTACTCGCACCGGTTAACGATTAATCAATCAATCAATTAGCATTTATATAGCGCCCCTTCAAGGTACCTACTCAAAGGCGCTCCCGGCCAAGGTCAAGCGAAAAAAACAGTCCTCAACAGTTTAGGAAATTGAGAAAAGTTTGGGAGGTGTAGCATAGTCAAGGGAAGTCCATTCTAGGTTGTTGGACCAACCACAGAGAACGATTAGCAGCAACCCTTAATAGATCTGATTAGATTAAATAGATCTGATTAGATTAAATAGATCTGATTAGATTAAATAGATCTGATTAGATTAAATAGATCTGATTAGATTAAATAGATCTGATTAGATTAAATAGATCTGATTAGATTAAATAGATCTGATTAGATTAAATAGATCAGATTAGATTAAATAGATCTGATTAGATTAAATAGATCTGATTAGATTAAATAGATCTGATTAGATTAAATGTCTATGGACAACGGTTACATTTATCGTTACGGTTTTTAGACATCCTATAGATGAGACACCTCACTCAGTGAGCTAACAGCAACTATTTGAAGTATCGTATTCATGAAGGCCATCCTCAATTACCTGGAGCTGACGTACGAAGAATTATTTGCTAAGCTTCTCTCGTTCAAGCCAAAGAAGGTCTGCGAATTGTTTAGATGGACCTATGCTATTAATTTTGTTTACTGAAAGTCAATGACTTTACGAGTATTTGCGTTGTCAGTTTCGATTGAAAAACAAAGGGTAAACAAACGCAATAAATCAGTCTGAAGATTGATTGAGAATCTCTTTGTCAACCGACGAACTCATTATTTGTAGTCTAGTTGTTTACCACTCGAAATACGAAACAATGTCTTTTGATTTTGTTACGCAAGAAGCATTTCGCTAGCATATTATTCAGTTCTTCATTGTTCGCTCCACATCTCTTCTTCTTTCACGTCTGATTGATGTTGCAATTAATTGCTTCATGAGAATAAATGCTGTACGCCTTTTGGTGTTGTTTAAAGATATTAATGAACATTAGGCTACACATTATTTTTCTACACAAACGACCTTCATATTTTTAACAGCGTTTGCTAAATGGTTCTGCTGTCCAAAATATGAGGCCTGTTTAAAACGTCTTTGTTGTTAATTTTGGCTATTTTCCTCATGGACAGAAGTGTAGGCCTAAACCTAGATTAAGGCTAGCAGGTTCACGTACACTCTCTTTAGTGTTCCGTACATTTCTTTCCAAAGCTGATCGTGTTATTAAAATTTAATTTAATTAAATTGTTTTTAAGTTGCGTGAATCATCCAGAATTTCTAATGGATTATCACCGCCTGTTAACGATTAATCAGCAGCTCCAATAATTAAATTTATAATAATTTATTGCTATCTATGGTCTACGGTTAGGCCTACTTCCATCGCTACGGTTTTCAGACATCCTAGTTGAGCTAATAGAAACTATAGGCCCCTACCGCAATGATAATTATTTAGGAAGTAGGCTACTGCACGCATGCACGAAGGATAATAGACCTCCATTTAATTTGAGTTGACGCCCCAAATGTTTGTAGGCTCGCGGATTATTTAGATGTTTACTGAAAGCAGGATAAAATTAATGACTTTACGAGTATTTGCGATGTCCGTTTCGATAGAAAACAAAGGGTAAACAGCGCCAATAAATCAGTCTGAAGTTTGATTGAGAATCTCTTTGCCAACCAATGAACTCATTATTTGTAGTGTCGTTGTTTACCACTCGAAATACGAAACAGTGTCTTTTGATTTTGTTACGCAAGAACCTGGATTTCTTTACCGTTCGTCCCATATTAGGCAATCCTCTTTCATGTTTGATCTCTTCGTTACTGCTCGAATTCAGATCAAGGTTCCTTCTCTAATTTACCGATTGCGCCCAAGTATCTTCGTGGGCTCAATCGACTTGCCGACGTCAGCCTGTACTCTATTCGTACAACATGCTCACTTTTCAAGCACCATCTCCTTGTCCCGTGATCAAGGATTATACTATGACCAAAAGTCGAGCTTTACCTTCATTGGTCCAGTAACTCGGGAGTTATCTCTCCCCCATTAACTGGCACAGCGAGTGCCTCTTTCCGCTGTCTTAGATAAACTGCCTCAGTCTCACGACAATAGAATAATCCGATAAGGCCCTGCTACACTGTACTATGGCTGCTGCATAGAGGTAGGCCTATACGATAGGTTTACAAGCGTTTTGGAAACGGGACAAACCGCCATACAACTGCCGGTAGTTTTCGCTGAATTTGTTTTAAAAAGACTTTCTTAGCTCCCAGCCATTGAAACTGAAGAAATATTTACCCGTACAAATCTAAATTAACTTTCGAAAAATAGATTGGAGATGCCCCCGGATAATTCTGAGGCGACCCAAAAAATGTGAAGTCAGGGTCCCCAGATTTCAGGTTAAGGCCCTGCAGCCGGAGGGCTGTAGGTTCGAATTCACCTCAAGTCACCACGTAGGGACCTTGGGCAAGTCCTTCACTTGCAATTCCTCAGCGCTTCGACGTGAAACTCTGATTCAGTGTCCGCGCTGCAGTCGGGAGCGCCTCTGAGTAGTCAGCTTGAAGGAGCGCTATAACAAGTGCACATAGGCTACAAACCTGTAGGCCCTATGAATGACTGTCTCACTGTCTCACCTGGGGATCTGGTGTTCAGATAGACTGCCTATACATGTAGGTATTGAAGCCCTGCTGCTTAAATATTAATGATCTATATAATTATATGTATAGCCTATAATGTAAGTCGCTCGCTCTCTACATAATCGGACTAAGCCGTCGATCATAGAATGCAACGTGTACAGTATCTAGGTTGATTGGACCTTGAAGCATATAGTCACTGCTTGCCTGGCCTAAAAATCACCATCAGACATATTTATTTATTTATTTATTTATGACGACTTGTTAGTCAACAGCTGCAGTAATTCAAGTGCTTCTCCGCTCACTTATAAAGCTCCGATTTCCGAGCAGAGGTTTCTCAGTTTGCTTGCTTCGCGATAGAATTCTGTGCGCCAGTTGTGTGACATAAAAAAAGCAGAAGCGTAGTCATACGCTGTCGTTAACCCTTTAGGGTTTGAGATATATAAAATTAATGTTTCCAGATTTGCATTTGACAGGAATCCGTCTTAAGCATCTGAAATGGAAGAGGAACGTGAAAATGTGGATTTTGAATTCCACGAGGGAACCGAATGCGTCGGAAAGCTGGAAGGTTGTATGGACGTTGAAGCCTATAATGAGAACGAAGATTTCTCGGTCGAAGTGAAGACCGAAGACAGAGAAGAACACGAGAATGAACATGGAGAAGATGAGGAAGAAAGAAATTGCTGCACAGAGAACCTGGACATCTGTTGTGGTGAGAATGCCAGAGGTGTTCGCGATTGCGCTTGCTGCCTGAAACAGTGCACGTCCGAGATCTCTCATGGGTGTCGCCGTCTCAACTACAAAAGTTGGCTGAAGAATACGTTCAGCTTGGAGGCACTGAAGGACAAGTTTCCAGTCATCAAGTGGTTACCAAAATACCGGCAAGTCCAAAAGCTACATGCATTAAAATATCATAACCATGTACAGAAGTGACTGGATTGGTCTAGAGAATTTTCCTGATTTTTTTGCCCGGTCTCGATAATAATAATTATTGGCCTTTGTTGAGATAAATCAAAATAGACACTTATGACTTTCCCATCTGGTAGTTCTACAATATCTACATGCACTGAAATAGCGCCTTATGGGTACTTTTAGAAAGCAATCATTTTGGTATTAAAATCCTTAAGAGAATTATATGAATAAAACGCACGAGATCAGCAGCAGTATTTCAGCAATAACAGTGGAGAGCCTTTACAACTTTGCAATTAAGACAATAGTGGCGTTAAATAATAATAGACTAAATGAATGTTATGGCTAAATAATGCAAAATATAAGCATCGAAATATCTTTTTATTGCTGTTCTCTTGGCATGGGCGCCCACACATAATGGCAAGATTGGGCGCTTGGCCCCCCCCTGAAAAGTTGAAACCTATTTTTATAACTGCTACCTTTTAAATTTCTGTTTGATAGTCAAAGCCATTTCATTACAACACGCTATAGTTGGATCTATAAGAAGAGGTCAGATCGCCGCTGGACACCAGACAGTGTATTTAATATTCGTAGTGTCCGATCGGCTGATCAAGCTGAGCGCCTGGACTGTCATAATGCAGCGACGCTCTTTTTCAGTGGCAGGCCCTAGAACCTGGAATTGGCTCCCTAGGGGTTGCGCTTCGCCTTGTGCCTAGAGTCACACCACTATGCTCCTTTCTCACTGCAAAAACTGCCTTATTTAGCAGTTGTTGGACTGAGAGTGCTTCTGAGTAGGTTACCTGAATAGTTTGTTTGCATGTGCATTGTGCACTTGTTATAGCGCCCCTTCAAGCTGAATGTGCGCTATATAAAAATTCAATAATAATAATTGTTCCTATGAGGAGACATAGGTCCTATAACTTTTAAAGAGACTGGGCAACTCACTGGCTTTCTTAGCAGCATTGCTTTCCAAAAAAGGAATTACAACTACAATATGGATGCAAGCATTTAAAAGTTTGTTACCAGCTCTTGCAAATGATCTTGATGTGGGTTAGTCATACGAAGTGAAACTGTTAATGGACATTCGAGAATTCTTTGCAACTTGAAAAGCCAACTGTGTCGCCGAAATAGTCAAGTTGTTCGTAAGCATGTCGAGATTTATATTATTGTTTTCTCTGAATGTTGTTTTGAAGTGGACTTGTTGACAAACATGCGATGATCTAAAGACATCAGTTGCTTTAAAGTCAATTGCTGATGAGACTTCAAGGACATAATTTATGGCTAATATATAACATATAATTATGTTGAGGTCAAGTCATTCAAAAAGTTTATAACGTTTGGATATTGATTTTCTTTATTGGTAAGAAAGTTATGTTGTTGACAAAAACGCGAGAGAGAAAGAATAAAAGAGCGCTCTTACGCGGCATACGAAAATTGCAGGGCTTTTTTAACGTGCAGTTGTACACAAAATGTGCAATTATAAAATGGATTCGTGCAGTTGTAGAAGCACTTCTGTACAGATAAAACTAGCTTTGTCCTCCGATTGGAAGTAATTTACCAAGGAGCATGGGAAGGAAAAGGAGTTGTGCAGTTCTAAAAATTCCTTAAAAACAGCCCTGGGAAATTAAATTGTTGACAAACTGTCGTAAGTTTCTTGCAACAGACCTGTTGATTCAGAAATGTTTGTATTTGAAATTTATTGTCAAGAGCTCTTTGTCTAACTGCAATGTGCAAAATAAGCAAGACCGACACTTTGTGCTGAATGTTACAGCAGCACTTGAGGCAGTGAAGTGCAGTGATCAGTTGCACTTCAAGTTTCTTGGCTTTGATATCCCATTATTGGATCAATGCTTTAATAAAGTATCGCACTTAACGACTGCATCGATCGTTAACCCTGAGAGACTGAAGGCCGTTTGAGTGTTACTCCGTTACATCAGAAGGCTACAATAAATTCCAACAGGATAAAACCTTAAACATGTCAGTGTGTGTTGTCTTGACATTTATTGCCTTCGTCAACATGTGTTGTTGTTTGTCCAAAGTGAAATTTGCGTGGGGAAGTTCTTAAAAGCAAGAGTCCTTCACAGAAAATAGCCTATATCTCGTAATAGTCATAGAGTACTTCAGAGACTTGAAATCGTGGAAAGTGGACGTGTAAAGAGAGATGTTTTATTCATTTAGGGCCCATTGAAAATAAATGGACATAAACAAAACCACTTATCTTCCGCAGATTCTACAATTATTATTGCTTCTTGATAAACAGGCCGCTGACCATGTAATAAACTGTTTATAAGTAAACAGATGGATCATCATCCTATGCGCAATGTCTTGTCATTGTGGGCGTTAACGAAAACATGTCAATCAAACTGAAGGCCAGCCAATCAAGGACGATGATGACTCATGCTAAACTTATGAAGCTCAACATCTTTTCTTATGGCGTCACCATTATTGTTTATTAATCTGACGAACTGGATTTCCGACAATATAGCACAATTTCAATATCCAAGCCGTTTAAACAGGATGAGAATTGCGGTGGGTGTCTTGGGGGTTCAACAACCCCTAATTTCTTAGGACTCTTAGTAGTCAGGACCCAGTAGTAATGTACGTCTCATCCTGTGTCTAACTTAACATAATTATCTTCCTGGGGCTCAGAAGGACGTCTCTGGTGCTCTGGACACTATTATTTGTATATGTGCAGTGTTGTTTCTTTAACTTTCTTAGGCAGACATAAGAATTGTAAATTGAAAAATTATGCTTTACATTGATCGCATTATTACCGTATGTCTTGCAGCGGTCGGATAATCTTTCTACACTCATCTTTATATTGAAAAGTGCTGGTTTTATTAGCCTTGCAAATCATTCATTTGCGTTTAAATGTTTATATTAGCATTTTGAGATGTTTCCTCGCGAAATCATTTGACTTCGTGTAGTATCATCTGGGTGTTGATTTCGTTCACGACACTGCGACCTATTACATTTACAATTCACAAAACAATATTACGCTGAGACAAACAACATCAAGTCATACGGTGGCCAATAATAAACTACACCTCATTGTACTACGCTTTACTTTACTACAATACACAATAACACACTACACTAGGTCCCACTCGACACAAACCATACTGCACGTAACTACAATATAATGTACTTTGCGACACCATAATTATTATACTAAGCTACGTTTCACTACAGTACACTATGCTACTCCAAATTACATTACAAGTCACTTCACTGCATTACACTGAACAACATCACACTAACCTACACTGCACTACAATGCATTGAACGGAAATATACATGTACATCATAACACCATACAACACTAAACCACATTATCCATTATCATTATTGGTAGCATATATCGTCCTCCAGATACCAGTGTAGAACAGTTCAATGAGGATATATCCTGCCTCCTAACGAAGTTTGACTGCACTAGGAGCAGGGTCATTCCAGCTGGTGACTTTAATGTGGACCTTCTTAAAATACAGAACCACCGACCAACACACACTTTCTTCAACACCATGTGCTCCTTCAATTTTCTACCTACGATTCTGCGTCCTACTCGCATTACACCAAGCTCTGCCACCTTAATTGATAACATCTTTGTAAATTTTCTAGATGAAAACCAAGACTCGTTTATTTTGATTCACGATATTTCAGATCATCTCCCTGTAGTGTTCTATACCGCCTTTCATCTCCAAAAAGTAAGTCCAGTAAATTCTACCAGAAGAACAATAAATGACTCCAATATTGCCAAATTTAATAACCTGCTAGAAAATGTTGACTGGTCTGAAGTGATGTTGCATTGTGATGCTGGCAAGCCCTGTGCAGCCTACACGCACTTTATTAAAATTTATAAGTGCTTATATGACGTATCATTTCCATATAATGTGCCTACTCCTAAGAACCATCACATTTTAAAACAACCATGGATGACTTATGGTTTACTGAAATCCTGTAAGAAGAAGTCCAGACTTTATTCTAAATATTTAAAAAATCCCACTGAATGCAACAAAAGAGCTTTCACAAAATTTCGAAACGTATTTAAAAAAACTAAAATTGCTGCTGAAAAACTGTACTATTCAAGCAAATTCGCTGAATGTACTAATAATGATCTGAAAAAAACTTGGAGAAATATTAGACTGTTGTTAAATTGTGGTAATAAATCTATCAATACGGAGGTATTTGTATTTAATGGTATAAGCACCTCTGATAAATCTGAAATTGCTAACAGGTTTAATGACTACTTTGTAAACATTGGCCCTGATTTAGCCTCAAAAATAGATATACTAGGAGACCAGCCTGCATTTGACAAATTTTTGACTGACTCCCCGTGTGCCTCTATGGGCCTCTTAACTATAACTGAAAAGGATGTTACTGATGCGGCTGACCAAATACGGGTCTCCTCAAGTTGTGGAGTGGATGAAATTGACCCTGGAATTGCTAAAGCCACAATTCTAACCATAGCACAGCCACTTGCAAAAATTATAAATTCATCCTACTCCTTGGGAAGTGTTCCAGCAGACTTAAAGATTGCCAAAATTATTCCTCTTCATAAATCTGGGGGGAAAAGTAAGGTAAACAATTACAGGCCAATCTCGATTCTTCCATACTTTTCTAAATATTTTGAAAAAATCATGCACAATAAGCTAATGGATTATCTAACTAAAGTGAATCTATTATCACCTAGCCAATACGGCTTTCGTAAGGATCATTCTACGTTTATGGCATTATTGGATATGCAGTGTAAAATTATCGACACAATAGATAATAATGAATTTTCTCTAGGAATATTTTTTGACCTGTCGAAGGCTTTCGATACTGTTGACCACAAAATTCTTTTGAAAAAACTTGAGCATTATGGAATTAGGGGTATTGTTTTGAACTGGTTTTCTGATTACCTTACAAACAGATCTCAGTGTGTTTGCTTTAATGGCTCATTATCTGGAAGTAAACGTATTACCTGTGGGGTCCCTCAAGGATCCATTTTGGGGCCATTACTATTCTTAATTTATGTTAATGACTTATCAAAAACCTCAAGAATACTCCATTTTGTGCTGTTTGCTGACGATACAAATGTTTTTATTTCGGATAAATCTTTGGAGTCTCTGTTTAAAAGAGCCAACTGTGAGCTTCAGCTAATCTCTTCTTGGTTCAAGGCAAACAGACTGTCTCTTAATATTGAAAAGACTAACTTTATAATTTTCCGCTCCCATCGCAAATCTCTGGGCCTACCCCCTCATGATTTTAGGATTGCCATGGATGGGAAATCTATCTGTCAAGTTTCATCCTGTAAATTTTTAGGTGTGTATATTGACCAACATTTGACATGGACGGACCACATCAACCATATATCTAGAAAAATTGCTAAAAACATTAGTATATTATCTCGTGTAAGACATTGCTTACCCAGAACTTCTTTGGTTGGCCTGTACTGTGCCCTAATTTTCCCTTACTTATCATATTGCATTATAGCATGGGGCTCTAACTATCACTGTCGCTTGAATGCATTGGAAATTCTTCAGAAACGTGCTATCCGTGTGATATTTGGTCTGCTCTGGAGTTCAAGCACTAAACCTATATTTCTTAAACACAAAATTCTACAGCTATGTGATATTACAAAATTGCAAATAGGACTGTTTATGTTCAGGTATCATCATCGTGTGTTGCCTCCCAACTTTAATGGATTCTTTTCCCTCGGCTCTGATATCCATGACTATGACACCAGGTCATCTAATAGTTACCGGTGTGCCAGCGCAAGACTCAATCTTAAGCAATTCTGTATTAAATGCACTGGCCCACCGGTATGGAATTCTCTCCCTGAGGACATAAGAACTGCTGTTTCCATCAAACATTTTAAAAACAAACTAAAGTACTTTTTATATTTGTGTAAATTATAATGGGGACTTAAAAAGTTTATGGGACTGCCTCCTCCTCCTCGTTTGAATGAGATACATGCTTGACCTTAAGATGTTCTCAGGCTTTGCATTTACATTTGTTGTGTGGCCCTCTGTTATTCTGTTATTTTTTGTGAACCGCTTCATATTCAACTTAACTTGATGTATGTGGATTGGTGTCTCCTCGTCTTGGTGGAATTTTTGATCCTTCACATTAACCTTTGCAGGAATTAAGTTTGTAAATGAGCCAGCCGAGTCTTAGCGGGTCTTTTAGACCTTTGTCGGCTGACTCATTGACCTGCACTGATAATAAGTTCATAACAATTTTCTTGTTGAAATTTTATTGTTGTTAATGTCTGTTACTGTTATGTGAATATTGATGTGACTTGCAAGTCAATAAATGAATGAATGAAAAGAAAAAAAAAATCCAAGACCGCACTTTACTACAATGCTCTTAACTACACCACAACTGTATAGTGTGCATACTACACAACACTTTACTACATTACACTGCACCATACTTCAGTCAGTAGCTCCGTCACCCTAGTATACCGCACAATACTTCATTACCTTCGTCACACTACACCACACCCTGCTTTAGGCTTAAATTTAAATGGCAACGAATTGTCATGAACATCTTTCCGAATGTATAAAGAGCCATTTGTGTAGCTCATTTTTATATATATCCTTCTGTTTCCCTGTCTTCGTCATTCTTAAAACTAATTAAATTTACTGTAATAAATTGATCTTTGCAGACTCAACCATCTTCTTGGAGATGTCATAGCGGGAGTGACTGTTGGTCTAGCTACCATTCCAAAGTGTGTTGCCACAGCAAAGATATGTCTTCTTCCGCCTGAGGTTCATTCATTCACTCCTTCACTCATTCAATCCGGACATTTATATAGCGCCTCTTAAAGAAGCATACCCAGAGTTAGGAAGGCCAATGAGGCTACGATATATCCATCGCTCACTTGCCCTACATGTATTCACTGGAACTTCTTTCTCGAAACATTTTCATCTGAGAATCAGAACTGAATGAATTACCAGCTTCTTGTAAGACATACGTATTCAAACATCTTTGCTGACCGTAGTTCAGAGTCGACTTGCAAGATGAGGCGCTATATAAATATATAGATAAATACAATACAATAATACCTGAATTTCATTTTACTGAGCACTGCGTGCAGGCAGGTATAGTTTGGCAATTTGAGGAAGAGTGTCTAGTTAGCATTTCTAAGTAGACCTATATTAGCCACCACATTAGCCTACGTAGTGGTGGCTTCGGTGCCTTGAAGCCGGAGGTTTCCAGATTCTAATCGATCTGAAGCCGTCGCGTAGGAACCTTGAGCAAGTCCTTCACTCGATGCAGTGCCCGCCATGTATTCTGGAGCGCCTCTGAGTAGAGAGTTTGAAGGAGGCTATGGCAAATTCAAGAAATAATTAAATACGGTAACTAAAATTTATGCCACATTTATAATATAAATCGTATTATAATATAAGTCGTACTATAATATAAGTCGTATTATAATATAAGTCGTATGTTGCATTCGTCCGTCTAAAATTTGTTGCCATAATTTTTCAGTACGGAATCTACGCAGCCATGACCTGTGTCTTCGTCTACATCGTCTTTGGTTCAGCACAAGACGTCAACCTCGGCCCATCGGCTGAGGTCGCTTTACTAGTCAGCAAATTCGCCAAGTCACCGATAGAGGGAGACGCAACTTATGCCATTGCTCTTTCGCTGATGTGCGGGGTCGTACAGTTCCTCTTCGGAGTCTTTCATCTAGGTAACTTGTGAAGAAAGGCTCTTCATAAATAGACAGATTCGCACACAGTGCTGTTTTTAAGGAATTTCTAGAACTGCACAACCCCTTCTTTCCTTTCCCATCCTCCATGGTAAATTACTTCAAATCGGAGTGCAATGACCTTTTTGCTAGTTTTAACTGTACAGAAGTGCCTTTACAACTGCACAAATCCATTTAGAACTGCACATTTTGTGTACAACTGCACGTTAAAAAAGCTCTGCTATGTTGATGCACGTTAGACCAATAAGGTTGATAGCGCCGAGCCTGCTCGATTGTGTGTCCCGACATCGGGAGTGGCTCCCGTGTCTATAGCCATGCAATTGATGCCAAGGCTAAACTCTCCTAGCATTTTATACGTCGCTCAAATCCTACCCATTTTTTAGTTGTGGCTTGGTTTGGAGCGCCTCCGATTAGGTATCTTGAAGAGGTGCTAAGTAGATTCTCGAAATGAATGAAATGATGTAGGCTGACTAAGTTTTAATTTTTCAACTCCCACTTCCGTCTTGGCTGGTTTGCCATGCATGGTCGTATTATGCTCACCCGGAGAAAAAGGTCAAACGGCGAGGGGAGTGATGGAAGATTAAGAATGGGAAAATCATAGGATTTGATTGTAAATTGTCAGGCGATAATTATATTAATGATTAGGCTTAATCTGAAAATCGGTAGGTTTCAAAATTGATAGTTTGATCCAAATTCCAACTCAAAACTGGTTTCTTACAGAATTATTAATTTGACTTGTTGAATTTGAAATTGTGCAGCTTCGTAACGGCGTTATGTAAATCGTCTTCTAATATTATAATTATTATTAATATTTATTATGATTGACAGGTTTTCTCGTTAACTACGTCTCATATCCCGTCCTGCAGAGCTTCACAACGACAGCCGTAGTCACGATTATTTTTGGCCAGCTGCGGGTAAGTATGCGACGTGGATGAAAGGCAATAACAGTATATTGCATCTTGCTGAAAAACTATACGGTGGTGATGATGATGATGGTGGTGGTGGTGGTGGTGATGGTGGTGGTGATGGTGATGACGACGACAACGGCGGCGACGACGACGACGATGACGATGATGATGACGACGATGATGATGGGTTATCTGCCCGGAGACAGGTCCATTGATTTTGGAGATGAGATGAGTGAGGTGGTTTCCCGCTGAAGTGATCCCATGGGCACTAGGCAAAGTGTCGCGTGAAGCCCATTCCAGGTGGCAGGGCCAGCGACCGAGAAAGCACGGCGTTACCATGATTGTGTAGGACGGACAAGAAGCTCAGCCCGTACAGATGCACAAGCAGAGCCTCGGCGTTTGACATAATTTATATTATAATCTTACCGCTGATTGTAATAACTAAATGATTTTGACCATACGAATGTGACCTGCTAAACATATAATATTATTATATAATCATGTGTGCTTGTAGAACTGGTTTGGCCTGACAGGCGTTCCGAATGACTTCCTCAACCAGGTTTACTGGACGTTCAAGAAACTACCTGAGACAAAGTAAGTCGAACCAGTTAAGCCATAATTATGTCATATTACTAATAATTATAGCAAAATGTTGTAGCGATATCAATAATTATTACCATTGAAATGGCGATTCGTCGTCGTAAGAATGTTGGTCATACAACAACCCAGCGAAAAAATAAACCCATAGACAATGAACAAACTAATTTTTTATACTATTTTTCTCTTCATCTTGTAAGTGTGGCGCGGCTTGTCAACCTGATTTCTGATTAAACGAATATACATGTATACCTACTTCGTAAGTTTCAACATTTTTTAATGCGCCTTTGCAAATTCTTCTAATTGATATTTGACAATGGTGTCTAATAAATAGAATCTATTTGACGATAATTATAATGTAAATGAAAAATAAGGATAATTTTTGTCCTTGCTGTATAATAAATGGAGTAAATGAAAACTAAGGATAATTTTTGTCCTTGCTGTATAATAAATGGAGTAAATGAAAACTAAGGATAATTTTTGTCCTTGCTGTATAATAAATGGAGTAAATGAAAACTAAGGATAATTTTTGTCCTTGCTGTATAATAAATGGAGTCTCTCAGTGTCTCTGGTCAAGTTGCTGCTTGCGGTTGCGATGATGTTCAACCCGGAAGAACCTTGAACTCCTAGGTCCTCGTCCCTGTGAACTAATAGGCTATGGATGAATGGTCATTATCATACTTCATGTTAATTAATTTTTACGTGTGCTGCGAAAATAAAAGGGTCGCATAAAGCTGGAAGAGTATAGGATCTATATTATGCAGAAATGTATACGCAGTCAGCTGATCGACTTCATTAAAGGCCTTCCTGTTGTATTTATTTTCAGAGTCTGGGACTTTGTCCTTGGTCTAATCTGCATGATTGCGCTCTATCTAATTCAGGTATGATACACTAGAATACTCAAAAGTTCTAGGCCAGCGATTCGGATATGAAAATATTCAAAGTTGCGTCTTACCCGATGACCTATTTGAACATTTGAGTGAGGCAGCTGGGTCTTAAATTTGTCCTTGATGAGTAGGCCTACACGGGTTATAGCCACTTCCTATCTTTGATACGAATTATATCATTACATGTAGATCTATATGATAAATAAAATACCTGTTTTGGCTCTCTGACCTCATAGGCAGGTTCGTACATGCACGTCCAATATAGGCCCATTTTGTACTATTTTGTACTTTTTAGTCTTGCTGAATACATGCGTTGGATACTTATGAATCGGAGTTTCAGTGAAGGACTTGCCCAACGTCCCTACGCGGCGGCTTGAGGTGGATTCGAACCTGCAACAATAAATAAATATGCATAACCTAGGACGTAGACTTGCGTGTGGCTTAACTACCTTGAAAAATATCCGTTTCTCCGTTATTCGGATTTGTTTGTCAGAAGCTGCTTGATCTTTTCTTTGAATGATTAGTGATTCTGATATGCTTATCATAGGCTGTGCAATGTCAACTTGCAAGTAGGCCTACGCTTACTTAATATGTCTAGGCCGCTGTGTATTTTTTATAACAACGTTTCATGGATGGATGGATCCGATTTGATCAGGGTTTGTGACAACAGAGGCCGTTACCCTCGAAAAATGTGTTCGGCATAATTATTACAGCACTAGTGAACATAGCTACAATACCTTACTTCAAGGCTAATAAACGCGCAAAATAAATGTTTTTTATATACTTAGAAAACAAAAACGACCACCTGTGTGACAAGGCCAGCCACCACAATTACAGGGAGAATTTGGAAGTACATTTTGTGGCTCTTCGGCACAGGTAAAAGCAGTCCCTTTGACTTAGGCAATAGTTAAAAAGAGTTTTCAGGTAAGTTCTTTTGACTTAAGCAATAGTTATAAAGAGTTTTCACTAGATATTTTCGTTTTGAAGCCGATACACTCATATTTTGCTCTATAATTATTATTGTCCAACAAGAAGGTCTGCCGGTTTTTGCTCACCAAAGCGAATGCAGCGTCGTAACTTAATTTTCTGTCTTTTAGCTGCGGTTCTTATTCAAGTTCAGCGAACATAGCAATAAAAGAAATTATTTGATAAACTAATTGATATTTATTTATAAATATTGCAATATCTCTTCTTCTTCACTCTTCAGCTGTTGAGCAGGTTTGTGACATGGACGATCTGGTGATCCTCTCCGACCGCCGCCATCCCGCTCTGTCCTGCGCCTTCCTCTTGGTGGTACCATATTGCAATATAGACTGCCTATTATTATGCCTATAGAGTATAGAATGCCTACAGACCGCTATTATAATTGTCGACTTTTTTGTTTGCAGCAAACAATGCGATTGTTCTGATCTTGGCAATTGTGACGGCATACCTTTTCCAGATCCATGGTTCACAGCCGTTCACTCTCACTGGTGAAATTCCATCTGGTTTGCCACCGTTCAAACCACCCGCCTTCTCAGGCTCTGATGGAAATGGAACCTCGTACACTGCCAGCGATATGTTTCAGGTTTGCCTTATTTGCTGAATATAATATGTTTAATTAATCTGAATTGAATAAATTGAAATGTTAGTCATCAGAGCGAGCAGTAGGCCTAACAATTGGCAAAGAAACAGCGTTTAAGCCTGTATGTCTACAGGAATTAATTCAGTAATTATTAGTAAATGCAATTGTTTGTGCAACAATTAGCTTGATAAATAGCTGTACAACAGACAGCTTGCAATAATGTCCGATTGACCAACATCATAAAGCTGACACATTCGACCTTTAGATGTTCTGAAAAGGCGCATTGTAAATTTATAGCCAAATACATGCATGCATTCTGAAAGACGTAATTCAGGATTAGTAAAATGATTACACTGTCGCTATGAGACCGATTGCGAATGTTTACCTTTTCCAAAGTTTGAATAGAGAGCGAAGATCTTATAAGCTTACAGTTTCCAATTGTGCCAGTATTAAAAACAATTGAGTTCATAACGGATCTGTGTAGGCCTACTGTTGGAATTCGGGAAAGTTCGGAGGCGACTGCATGGTCAAGTAAGGAATCAAAAGTGATGATGCTATTAAATTTTGTTACAGAAAGTATTCCTAGCTGCATCTGGTGTCTAGCCTTTAGTTGAAGCCGTTGTAGGGGAAATGCGATGTTGCATCGTACCGTATGCATGCATTTCTTGGATTGCGACTGTTACTTAATAATTTGTTTGTTAATGTCTTTCAGAAAATGAGCGTCGGAATCATAATCGTTCCTATGATCAGCTACATCGAGATAATGGCCATCGCTAAGAACTTTGGTAATTACCGGAACTATTGCATCATTTATTAACTAGCCTATTGTTGTAGACCATACATAAGTGGGGGGCCAGCCTACCACAAATGACGCCACATACAAAGCATACATTTGGTATCTTCTACAACTTACTCCACAGTTAAAAGAGAGGATACTCTTAAGGCGCATACTGGCGCCTCTGATTTTGAATATCCAGGCAACTGCTTGCTTTGCTTGTGCCAAATGCTGACTCTGTACATAGGACGCTGGGAATAAAGTTCAAATATTTGCTTGTATATGTAGGAAAAGTAATTTTGGAATCTCGGACAGAGACCCATTGATGCTGCCCAGGTCATCTTTTGGGTAATAATATGCCTTGTTCGCCTGCCTAGAACCTATCCAGGCCTACATGTACATTATATACATGCGTGCCAGATCACGGAAATGAGGTGCTTCACAGATTTGGCGATGAAGAAATTCCTAGCTTACTATTACCAGATGAGTGATCGATTTAGGGATTAAATCTCATCGACTGTTGGAGAATAATTGTATGATCAAACAAACATTTGCTTTGTAATTGACTTGCAGCACGTGCTTTTTCAGAAGTTCCATCTTTCTTTGACCAAAGAATTGTCATTTTATTCACGACTTTTTCGTGTGCAGTCCTTCACAACAGTGCAGCTCCAAATGAATTTGTGCAGCTGTAGCCTAAAAGCCTTTTTTCGCAGTCAAACAATAGTTGCAAATATTCATTGGCATCCGATTGGGAATACGTTTCCACGGACGATGGGAAAAGCAAAGACGAAAACAAGTTCTGCAATATTGCCACTGAGACAGAGCACAAACCTCGACCTGGTGACTCGAAAAGTGATTGACTTCCAATGTCTGTAGGGTAGGCCACTATATAAGCTTATTAAGCAATAGAAATTATTACATTGGAGATGAACGTTCTGGAGCTGGAGATATGTTTGAAGATTTACATTCTGTAATACATTACTGACCATTCTATATGATCGATTTACAGGTAGAAAGAATAATTACCACGCGGATAAGAATCAGGAGTTGATTGCATGCGGTGAGTTTATTGTCTATAAATGTATCTTACATGTATTTTGGTGTAGCAAAATTAGCAGTAGGTTGATTTTAAACAATGCTCACATGCAAGTACACAATTATAAACTAGATTAGTCTAGATAGGTATGAAAGCCAGAATAACTTAATAAGGACATCTATTATCCATTTTTAAACTTTATCTTAGAAGCAGTTGATGACAATAAAATTAATACGCGGTTAAGTTGGTTTCAATGCAAATTAAGAAACGGTGAAACCAGAGAATGAGAAACATAATCGGGTCTAAGTACTCAGTCTAGCACATAAATAGTAGCATTAATGCAAACACTGATGATAGAATTAATGTGACCCTGAACGTTATCTGTTTGCGACGATGTTTAAGCTGAATTTTAATTGAGAGCATGTTTTTCGTTTTCCTAGGTCTCGCCAACATTGCTGGATCATTTCTTTCCGCATTTCCGGTGGCAGGAACATTCTCAGGGTAAACATCAATTGCAATATGCTAACTCAGTGGACTTTCTGGCTTTCTCGAAGCTTCTTGAACTCTCTGTCCATTTCAGTTCGTTTTGTCTTCTCTTATGTTATTTAGATTTAGACTTGAGGCAATCTCTCTCAACGTGCATATCCATATGTGGGACGCAGTGGTGTAGGGGTATGTTTGTTGCCTTGAAGCCGGAAGGTTGGTGGTTCGAATCCACCTCAAGCCGTCGCGTAGGGATCCTTCGCAAGTCCTTCGCTCACAATTGCTCATGCGTTTCGGCGTGAAACGCCGATTCAGTGTCTGCGCTGTAGTCAGGAGCGCCTCTGAGTAAAGAGCCTGATGGGGCGCTATATAAATATCTGCAATGATTGAAAAATGAATTCGAATTTATATCGCGGACAGCCATAGAATGCAGATATCTGCATGGAAGTTTTATTTGATATAGCCTAATATTATTGCAGAAGTGCTGTGAACTATCAGAGCGGTGTGAAGACAACAGGAGGTGGCTTTTACACAGGTAGGCTAACAATTATTATATTTGTTTCATGAGACCTATGGCTAGATGGTTATTTGGAGAATGACTAAAAACCGGTTGGTGACTGCGAAATCAATTATTTAGATTTTAGTTTAGTCGTGCTGCAAACTTAATTCCAATTAGCTTAAAAAATTTCTTAACCTTGAATAGATGGAGTCTAAATAGGATTGAGAGTGGAGAAGGACGAGAGGGAGAGTTCTCAATATAAGTTACCATAAATTCGTACATGGAATGGGTAGAGAAAGCTGAGGGAGAAAAGGGAGGGGAGAAATTGTGAGCTTATGACCACGAATTTTCAGAGGAAAATTACGCCCTTGGCGCCACTCGTGTGTAACCAGCAATAATTCAAGATAAAACATTGATCATCGTGGGTCATTTTTATTTTGTTTTATCATAGGAAAGTATAAGTAGCTACAGGGGCTAGGGGCTAAGCCCCCCCAAGAAGGCCCAGATTCAACTTTTTACCATGAAAATGGTATCCTTTTTCAGGGTTAGCACCCCAATAAGGCCCAGACTCGGGGTTAGCCCCCCCTTAGAACGGAAACCAAACCCCGCCCATGTATAAGTAGGCCCTAACGTAATGTTTCTGACTAAACATGCGGTGATTCTATTTGCAGAATTTCAAAGCCATAGGCCTAGACCTATAAGATTCCGCCAATGTTCTCCTCGTTCTTTCCTTGTTAACATGATGTGGAATTTTCCATTTTTTCCAGGAGTCCTGGTGATGTTGGTGCTGCTTTTCCTGACGCCTGTCTTCTACTACATCCCGACTTCCACTCTGGCCGTCCTCAACATAATGACCGTCGTTGATCTCGCGGATTTTGGTCTCGTCGTTAAACTCTGGAATGTTAAGAGTAAGTTTCAGAATAATCTATATAATCTGATGCTATAATATGATATTATTGCACAATAAATAGTAAATAACCTACGAATTGTTGTGAATTGCTGAGTTTAATTATTATGGATTAATTAAACCTGCCATAGGGAAGACATTTACAGTGGGGATCCAATCTATTATAAACTGTTATATAATTCACAACAACAAAATTCTCAGCATTGTCAAAGCTATCCAATCAAACCTGCTATAAAGTAAATAGGATTATTATTAAATGATCAGAGTGAGTCGTCTTGCAGCTTTGTTATAACGATCCTATTAAATCTGCTACAAATTTCATAACGTTCTATAATCATCTCACCTGGTCACCTGGTGCCGTCAGCTTCTGGAGCTCTGGCGAAAGCCTTGGTGTATTCTCTCCAACGTCTCCTCTCTCTAGTCGCCTCTCGTAGCTCCTCCAGTCTCATGCCAGACTTTTCTGGCATCATCTAATGATTTCTAATCCAATGTTCTAAAACTTAGGCCTATATCGCATTGTGATGATAATGTGAATTTTATTACTCATCAGTGCTTATCAACAACTATCCTATTCGAGTGTCTGACTTGAACATACATTCGTGTGCAATGCACTTATTAGCTAGAAACTAGAGTAAGTGCTTCTTGGCAGGTAGGCCTATGTTGAAAGATTGGAAAGATATAGGCTACTCTAGGCATTCGACTCAAAGAGGCCAAGATTGGCGGGTTGTTTAAGAATGAAGAAATCCTGCAAATGTTTCTGTTATATTATTATTTGTTGTAGAAATCGATCTTTTGCCTTGGTTTGTGACGTTTATTTGTGGCTTGTGTATGGGCATTGAGGTAGGTCTATACCGTTACGTAACCATTCTTGGCCTATATAATATATATAATTTTATATATGTATAACGTGTAGTTAACTTTCCAAAATATTTAGACCAATGTAACTTACATGTAGACATTCATTCAATAGCCTATACGAAGCTTAGTTAGGGTTAACAACAGCATAGTTATTTCGTCTTATACAAGGGACCGCCTGTGCAAAAAGTGATGGAGATGAGATCAGGGTGTAGGCTACGCAGGACTCACTCTGACACTCTCTCATCTGACTGAGGAAGCACCATGTTGCCTGTCTTGAGTGAGAGGTGATAATAATAATTCTATTGTTTTCACGTCGGTGACCGATTTGTTGAATACAGGTCTGTGTTACGCCTGGTGTATTTTTGAGACTGTAAACTGATAGGTCTTTATTGGATTTGTTAGCGTTTTCACCAAATTTGATGATGAAACTAGCTTACCAAGATTTATTTCGATTTCCATTTAATTTCTTCGAAATATTATTCGATAGCACCTAACATTTAACCTACCTGACGTTTGATAGCTAAATTGACGTATGCTTCAAAAATGTGTCGGCCTAGTATTAATCTTTATTTATTGTGAATTTCAGAATGGCATTATTTTCGGAATCGTGGTCGCTTTGTGTATCCTACTTTTCCCAGCATCTCGTCCGAAAGTTCACGTAAGCTACATTTGTACACACAGTATTCTTCAATAACGTCTTTAGTACTAAACTCAAATGCACGACATATAGCCTACTCAAAATTAATCACAAACACTCATACAGACTACCTATGGCCCTAATATCGTTAGGTTTAACTTTAATACTTGCATGCAAGACCCATTGAAGTTATGATCACATAGACTGCACATGTGAACAAGGATTGAGAAATGGAGTTATTATAATGCTATGAATATTTCTAAGTCCGATGAATTAATGAGCACCACAGCAATTTCTCACAAATTTGGCGAGTAACGCCACGAGTGTATCGAAAGTTCTTTATGTCGTACAATGAAAGTGCTGTATTATGCCAAACAAATGTCTGTCAAGGGCAACGACCTTTGCTGTCATAGGCCCTCGTCAAAGCAGAAACATCATCCTCTTTATGTCGTAAGATTCGTAACCTAATATGATAAAGGACACAAGACTTGAAAGATTATTTTCGTGTCTTATAAGTTATAATAATGCTGGAAACTGGTCATTAGTAGCCTACATGACTGACATGTTAGCTAAACTAAATACGTTTGGTATAGCAATATTCTTATTTGTTTTAGACGGAGACAAGAGGAAGCCAGAGCTCCATAGCCGTAAGTGAATTAACTTGTCCATTGTTACAGTATAGAGGCATAATCGTTTTCACACAATCATAGACTAGGCCTACATCAAGCTCTGAGTCTGCCTTAGCATAAATTAATTAACTTATGTCACTGACAGTGACTGACTCACCTTTAATTAGGAGATCGGCAGTTTTCATTTTAAAATTTAAATTCACATTAATTAATAACTTTAATTGAAATGTAAAATTCATTTTATTTTTAATTTGATTTCAGAGTTCGAACACACCGGAGTACGTCATACTGGAGATAGGGCATGGTCTGATGTTTCCGAGTGTGGAATATTTCGTGGAACATGTCACGAACGCCGTTCTTGAAGGTTTGTCGGCTCGACAAATTTGTTTGGAGGGGTGGGGGGTGCACACGGATTAGAAACTGAACGAAATAATGTCAGATTTAAATTAAACGTTTAGAGCACGATTTATTTTTACATAGGCCTATGCCTACCCCTCCAGCAAGACTAGTGTTCCTACTCGATTCTACCTGGACCGTTTGAAATCGCGTGGTTACGATTTATAATTTTGTCTGTGATTCAAATCATTTAACTTTTGCATGGTGAAGTTGTCTAAAAATATTAGTCGATATCTCATTCCAATGTAATACATTGTGCTGTAGGTAATTTTTCAATATTAAAATTCAGTTGGTCTACTTATTGTGACAGTGAACACTTGAACACCTGTAATTGTTTAGCTCTTTATTGATAAATTCCTTCGATTGCTCATAATATTATCTGATCTAAGCTTATACGCGGAAACACAAATCTTCACATTTTACTCACTTTTGAGTTATAGAACTAACACAGTCACTACTACAAAAAATTAATATTATAAGCTTACTGGCTAAAATAATAAAGCGGTGTTGACGTAAGTGATTTATAAATAGCGCTGTTAGGTGAATTCAATGGACTGCTGGTGATTAAGTTAATTTCAACTGGATAATAGGCCTATAATCTGGTATTGCAATTGCAATTGTAATTGTAATCAAGGCAATTTTATATAGCATCGTCGGTAGCAAGCTACTTCTAAGATGCTTTATAGTTTACACACATAACCTAGTATAATTGTCAAAGTTCAGCATGGATGCAAACAGCTCGAAAGCCAAAAAGTATTATTAAATAGCCTATGTATTTTTAAATTGTTCTTTGCAATCGTTGTAGGCGGCAGTTGTGTTTACAAGTCGGTTATTTTGGATTTCGTTCACGTTTTCTCCGTTGACTTCAGTGTTGTCGAGGTAGGCCTATGCTGATCTGTTCAGGCCAAGGGTGATCTATAGTTTTAGCTGAGGGAGTTAGGCCTACACTAAGTTTTGAACTGGCGCAGCATAATTATTTCTCATCAATACAGCTTCTACTTTGACATGAATCATTCTCATCAATTAGACTTCCATTTAGGCTAGATTTTACTTAACCCAGTCTACAATTATTTAAAAATGACTGGTCGTTTCATCAATCCAGCATTAAATGCTGGATTATAAATTTAAAGATTATAAATAAATAATTATAAATAAATAGATTATAAATTTATAAATAAATTTTATTTAAAAAGCAATTAATTTTTTTGATCAGTCCAGCTCCAATCTCAGCAATGATGTTTTCACAAACAGTTATCACGAAGCTCAATCGCATGTGGGTGCATGGTTAACTACGCTGTTGTGGAGGAATTCATGAGGGACCAGTGTGTGTCTTGCAACATTGCCAGTAATGGCATCGTAAGATTAGTCTCTATATCTTCTAACAGTATCTAACTAATAAACACTTAGGCCTACTCCCTGAATCGATCTCAGTGCATTGTGCTAGTGATAATTATACGATATTTACTGAAAGCCTTGGGCTGATCGCAGTAGTATTGTTTAGTAAGCTTACATTCTTACGAAAGTGCATAGTTACGAGTCCAATTTGCAGTTCTGTAGCTATATGTTAATGTACCTAAATATAGGTCTTACTTATTGGTCCATTTGATACGGTCTGTAATTTTTAGTTTCGTATATTAATAACATTGTAGGGCATACAGCAACTGACGGAAGATTTCGCCGTTTTGGGAGTGAAACTAATTCTGTGCAGAGTGAGGGTAAGAATCATTTATTGACCACTTATCTATAATAATATGACTAAAGTGGATATACAGGTAATATTGCTTAGATAAAAACTGTTTACATTATCTATTATTATTTAATGCTGAACTTATCACTTAATTACCTCTGACCTAGAAGAAGAAGTTTTATTTTGATCTGTTCATGTTTACGATTATCTTATTTAGAACTTGTCTCTTTCATTCTGCATTTGGCTCATTGTTTTTGTACCTTGCTGCTGATAATGTAGCCTTAGTGCACATTTGAGAGCTGTTATAAATGGCCTAGTCTATCAGATCTGACACAGGGTTTCTGGCTTCTGAGTTCTAGCAGAACCTTATATCAGCAGTTTGATGAATGGCAAACTAGATGCTATTGTATGAAAAGTGTGAATTGCGCCCTTGATTATTCTTGGTGAAAAGTGTGAATTGTGCAATTGATATTTTGTGTGAAAAGTGTGAATTGCGCATTTGATGTTTCTGGGTGAAAAGTGTGATATGCGCACTTGATGTTTCTGCGTTAAAAGTGTGAATTGGGCATTGATGCTTCTGCGTGACAAGTGTGAATTGTGCATTGATGTTTCTGCGTGAAAAGTGTGAATCGAACACTTGATGCTTTGTGTGAAAGTATCTAAAAGTGATGAATATAGATAGTATCGTTGAAAGCGTACAGAGACGGTCGTACTTACGAAATTTTCTCAGCCTCGCCATGTGATGTAGGCCTATCGTTGACCTACATGATTGTATCTACTCATTGCGGCCCTGTGTTCCAATCGAGTGCACATGCACTTCGGAAGTACTCGTTTATAGCGGTGATCACTGCATGGCGATGTGACGCAACACAATATCTGTGTAAGTCTTATTGTGTAGACTCTATAAGACAACAAAACCACAGCGCGTCATATTTTGTGGTGTTATGCATGGGGGAAACGCAACCAAGGCCTCTGTATGCCTCGCTTACCCCTATGGGTGACGTCCATGTGGGTAATTCTGAATATCTGGGTTGCGTAAAGGTCCGGAACGGACTTGGCGGAGTTACTTGTTTGGGTGGTTTTTGTTTCTATTGCACAGCCGCATAGCCCGGTGTTCCTGTCTCTGTCGATATGCTCGTTTTATATCGGGCGCTAAAAGAATGACTGAGTCAAACCTACTCACAGCCCGCAGTGGGTTCCTCCGCGCGGATCTAGACTGACTCGATCGTCTTGTCGACTCAAAAAAGGTCCTTCTTTTAGTAAGCTGCTGTCTGGTAAAACAGTGCTGCTTTTGAGACTCGGACTACTGTGTAAGGCCTCTTACAGTTAACGCTGTAACTGAAAACTGCCTGCATGGTTGGACGTGTTTGCAATTCATAATGACGCTTTCGAGTGTGTAGGCTAGGGGTAAACGGACATTATCCCCCCTGGACACTATCCCCCCGGACACTATCCCCCCCGGACATTATTTCCCCCGGACATTATCCCCCCGGTTTTTCGTAGGACATTATCCCCCCCGGACATTATCCCCCTTCATGTACAAATCAGGGTGAGCGTCGTGAGGGTCGGTTAGGGTCAGGGTAAGCGTCGTGAGGGTCGGTTAGGGTTAGTGTGAGGGTCGGTTAGGGTCAGTGTAAGTGTCGTGAGGGTCGGTTAGGGTCAGGGTAAGCGTCGTGATGGTCGGTTAGGGTCAGTGTGAGGGTCGGTTAGGGTCAGTGTAAGTGTCGTGAGGGTCGGTTAGGGTTAGTGTTAGGGTTAGTGTCGTCATTAGATGAATGAACGAATTGGAATCGTATACAGTCAGTAGGCCCACAAAGGTTTGTTAACGTGATTTGAACTTCGTAGACTTATTAGCGTCAATCATTTTTGGGTAATAGACTGGGGGGGATAATGTCCTACTTCGGGGGGGATAATGTGCGGGGGGATAATGTCCGGGGGGGATAATGTCCATGGGGGATAATGTCCTACAACCTAGGCTAGGTGCGTTTTATATAAAAGCATAGGCCTATCTACACACTCGAAAAGTCATTAGTGACAAAGAGTTTTGTTCAATATATAAATATTTAAAAAAAACAGTTACTGGGGTCAGACTATGCATGATCCATGGACTTGAGGTGTGTAATGAACTTGAATGAAGGCTTTGCTTTCTACCTGTTCCGCGCACATCTTTCTTATCTTGGAATTAAGTTCTTGCATTCCGACTCAATCCTGGACAACGTTTCTGACGAGAGACAGCACTCTACAGGGTGGCTCAAAAAAAAACGTACCACCGGAAAAAATGCGATAACTTCGCTACCGATTGACCTTTTTCTCCGAAAATTTTCCAATTTGCAGGGGAATGAATTTGCCACAATCCCTGAAAGTTTCAGTTGAAACTTTTCATGTTTGCAAAAGTTACAGCTGTTCAAACTTAAAATTTCGTTTTTTTGAATATCCGGAGAATCTTGTTCCATTACATGTGATTTCATTACGATTTTTTTGGCAAATTGCAACACATAAAATGATGACAATGTCATACAACCTCACTAAGAGCTGTAGATAAGCTGTTTATTATGTAAGCTGTTAGTATATGGTCATATTTTGTATATTAAGGCCTCAGTTTGTGAATCCGTTACTGAACGTCATGGGCAAAGTTTCTGCAGAGGATAAAATGGGAACTCGGACGTTACGTGAACAGAGACTGGGACATCGCGCGGTCATAGCAAAAGACCCAGTGAAAAGTGAAGCCTGAAGCACTTTGAAGGCTATCTGCAAACGTGTTTATGTAACGAAGGTCAGATGCTGGAAGAGAGGCAGGAAGTTGTCATTTGGTCTGACGGGGGAAAATGTCATGTTCAGGAAATTCGCTTGGTATTCGAAAGGGTTACGTTTGCAAAGCACATCATGATTTCAGTATCAGCTATGCTGGCGTGTGTTACAGCTGCAAGAAAAGACTGCCTTTAATACCATTCAGTAGGCTAAATGTCAAACTCATCGCTGAACTCTCTTACCCAGACTCATTGAAGACCAGGCATGCTCTAACATCTGGTTTTAATTTCCATCAGGACGGTGCGCCTGCTTGCTCGCACGGCAAGGCTGATTATGATGACGCTACCTTATTTTTGCCATCAAATGCAGTAAATTTATTGGCAAAGGTGACTAACAAACTCGCCAGACCTTAGTCCTCTTGCTTATCACGTCTGGTGAACTATTCTGGAACGCTGCAAGACATTTCATCCCAAGTTGGAGAACATTGGCCAGCTGAAGCAAGTCTTGCTGCTAATGTGGGGTCAGTTGCCGCAGGACCCGACCAACAAGGCCATACTGAGCTTCACAAAAAGAAGTTGAGCTTGTGCTAAGGCAGGGAGTGGACACTCTCATTATACCTTACAATAAAGTGTAAAACGAAATTCTGAGGTCGTAGTGAAAAGTGATATCCTTTGACATGGAAATCTACAAGTGACGTTCATTTTCCGCGAAAATTTGAAAAAACGAAATTTTAAGTTTGAACAGCTGTAACTTTTGCAAACATGAAAAGTTTCAACTGAAACTTTCAGGGATTGTTGAAAATTCATTCCCCTACAAATTGGAAAATTTTCGGAGAAAAATGTCAATCGGTTGAGAAGTGATCGCATTTTATCCTGTGGTACGTTTTTTTTTGAGCCACCCTGTAAATAAGCTAACGCCTTGAGCTTAGCTTTGAGTAGGCTATCACCAAAGAAATTTCGAAATTTCAAATACGAAAGAAAATTACCTAGACTAAGCTTATATTTAAATGATGTCTGGAATTTGAGAAGCACTTTGTATAAACGGGTGGTGTGGTTTACTGCATGCCAATCAGTAATTATGATTATTGTTACGTGTATTGGAAAGTTGTCTAACTGGTTCAATGTCTTTACGTATAGGCCCTACATATTCTTATCTAGGTGATCTGCGCTGTTCCAACAATTCCATGCAGTTCTTGTCTCTTGATCTTTCAGCGTCCCGTTCAGAAGGTTCTGATAAAATCCGGCATCAAGAAACTGATCTGCGCGAAAAACGTCGAAGAAGCAATTAATCTCTTCAAAGGTTTGTAGAAGTTGTGAATTATTGTGAGAATATTCTACACAATCTGGAGCGCCTCTGAGTAGAGAGAGCTTGAAGGGGCGCTATAACAAATGCACATACATGTAATAACAATGATTATAGTTATGAGCTAAATCGATGTCATTTGTAGAGATTTGTGTAAGTTGAGTGAAGTGAGCAAAGATCGCTTTTCAAAATTGGAACCGGTGTCCGGACAATTCGGAGCAGGGTTTTTTTAACGTGCAGTTGTACACAAAATTTGCAACTCTAAATGGATTAGTGCAGTTGTAGAAGCACTTCTGTACAGTTAAAACTAGCAAAGAAGATAATTGCCCTCCGATTGGAAGTAATTTACCGTGGAGGATCGGGATGTGCAGTTCTAAAAATTCCTTAAAAGCAGCCATTATTCGGAGTGGACAATTCGGAACTTACAGTTCGAAGCGGATCGTCGAAATGTTTTGCTTAAATAGAGAAAGTCATAGAAACAGACACGCATTCAATCAGTAGATTCAGTACTTATCTGCTTTTTAACGACATCGACGAACTCACAGTTCACATGTTAGGCAAGGGCGGATCCAGGGGGGGGGCCAATCCGGCCATGGCCCCCATTTATAAATGCCCATGTATCGTGGCCCCCCCCCATTTGGTTTCAGTGGCTGCTGAAATGGTAGGATTTTCCCGAAAATTTGGCCGGATGACAAAAAAAAGGTCATCAACTTTTTTGGTGGATGCGATTTTTTTTCTCCAGAGCCAAGGTGTCAAGAAATTTTTGGCCCCCCCCGTCCAAAGTTTCTGTATCCGCCCTTGATGTTAGGCTATAACAAGAATGATTAGCGTTGCCCTCCTCCTATATCCAGGCTTTGGTCTGGCACTACCAGAGTGCGAGCAATGGCTGAGTTCTACATGCAATCGATGACTTGCACAATGCACATCTTTAGTCGTGGCTGGGCTGGGAGCGCCTCTGAGTAGTTTCTTGAAGAGACGCTATATAAATTCTAATGAATGAATGAATGAATGAATGAATGAATGAATGAAATATCTTTTTCTTTCAGAGCACCATTCTTCAACTGGTGATCCGGAAACTGCTTCCACTCACACCATCCACACCACGATCTTTGTGGTGCCATCGGTTGTCTCTGCAGACAATGGGGTCTGTCTTGAGATGGACGGCACCAACAGCAGCAGCAGCCAGCCGACCCTGGAGGGGATGGATGGGACTGTGAAGAAGGAGGGAAGAGAGGAGTCGCTTAGTTCCAGCAACGATGAAGCCATTGATGTTTCGGAAATTGGACATCATGATGATGCGACTGAAGGATACGACAATTTATCCTATGCGTTCTAACATTCTAACATCATAGCATTGTAACATCCTGACATTCTATGTCCAAACATTCTAACGGTCTAGAATCCTAACGCCCTAGCATTATAACATCTTAACATTCTAATATCCTAACATTCTAGCATTCTAACGGTCTAACATTCTAACATTCTAACGGTCTAACATCCTAACGGTCTAACATCCTAACGGTCTAACATCCTGACATTCTAACATCGTTACATTCTACCATCCTAACATTCTAACATTGACATCCTAACATTGACATCTATTATATAGGTAACATTCTAACACCAACATCCTAATATTCTAACATCCTAACATTCTAACATTAACATCCTAACATTAACATCATAAAATTAACATTCCAACATTAACATCTTAACATCCTAACATTATCATCCTAAAATTAACATTAACATCCTAACATTCTAACATTCTATGCACACGACGAAGCAGCAGCTTCAGTTTAGCGACACCTTGTGATAACAAAGCTCGTCAGCGTCGTCCCCTCCCCATTTATCCAGATTTAGGACTGGCACTGTCAGAATGCGAACCATGACGGAGTTATATAATATTATAGCCTACACGACCTGGTATACACTTGGAGTCCAATCTGTCCAAGTGTCCATATAGGCCTATAGTAGCTTTATATCTATCGTGTTACGCTTGATTATAGGCCTGTTATAATTTATTTATGTACATGAAAATTCAGTCTATATAGAGTATAGCCTACTTCTTAATAATGTACTTCATTTCAATTTATAGTAGGCTATTATATGGTTTTTGTTTCAGGGCTCTATGCACTATGAGCTCGTTATGATAGGGTATTGTCGCGAGAAACGCTTTTTAATATTGTGTAAATACAGCATGACGATATTATTATTATTAAATAGGTAAACGAAAATTGTTTTCGGGACGACTTCTCTGCGTGCACCGTGATTAAGATCTTATGAACCCAGCATTGTCTGCTAGGTCTGAATATCGTTTCGTTTAGTTGTTCTGTGTTTATAGTTTAGCCTACATTACTAACCGTGGAATCTCTGTCTTACTGCATAACTGTAACATAAGAGATCTACAGGTAGCCTATATTATTGTAAAGGTTTGTATGTGCACTTGTTATAGCGCCCCTTCAAGCTCTCTCTACTCAGAGGCGCTCCCGAATGCAGAGCGGACACTGCATCGGAGTTTCACGCCGAAGCGCAGAGCGATTGTGAGTGAAGAACTTGCCCAAGGTCCTTACGCGGCGAGGTGGATCCGAACCTCGAACCCTCGGGCTCCAAGGCAACGACGTCACCACTACACCACCATGTATTATACGCGCAGAACAGTTGCTCTAGTTGCTCATCTGTCTGTGATAACCGGATCTTAGTCACCAACTGTTGTTTCGAGAGTCTGCCGTTCATGATCTAGCCTACTATTGTTCAAGATTCCAGTCGGATTGAATATAGGATTGAATATACATGTATAATAGGCCTATTGTATTATTGTATTTGTTATTATAAAATCTAAATATCGCAACCATAAGAAAATACTGATCGGGTGTTTCGTGTTTCGTTTTCTGGCTTACTAAACTAATCGTGCCTCTGAGCAGATATCTTGAAGAGGCGCTATGTAAATTCTCAGAATGAATGAATATGATCCTAAATTATATTTAGAAGTTTAGTCAGTAAGAAAACAGTGCATAGAAGAGTAGCCATGGCAGTCTTAGTTTTTGCAGTTATAGTAACTATAGGCTATGTAAGCGGCGATACCCGTTATTGCATGCATTCTTTACGACTTTATGTAATAGGCTAATCATAAGGTAATCGTAATCATGAATTTATATAGCGCCACTTCACGAAAAACTTCTCAGATGCACTCCCGACCTGACAGCGCCAAACCACAATCAAGGAGAATGGTTTTCAAACTCTTGCTGAGAAGAAACATGGTCCATTTACGCAATGAGTTATGAGCACAAGTTCACGTTATATTTCCATCAAGGATTACCGTCAGTCTGGTTATTAAACTCTAGGAAGTCACGCGGTATAGTTGACCGACAGTATATGGACCTACTTACCTTCAACTTCATGTCAATGCCCTTAAATCACCGACTATCACAACCTTCAGACGGTACTCAACCGCAGACTTAGCCTAAGTCAACGTCCAATATTTGGTTACACACGGTGATAGTTACACGTAGGCACCGTCGTCATAGCATACGTCAACAAGAGGACAGCAAGTAAATTTTCCGATGGTTTGTTTGCAGTTAAAGAAAAAAGGCGAACAAACTATTACCTGGCTGAAAGGTAGGCTAATGGGAAAAATTTCACAGATGGCTACCCAGTGCCCACACCATGACATTGTGGTTGCTGAAATGAAGGTAGCAAATCTTGTTTATTCATAGCGATCAACAAATCAAAACAGCAAAAAATATATATAAAATAAAAATATGAGTGTGCAGTGAGATAAGGAGCTAACCAATTATTATCATCTATCAGGTAAAAGATCACTAAGAAAGGGTCACCCAGAAAGGGAGTGATCCCGCTAAACCTGGGCAACCACAAACAGAGGTTTGTATCAAGATGGTGGTGACAGAAGAGTGTAGTTGTTATTAGGCAATGTAGGCAAGACGAAATCAAGTAGATGAGTTAATGAAGAGAGAGAGAACGAGAGATAAGACAGGACATGGGCAGAGTGTAAACAGAGAACATATACATGTACATTATTGAAGCATAACAAAAGTAAAGCTATTTCAAATTATGAATGAATGCTAAGAGTTGCAGACCATAGGCAATGACCACAACTAGTGGTATCAAATGTTATTACATGTATATAGCAGACAACAATGAAACAGTAACCAATAATAAGCTAGGCGGCCCTGGTGAAGAAAAACAATAGGCAGGCTATAAGAGGCTGGTGGATTTTAAGGTAGATAAGTGATCCGGAAGGCCATTCCAAATCTTAGGACCCAAACATTTTATTGAGAATTGTTTAATTTTTAGGCGTGCATATTCACTGCGGTAACAGCTAGCATGCCTAGTAGCATGATCGTGAAGTTTAGAGCCAGTAGTAAAGTAATTATTGAATGTGTGGGGCAATAGACGCTGGTGGTAGCGATGCATAAACATACATATTTGGAACTTATTGATATTTAGTAGGGACAGTAACATATGGTTTAGGTAAAGAGGAGCGGAGCTGGACCTCCAATGAGCACCACATATTAATCGTATGGCACGTTTTTGCAATATAATCAATGGTTTGAGTCGAGAGGGATAGTTTGAACCCCAAGATATGTTACAATAAGAGAGGTAAGGAAAAATAAGTGTATAATAAAGATTAAAGAGAACTGATTTGGGTAGGCAATGTTTAATCCTGTGAAGGACCCCAATGTTTTTAGCAATTTTCTTCACAATAGTTGAAATATGATCCTTCCATGTAAGGTGGTTATCAACAATGACCCCAAGAAATTTAGATGAGTTTGTTTGGGTGATAGGGACATTATTAATTAGGAGTGACCTATTAACATCAAGGTCAATTTTCTTTTTAGTGTGGAATAAAATGAAGTTGGTTTTATCAATATTAATATTAGCAGCATTAAGTTAAAAGAATACAACTCTAAAAGTAGGCTAATGTAGCCTACAGCAACAAGTGAAAAAAGAACATAAAAATTTGAATTTATAGCTTCGTGTTTTTATCATAAGGACAAGGTAGATTATCTAACACCAGTTGTGGAGCAAACTGCTCATTTTTCTGGCATACCGTATTATCAGTATAATAGACTAAAATTAATAGTCACAGTAGCCTAATGTGGTTAGGATTGTGATTATACAATATTATAGTGAAGTAACTACAGCCATTTTCATGCGTGAAAATTCATAATAGATATGTCAACTTATTTCCTCAAGCCTGTCCAGTCTCTTCAAAAGTTCAGCGTAGCCTAGGTTTTATGGTCTATCCCTAAATAACTTTACTTTCATAGCTAATGGCTAGGTATAAGTCTCTAAAGTTCTTTAACTTTTCTAAACGAAACAACGACAAGTTTCTCGTATAATTGTACTTCAAAATCCAGCAGAAACAAACCAACAGCAACGACACGACAACCACTAAAGTTGCATTATCAAAACAACTAAACGTTGATACTATCTTTCATCAGTCTTCTACTACCATTCATGTCCACACAACTCGAGTCAACTGCCACACCTATATAAGCCTATCTCACCCTGAGCGTACATTCTTCCTTCAGCCGCTCTGTCCCTCTCTCTGCCTCTCTTTGTCTTTCACCGTGTCTGTCTTTCTCTCGCTCTCCGGCGTCGGTCCGGCAGCAGTAACTTTCCCGCCACACAGCCACCTGGCCTTAGCTCGCTCTTCTCAAAACCTGCTTCTTCTCAAGATGCCTCGCACGCTCGGAGTGCTCCCGAACGGTTCACCTACCAGCAATTGAAGACGCTTTACAAATGCTTGGATTATTATAGTTGGATACAATGCAATAATTTACAGTCGATGTTGTAGACAATGGGGCATTGTTCAATAGGTTTTTTCGTTGACTAGAGTTTATGGTCAAGGTCGTTTAATCGATCTTCTTCAGATAAGTGGTGCAATGCATCATTGTGTGTCATCCATAAAATAGTTCAAACGCGATATCTATTGTTTTAGACATATTTATAATTAAATGCGATCAACAATGGCGGGGTAGCAAATTAAAAAAAACTCAATTATTTATTTCCAAGTAGGCCTACTTACTGACATTGTTTCTTTGTAAACTGTCACAGAATAAATCATTTTCCTGTCCGAGAACCACAAGGCTGATAAGAAAGCCAGACGTGTACGATCATAATTAATGTTCTATGAGCATATTGTTTGAGCTATTGTCTTTGGTGTAGAGTAATTTATATGTCACCAAACTTCATGTGTTATCAGAATCTGTAATTAAGTCAACGTAAAGTGACTATTGGCTTTTAATGATTTAGAATTTATTATCCACGAAAGAATTTCAGTTTGTTCGTGATCACGAAAAGCTAGACAAGTACAGCCCACCATACATCACCTATTGGCGTAACGCATGCCAACTTGGAGGTTAATAAGTGCCCTGTTGACAGCTAGTGATTGAGAATAGGCTTCAACTTCATTAATACAAGAAAATGTAAAATTTTTCGGGAAGACAGTAGGCCTACACTTGCCTAGATGTCGTCTGACTTTTCATGTTACGGAACTGTGACATAACAATGCAGACAGTAGTCACCACACAATTCTGTCGAACACTAGCTACCGTAATCGTTATTAGCTGCCATAATCATTATTAGCTACCATATTACCATAATCATTATTAGCTACCATAATCATTATTAGCTACCATAATCATTATTAGCTACCATAGGCCTAATCATTATTAGGCCTACCACTGCTGCCTTGAGAAATTGCAGCTCTGTCAGTACATGTAGCTAGGCATTTGACTAGTTTGTTGACCACTGTAAATTGAATGGATGTATAGGAAAAAAGTCAAGAATAATTATTGAAGCATAAAATTATGGATGTCACAAATTAATAGTGGTTGATCCTTCAAAACCTTGACCTTAAGGATCAGTGCTTAATTTAGGAAACTACAGGGGGAAAAGGTCCCCCAGAAATGGCATTCCCAGAAATGTTTTACATAATGATAATAGTTCATAGATGATGTTTACATTATTGAATTACAATGAGCTGTTATAATAGCCCATACCGTGATATTATTTACTCTTATATGATTATAATGTTATTATGCACTACTATAATAAATGATACTATCATAGTATAATGGGTATAGTTTAGGTTACTGTTACAATTTGCACAAATACAATTTATGTACAACTAAATGACTTCTTTCCAGTGCCATCTTTCGCATCAAGGTGTCAAAATTCAAAATGTTTTTGTCCTCGAACCCAAAATGAGGGGACGAGATTAAACACTGCCCAAGAACTCAGCAGATGTCAGTCTATTAATAGTTTGGCCACAAACTGTTATAACTTATCGAGAAAGGATTGTCATAAAGGTAGGTCAGCATCCTAGTTGAACCAAATAAAATATAATCTATTTTCAAGGCTCAATGATAGCTTGTTCGGCTTAGACATGTCCTCGCTGTTAAAAGTTACACATTTAGCTGATTAATCAATTGAAGAAGTGAACGATCAGACACACAAAGACATTTGTGTCAACTGCGAACTTAATAAATTGTAGAGCTAACGAGGTGAGATATAATTATATCGTTCACGCATAACAGAAATAGCAATGGACCTCTCCTATACTTATAGCTAAGTATGTGTGAGAAGCGGACCTTGTAGAGTGCACATCACCTTCTGTACTTTGGGTGTCCTCAAATTAGGCGAGACGCATACCTTCTATCCTACGGTGTTCCAGCTTTCAAAGAAAATTTATGATTCATTGATTATAAGAATTTGTATAACACGTTTTGAAGGAGATTATTCAGAGGTGCTCCCAGCTCAGCCACGGCTGAGCAGATAAGACTAATTAGTTATTGGAAATCTGGCATAATGTTGTGGGGCAACAAGCGCAGTCCATGTGGTGGTAGCCCATTCCAGGTGAAGGGTACATAAATCGAGAACACTTGGCGATGTAATTGAAGGACCTATGGACAAGTAACTCTTCCGATGAAGGACCGAATCGGAACCCTGACCGAGACAGGCGCTCAATCAAAACAAAACTGATAGGAAGGAGGTGAAGACCCGGAGAGTCAGACAGAAGTCAGACAGGTAGGACGGAGTCCAACCAGAGAGACACCAATAAACTATCAGGAGGGCCTCTGAATAGGGACCCTGAAGGGGCCCTATAATATTATAGATTCTGATTGATTGATTGATTGATTGATTGATTGATTGATTGATTGATTATCAATGTCATACGAATCAACGTTTCTATAAATCCTCAAATGGATCGAATTCGAAAAACACCTCCATGGAGAAAAGACAGCATCCTGGCCTCTGAAATCTTGCATACATTTTTTTAGAACGTAGAAAGAAAACCATATTGACCGTTAAATAAAGTGTCTTTCAAAGTTGTAGTATGAAAGATATAATTTTGATTTCTTTAGTGGAGATCATAGCCTATGCAAGCTTGTAGCTATTCGAAATCGTCGAGTAAAGACTCAGCTAAGTTAGAGAACCCGATTACAAACACTAGAAACATCAGACCAGGCACAATAGCAATGAATCAAACTTATGATTAAATAGCAACGATCCTTTCCTGAAATTCTACATAGACTATTATAGGCTATGCTGCAAACGGTACCAACCATACAATCCTTTCCTGCAGTTTATTAATTTTTCCAGCATATTTTCATAAGTTCCAACATTCCCTCCACTCCACTGTCTCCTAACGTAATGAAAGATGCAGACGCTTCTAGTGAAAAAGTCCACCCACCTTCTTTTGATTTTGCTACACATAGACTACGTACGAAGGTGGTAGTCTATATGAAGAGCGTCAGGCATAATTATGTATGCTGCTTGTAACATCCTTTTGCAATCAGGTCTCTATTAATCCAAAGACTATTCGCCGAACTACCGTCACCAAAGCATTTATAGCAGTCAAACATCAGAAGTAATTTGTCGGGCAATAAGCCTAATCTAAAAGACTTGTGTAAGAGTGTGTAAGCTTCGTATCAATTTCTTCAGGAGTTATTACATGAAGATGTCTATTGTCTCTATTCGATTGTTAAAGTTTTGTTATCAAGTCTATAATTATGATTCTATATTCGGACTATAATAGGCGATAAAAGACTTCAGCAAAGTTAAAGTTCAGATAATATTGCGTGGAGTGAGTGTCGTCTGAGTCAGCAGCACTCACAGAAATGTTTGAACGTTGACTGAACTCTTGACTGAATTTATTTCAATGATTGGTCAGCGTGAAGGTACTGGCAATGCACGTGTTGAAGTCTAGTTTCCAAATGCACGGTGCAAGTGCACCGTACTGCGACTAAGGCAATTTCAGATTCGAACATGAGAAATTCACTTACTTCTCTATTGTTTCTATTGTTTCACTTACTTCTCTATTGTCTCTATTGTTTCACTTACTTCTCTATTGTCTCTATTGTTTCACTTACTTCTCTATTGTATCTATTGTTTAAATTACTTCTCTATTGTCTCTATTGTTTCACTTAGCCTACATCTGTAATGTCTCTATTGTTTCACTTACATCGACACCTATTGTGTTCCTTCGCAATAACAGAAAGATGTCTGAAGTTGTCAAAATGTGACGAATTGCATGTCTTCTTATCGGAACACGAAGACGAAAGCTTCTATCGACGCTTACAGAGTCGCTGGATTCTATTTTAAGTATAAGCCAACTTGAAAATGACCTCAAAAGCACGGATTCCGACCCACAGAGCGTTTCGTCAAGTAGGTCTACCAAGAAATGGTAGAAGGAAGGTAGCCGACAGAAATACACATGTACGATGAGAAGTGAAGAAGATCATATCGGCGATGAAGACAGCAGAGAAGATCTTTGGAAAACTTGAGCAGAAATGCAGAATAACATAGACATAGATAGTACTACGAATGCTTGTCTGCGGGGGGTGCATAGTATAGACACATTCCATACCCAGAGAATACAAAAACAGAGAGACACAAAGAGAGAGAAAGAGAGAGAGAGAGGGAGGAGGGCAGGTGAGGGGAGAGAGACACTGCATACATACACAAACATACATACATACATACATACATACATACATACATACATACATACATACATACATACATACATACATACATACATACATACATACATACATACATACATACATACATACATACATACATACATACATACATACATACATACATACATACATACATACATACATACATACATACATACATACATACATACATACATACATACATACATACATACATACATACATACATACATACATACATACATACATACATACATACATACATACATACTACGTACATACATACATACATACATACATACATACATACCTAGGCCCCTACAGATGGCAGGCAGAGAGGCAGACATTCCTGCAAGCATTATAACAACAACTCGCCATGTTTTGTATTTCGTTTCCTTATAAATCTATTTAAATCCCACAAGTAATTGTTTTCTCTGAAGAGAAGAGATACATGTAAAAATACAGATAATTATTATAATTAGATTCGTTAATTAGTTCAGACGAACAGATCGCTTTAAGATAACATGAATCAGCAGTTGCAGATGATAACGCGACTTGAAGGAGTCGAATTTAAATGTTTGGCAGTATGCAAGGCGTCTATCCCACGGCTCATTTTATGTTCCCTATCAAGTGAAAGGCTGAGCCAACCTTATGGAGATTGCGGGTATCGAACACTAGTCCTTCTGATCGTCGTGCCAGCGTGTTATCATTCAGCCATCTTTTCGCCTGATGTGCACATAATTAGACTATGTATGCGAATATACTCGCATTATATTCAAAAAGAACCCTAATAAATAAACACAATAATGGAGAGACAAAGGAATCGAGAAGGACACATGCTGAGGGGAAATTAAATACTAGGAACGGACATCGAAGAAAAATGACGGGGACGCGAACAAAAGGAAGACCACGAGAGATGTTGCTGGACTTGATGAAGAAAAGTGGATATGAGAAGAGGCCGAATATCGATAGGTGTGGAGACGTCAGACTTTAAACCTGCCTATATTCATTCATTCATTCGGTAACCTATATAGAGCTCATTCAAGAAAACTAAACAGAGGCGCTCCCGACGCCAGAGCGCTCAAAAATAATAGTTTTAAGTTTGGTGAGGAAAGATTCTGGTAGAGTTTGGACCCGCCTATATATAATTTTATATAGGCAGAGAATCAGAAGAAGGAGAAGAAAATTATTTTCAAAATTACCACAAAATCATGATATAATATTAAACCCAGGGCTTAAAGTGTGCCTCGACGGTCATGGACGGCGTCCAGGCACTTATTTTAAAATCTGTACACCGTCCTGCCACTTATTTGACCCGCATAGCAAGGAAAGGTAAGGAGCGTCCAGGCACTTCTTTTTAGACACTTTAAGCACTGATTAAGCCATAATATCTAATAATGTTATGGTTTTCTGTAACAATTTTCCATAGCTTTGCTGCAGCTGTTTGACAGCAGATCTGGCTAATTGAAAGAGCCATCTGCAATCTGAAATAGTGGGCCTAACTCAATCAATTACGAGACCAGTGGAGATCTAGATAAGCAGGCCAAAGACGAATGAAGTTGAAACTAATTTATTATTTCGGACATGACGTGGTGGGAGTCATAAATATTTACGGAATATTTAAACTGATTAGCAGCTCACCTCTTCATTAAAGAAGAGATAACATATATATATACATAGATAGGCCACATAGTCTATTTTGAAGCTTAACATATATACATAGATACATAGTCTACTTTGAAGCATAACATGTATACATAGATACATAGGCTATTTGAAGCTTAACATGTATACAATACATAGATACATAGATACATCATACATAGTCAACTTTGAAGCTTGGCCTATAACTCAGAAATTGATTGGTAGGCCTGCAACTCGCCTTCCAGGCAAGCAGCATTGGCCTGCGGCTAATAATTCTACAACGCGCGCTGTAATTCAAGGACTTTCGCGACTACTTATGAACTGCGACTTCCTCGTGTTGTCTTAAGTAGACGTGTGCGCCTCTTCTAGCAGAGACTCCAGCGTAAGTTCTTAGTTCTACGTTGATTCATCAATAGTTTATTTGAGTATTTGTTGGCATGGAAGAAAAGAACGATGCATCCCTGGCCGTCGGATTCCACGGGACAAATGGTCATGTCGTCTACGCGAATGCTGGAATGGAACAGACGAAGGTCGGAGACGACTACGATGAAAATGAGGACTTCACGGTTGAAGTGGATCCTTCCGAAAGGAAAGAACACGACGGGGGAAAGGTGGTTGTAGTGGATGACGTGGAAGAGGACTGTTGTATGGAGAATTTGGACAATTGTTGTGGTGAGAATGTGCGAGGTGTTCGCGATTGTGCTTGCTGTCTGAAACAATGTACGTGCGAGATCTATGTCGGGTGTCGTCATATCGACTGCAAGAGTTTCATGAAGAGCACGTTCAATGTGGAGAGCGTGAAGAACAAGTTTCCGGTCATCAAGTGGCTGCCAAAATACAGGCAAGTCTGATTTAAATCTATTTTAAACTTTCGTGGCTGACCACTATTAAAGCGATTAACTCAGGTCGAGGATATCCAAATTTACTGCAGCTTTCTTTAATATAATTAGGCCTATGTGCAATCATTCCGACTGTCTAGGTTTGCGTATCAGGGACAGTGCTTAATCTAGACATGTATGGGGGGCAGTTCCCCCTCAAGACTGACAATTTCCCCAGGAAAAATCTTGAGCTGTTGCTAGCAAGTACATAGGTAATATTCTCTCCAGAAATCCACAACTGACATTTCTCTCCACCCCCCCTCCACAGAAAATTGGGCAGGTCTGGCCTGATAAGGGCAGAACTTGTAACGTGGCGCGACAATTCTTCAGTTCACTATACCAATTGCTATGACGAGCGCTCGTGAAAATGAATAGCTGTAAGGTGCATATTGCATTTGGAAACGTCTAAATACATATTATACCTACATGCAAACATGCATTTACAATTTTCCATATAGCCTATATGTAAATATACTGTCTTAATTAACCCTTTAATGCCGGAGGGTATAGGATTGCCCATACCATTTACTACCAATCTTAGCTTATCGATCTAGCCTACGTCATAACTTTAAGGCCATTCGTCCTTTTAAAACTAGCTTTTAGAACCAGCCAATTAGCCAAAGTCTGACCAAAGTAGATATTAGCAGGTTATCTATTGAAATATGGTAGAAATGAGAATATTGTATCTTTAAGCGTCTTTGAGAGTTTCCTTTTCTATTACAAATTAGTCTAAGCCATGTTTTGCAGGCTGTCCGTTCTGTTAGTAGTTAACATTAAGATTGATGTTGATTAAGATAACGGCATAACTGCTTATTGTAACTGGTTGCGGTCTGTCAACCGGATTGTTGAATAAACGAAAATTATTATTACGTTGACTTTGCGTATGAACATCTGACAAATAAAAAATTCGCAGTGTCACTTTCGACACTTAAGCATAACCACACATCGTGAACTGACAACTGATAAAAGCTAGCAAGGTCACCTATTTTTAACGGTTCACGGATTGAAACACACACACAGACATACACAAGAACACTCATTGACACTACACTTTAAACTATTATAGTTTAAAGTGTAATAATAGAGGTCAGCGGCGGCGCCAAGATTTCAATTGGTGGGGGGGGGCTGAACTCCGGAAACAATCCATTTTCACAGCCAAAATTTCTGATGACCTTTTTAGTCATTAGCTTCAGCTTTTGGGGGGAGGGCTGAATGTTGAAATTTGTCATTTTTGCATGGGAAAAAAATGGATCGCCTATTTTTTGGGGGGCTTAGCCCCATAGTCCCCCCTGTCACCGCTGCTGATAGTGGTATCCGAGGGTAATGATCCTGAGTGCCCTACCAAGAGCATAACGCTCTGCTTACTGTGAATCTGATAAAGCGTTTGACGAAAAGATAATTTTGGCATTGGATTTTGATAAGAATGCATGCATACATTGCATAGTCCAAATGTGCGCAATTTCATTCTACATTTTCAACATGCGTTGACTTCCAGGACTTCGCTCAGACCCAGTTGTGACAGATTAGGGTTAATAACACTCAAGATCACAGATTAGGGTTAATAACACTCATTAATCAGAATGATCTTCGCACTTTCTACGTTCTCAACCGAAGACCTCGACAACTTTCTCTTGATACAGGACCCCTTGGCTGCAAAAGTAGCTGATAGACAACTAAAAGTATTCAGTGTGGCATCTTAATGATAGGCCTATAGATAGCTTTGGTGATAAACGTTCAGGAGTGGGATTGATAATTTCTTCGACGATACTCCGTAGGTCAATAATAATTTTATCTGTATCTCTGCGATCGCAATGGCTTAGGTCTTAGAAGTTGAACCGTAAATTAAGTAGACGCAACAACAAAGTTTCAATCAGTGCTGAACAGAACTTGCGCTAAATAAATTGACAAGTCGATTCTGCATGTGGGTGCTTGTTTCCAATTCAAACTCGTGCAACATACATTGTATGAGCAATAATTATTGCACACAGCTATAGTCCACAGCTAGGCTACTAATCGAAGACCTCTATCTCTGAGCCTTTTCTGCTGTGGGTCCCGCTATCTGGAATGGCCTCCCACTAAACTTGCGACTTATGCCTGGACTAAATTCACCTGCTTTTTATAAGTTGCTCAAAACCTATTATTTTAGCTGTGGCTGGACTGGGAACGCCTCTGAGTAGGTTTCTTGAAGAAGCGCTAGATAAATTCACGAAATGAATGAATGAAATGTGTTTTCTTCTGGTGAAGTCCCAACTTGAAATATTTATAGAACCTATCCTTCGCCGAGAAAATGGACCACTTTTCAAGAATGGACTGATAAACATTTTCAATAGGCTCTAAGCTTATGCCTTTATCTGCAGACGCATTAATTAAAAGCAAAATCATATTCGCTTTAGTTAGAAAAAGGTAAATCACCGGATAACTTAGCTAGCGACAAGTGACCCCGTTTCTTCGCGGAGGTCAGGCGCGTAGGCTGCATCACTAAGTAGAAATGCACACAGGGGTCAGAGAAGTTTCAAAACAACTTGCAGTAAAGTCGTCAACATTATTTTCAGAAGTGTCACATTCATCATGTTCATAATCAGTTTTGTCACTTGATATCGTTCTACCAACATCTGTCGTAACAAGAGACATTCCATTGCTACTAAACTCCATGCGGGCAGTTTTTGATAAATCTGTGTCGGACTCTCAAAGCACAATAATGAACGCACACAATCAATGCGTTATCCAAGATTAGAGAAAGTTTAGCCCAGTTGAAAATCAGCTTACACAAGCAAGACCACTGATCCAATCCTCAGAGTACTGTTTTCTTTTTTGATTCCTCAGATTCGGACTGCCATAACCCAATTCAGAGCTTTTGTCTGCACTGGACCCTCTCCGGGGAATTACCTTCACCCTCAGCAGAGGTCCTGATGCATCTTCCCGCTGCCGTAGATCTTATTAATTTTCTCGGAGTCCTCTGGTTGATCCGCACTGCGAGAAGTGCTTTACAAAATTTCAGCTATAAGCTTATAAATACAATAATTAATATCGTTATTTAGAAAACTTGATATTGCGCCTTTTCAAGGTAGGCTACTCAGAAGCTCTCCCGGATCACCCACGACTCAATATGACAGTTTTCATATTCTTAAGGAACAGAGTGGAATGACCCATGAACAATAAGCGCAGTGTTACAGGGAAGCCATTCCGAGTTGTAGGACAATGACAGAAACTGCGCTGTCGAGTAGCAGTACCTTGCGTACCTTCAATTTACACCACTGGTACTGAATCATAAGGTCCATTTCGAGACAATAAATTATGCAGCAATAAACAGTTCTCTCTGTTTGAAAACATGTCATCTAGGATGTGAGCAATTAAACTGTCAACCAATTTCAGACCTAAGCTGGTGGTTAATTAATCACGAGTTTCGACTGGAGATTGTCTGTACAAATCGGACCAGAGTCTGCCATATAGATCCACTTGAACTGAAAATCCTTTATAGGTTACATAATTTATATACGGAGTTTTAAAGTCATCACTCAGCTCTATAGCTGGAGTTCAGGACAGACTGTTTAAACCACTGTTAAAAATTGCATTGGACAAACACTTCAGATGGGCAGAGGTCGCGAAAGACCTAACTCGAAATAATTCGTTAAAAACTGACGTTCATTAATGATGCTTCTTATCGACGCAAAGAGTATAATTGTACAGACTATTCAACCAATGTAACTATAACATGCTTGATACTTGGGTTCAGTAAGCACATTGAATTGAAATAAATTCTCTAGACCACAAAGTCAGCGATTTACTTATTCCAATAAAATGTCTTGGTTATTGCGTATAGGCTGCCACATCTGCTCGGAGATATCATCGCAGGTCTGACTGTCGGTCTAACCGTCGTTCCACAGAGTATTGCATTTGCGAAGATTGCTCTACTTCCACCTCAGGTAAACAGTTCACCCTCTTAAAAAATTATATGTGTGGTGCTCAACGTTAAATTTTGCGAAACGCGGTAGTCACTGACAACGCTATAGGCTTATTTAAAATCTACGGTAACTATTAGTAACGGTTCTTCCAGATGAAAATCGACAAGTAAGGGCATGCATCTAATTGACGACAGCATTTCGTTTTAAACCAGCTGTAGCCATTGGCAACGGGCTTTACTTTGTGATTTTTATCTAGCTATTGCAATATAGCCTGTAATTTTATGATTACGGCAGAATGAATGTTTCTTAGCGCTTTTGTAAAGTTTTGATTTTGAGGCATCTCGTATCAAATGGCATTATTTTATATACAATATTAAAGCACTGCTGTCTTGCAGGATCACCTATCATCGCCGTTCTGGTGCTAGACTATTTTGTGGACAGTCTGTTGCTTTGCTTAGCAGTGCGGCACGTGCACAGACAACACAGTGAGATGATAATCTGTTAATTTTTCAGTACGGCATCTACACGGCCATGACCTGTGTCTTCATGTACATCGTCTTTGGAACAGCAAAGGACGTGAACCTTGGACCAGCCGCAGTGTTGTCTCTACTAGTCAGTAAATTCGCCAAATCACCGATAGAGGGAGATGCAACGTATGCCATTGTTCTTTCGTTGATGTGCGGAATTGTCCAGTTCGTTCTCGGAGTCTTTCACCTAGGTTCGTTTCGTTCTAATCTTTATAAAGAGTCAGGGCTTTTTTAACGTGCAATTGTACACAAAACGTGCAATTCTAAATGAATTTGTGCAGTTGTAGAAGCACTTCTGAATCGGAATTTCACGCCGAAGCGCTTTAGCAATTGCGAGTTAAGGACTTGCTCAGGGTCCCTACGCGGAGGCTTGAGGAAGTTGAGGTGGATTCACCCGCAACCTTTCGGCTCCAACGCATCGAACATGCCGTACACCACCCGACCCCTATGTAAATGAGTTAAACATGTAGGCCAATTACCTTAATACAGCAATAATTATATGGCGTATTAAAAATATTGCAGAATTTCTGTCAGCACTGAATGAAAGAAGAACGCTGTGAAACGAATCTTTTCCATTAATTGCAACGTTGATTGCAACGTTGATTGCAAGGTTGATTGCAACGTTGATTGCAATGTTGATTGCAACGTTGATTGCAACGTTGATTGCAACGTTGATTGCAACGTTGATTGCAACGTTGATTGCAACGTTGATTGCAACGTTGATTGCAACGTTGATTGCAACGTTGATTGCAACGTTGATTGCAACAGTGGGTGGTCGTGTAAGTGCGAGCTAGCTCGGCGTACAACAGATAATCACGACCGTGTCAATACTATCAATGGCAGTTCATAAACGTATTTTGAGAACAATGCCTTATTCGATGATCTGTAGATAATTGTCCATTAGTTCGGTCATTAATAACAATCTGAAGTAATCGCTGATTAATTATATATTAATCATTTATTAACAGGTTTCATTGTCAACTACGTTTCGCATCCAGTCCTGGAAAGCTTCACGACTGCCGCCGTTATTACGATAGCGTTTGGTCAAGTGCGGGTGAGTAGGCGAAGGTCGCTATTGTCTTAAAATAAGGTTTATTTAGGCTATTAAGCCACGACATCATTGAACGAGAAACAACTTTAAATACTATTAGGCCTACATTACCTATCGTACTTAGGCTATACAGACACAATGCACATTTTCAATAGAAAACGATGTGAGACTTATTTGGAGACAATGCGAGACGCAATCATATTTATTATGGTGCGCATCTAGCTAGCAATCGCTAAGTATCTGTCGACAATTATGTAAACAAAGCTAATGGAAGTGTTCAAGGGAAGTGTTTCTTAGGCCAAGAAACTCGGTCTTGCACCAATAGCCTATTTCAGGCTATTTTTAAGGGGGCGTACACTGCTTGAATTCAGTGGAACAACTGAGGTCATTGACACACGGACACCTTATGATACTATCAAAGATACATGCACATCAAATCTACTCTATATTATGGTGTTGTTATGACAATGCACAAGTCGATGGTTGTTGCATAGTTGAATATGCACAGGAATGATTATTATCGATTGGAACAGCCTAATCAAAATCCACTGAGCATTTATTAGACACAATTAAACTCATCATGACGTTGTCTGTTGACTTCCAACACAATACTTCCGGCCAATGAAGTTTAAAGATCTAAGACAATAATCAATTGTCTCAGTGACTAGAATAGAATTTGCGAGCTCACTATTCTACTCATAATCACTGTCTTCTAGAAAAAAATGAGCGTTCGAAGATGTTAGCGTTTGAATAATGTGGTTCGTAACGTGCCAAACGACGATTTTGATATCAAAACGAGTTCAGATATACAATCCCAATCAAAATTCGTAAATAGTTTGTTATAAATAGACGTTAATGGTACGTGAACGACCTGGCACAAGATAACGGCGTCGCCGTAAGAGACTTGTGGTTAATAAATGACCTAAGTAATATTACGGAGACCGTTTCAGAAGGGCTTTTAGTTCACAGAACTGAGCTGAGCATGCGCTGACGAGTGGTCTACACTCGTGAAGTAAAAAAATATGCGTTATTTATCAAAGGGCAAACAATATGCTCGGCCGTCTGTCGTTTTCGCTGTCGTACTAGTAGGCCTAAACTGATTGACGATCCATTGTAAGAGTGAAAGTCACGCAGGGGATCAATAGGGAGAACTGTTGAAACGAAATCTAGAATTAGGCGATCCTGTTAGCGGGACAGTGTGTTCATTTGGGTTTTTCCTGTTGTCACTGCTTGTAGGCTATATTATGCTGTGTAAATTGTTCTTGCTTGTATATTGGTGAGCAATAATATCATAGGCGTACGAGGCGGAGATCCAGAGGGGCAAATGCCCCAAACTTTCGGGCACATCTGGTTTTTTTGGGCAAACACAGTCCCGGACGACTAAAAAAGGTCGTCAACTTTTTGCCGGATATATTTTTCGGGCAGAAGTTCAATCTTTCTCTGAAATCTCTCGTACGCCTATGAATAATATTATTAGTGTATTAAACTGTAGGCCTATTTGATTTGACCTAGAATGATGAGTGAATTACTAACAAATTATCGGATTACCTCAATTTGAGAATTAGATTTTACTGGCATTGCATCTTCTCTTTGATGTCAGGCAGGTTCATATGCCCAATGACGCCAGGCATATCATCCATCTTTAGCCCTCTGTAACCGTCCTTTGTCATCATCCAGTCTAGTAGCATTGTCAAAAGTCATACGCACGGCATTGCGTAGATTGTAATAAAGTGTCTGCAATCATTTGTCACATTTATCATGTCACTTGAGTTTGTGTACACATGAGATCTTTACAGTCAGGTCAAAATTTGTTGTCCTTCATAGTAAGCCTACAGCACCCTCTGCATAAGACACTTAGTCATATTAATTGTCTTAATGTCAATGTCAAAATGCGTTTGACATTGAAGGTCAAGACTTCTGTAAGACTTAGGCCTATGCTTCATAGTGCAAACCGCTCAAAAAGCACAAGGTTTAGGCTACAAAGTAATCCGGCATCGAGTGAAAAGGTCAAAAATAACCGCTCAAACCGGTGACTATAGGGAGTATAGGACTATTAGTTATGCCGTGTGTGACAAGATCGTTTTAAAAATTGCTGATTCTTTAACCCAGTCTCGATGATTATAGCGTTTAGCGTAAGGGTCACTATCTAGGCCGCAGGGTGTCATAAATTAATATACAAAATTATTCCGGAGAGCTAGATTTCCTGCAAATACAGTGCATTGTAAGTAATGACTATTGCGATCTAGAATCGATCTTCACTCTCATTTTTAATCATTCTGTCGTCTGTCGATTTATTTTCAGAACTGGTTGGGTCTCGAAGGTGTTCCAAATGAATTCCTCGATCAGGTCTACTGGACATTCAAGAAGCTTCCGGAAACGAAGTGAGCCTAATTAACCGATAACCTCATGTAACAAAATATTTGTGACTTCAGCATTGGATGCCTCTTTCACCGATGCTTAAGACCTACTCCTCTCGCTGTTATAGTTTTGTGTGGACGCCATTGTAGTTCTGTGTTGCTGTTGCAGTCAGTGTTGTTATTGTTGTTGTTATTGTCATTATTAGAATTGTTGTTTTATTGTCTTTGTTATTGTACTAATTATTTTATACCCGGAAGTACATGTAATGTATATAATTATGATACATCAGGGACTTAAACATTTATACTTCTTCTTTAGTGTTCTGCCCTTAGGCAGATTCAAGATTCCAACGACACTTTTCTGGTCTATTCTGTGCTTTTCCCTTAATTTCTTTATATCCTCGTCCCTTTTCTCTGTCCATCAACCAGTCCAACGTCATATTTTTTTCTGTTTCTTTTTCTTCTCTATTTAAAAATTGCATTGATTAAGGATAAAAAATTACTGAAGTGCATAGATAATCTTAATTATTTTCGGTTTAGTTTAACCAAACATTTAGTCATAAACCAATATTTGATGGTCCAACAAAGGAGTATTACAATTCTGGTAAATACACTTTAAGAAATGGAAGTAAAAATATTTTAATCGGAGCCAAAAGAAAATCTGAAGGACCATAGGGTCAATAAGTAGAGCTCGACCGCGTGATAAAAGATACACAAAAATTACAAAGGTTTCGTTGTTTAGGCATGACAGCCGTGTTGTTTCACACATGATCAGTTAAAAATGACCCCACGAGTGTATCCATTATGAAGACATTGCGTCCTATCGTTTAATCATCTTAAGTGAGATATCTGTGGTTGCCTTTCAGAATCTGGGACTTCGTGCTTGGTCTAATATGCATGATCGCTCTTTTTCTTCTCAAGGTAGGGTACCGCTGTAACCAGTAACCATTACATTTAAGATAAATTTTGGACAAGGGTAGATGCAGACACTTGTGTGGCGATGATCCCTTTATGTATAGTGTGGTTAGACTTGCACTAATTGGTGATGAAGCACTGTGGCCAGTAATCAGACATTTCGGTGACACTTCCTTTCAAAGTCCAATCGGAACATCGGATACAATAACGCTGATGTCTTGTGCGATACGCATTAGCGCAATAGAAGTTGTTAATTAGTAAAATTATTGCATTCATTGTCTGATTGACACACACGAACGTCCAGTTCTCTGCCAATTGAATTATAATCTGATGATACCAGACATATTTTGACGGCAAAGCTTTTGTATCTTTGGGATTGGATTTAAGAATAAACAGAATTGTATTTAGGTCAAGTAAAGCTGTCGACTACATTATAAGAAATCTAAGAATAACTGAAGTGTTAGATAAATTTGACAGCAAATCGATTAGACAAAATTGATGAATTAGCAGACTAATCAGGTTGACAGATACATTAATCAGAGTGTTGACAGATATCAATCGGATTGTAGGCTGGAATTTTACCATTTGAATAATAATAATAATAATATTATTATTATTATTATCATTATTATTATTATTATTATTATTATTATTATTATTATTATTATTATTATTATTATTATTATTATGTGAACCTGGAGTGAAGTAGATTAAACGACCTTGGTTTGAAATGCCAAAGTTCGCTTTATCCTTTACTGCTGAGATATCGGTCAGTTAGATTATATCAGATTAGATTAGAATGAATCAGATTATAGATTAGGTTAGAATAAATTAGATTAGGTTAGATTAGAATAGATTAGAATTCGATTAGATTAAATTAGATTAGAATTAGATTAGATTATAGTGAATTGGATTAGTAGATTAGACAGCCTGTATTAGACTGCATGTTATTTTGTTAATTACAAAACATGCTTAAATTGCATTCTTTGTTGTACTTGAATAAGCCTACCAGTGAAATGGGGCAGCATTTATTTAGGGGACGTTTTTCTATTTGCTCAGAAATTGAAGACAACAAGTTGCATGAAGAAAAAAGGGAAATCGATTCCGGAGAGAATTATCAAGTATATACTCTGGTTATTCAGCACAGGTAACAAACGATTGGTCACTGATTTCCGAACCTAAACAAACCTTGCCATGCATTACTGATCTAACTTCACTGGCGACCTATATCTGTCCGTTTCCAATTCAAAGTACTCACTTTGGTTCACAGGTCTCAATATAGTCTTGCTCTGAAGTGTCTTTGTAATCTTTTAGTGCCTCTGACACCTCTCTGCGTCCTCTTAGATCCTCTGATCGATTTGATGTCCCCCTTAGTCAGAAGAGCCATAACTTAATCCAGATAATTTTCCTGTACAGGTTCCTCTTTATGAAATGGACTTTCCCTATCAGTTCGCTCCGCAATACTCTCTGGATGTCTTTCCTCGTCCTTCTTTTCTCGCCTCAAGTTCTGCCTTTTCTATCGAATGTTCGTCACACTGGGAGCGCTTCCGAAAGGCCTTTGCTGAATGTAACGCTTTATAAATTGTCACTTGTAATTGAATATAATCCATAGGATACAATTCCCTTTCTTCCAATCTGCATTTCCTTCATGATAGTTTTATTTGTTGCCACTCGATCTCCGCGTGATGATGTGCGCATTTAAAATTGTGCAATTTGTCATAATTATCGACGACAATAATACTTGACGAAATCAAAGTGATTTCAACGAAACGGGTTCTATAAATACGTCTGGCCTTAGCATTTGGTGAAAATATAATTTATCATAGAAACTTGACATTAGAGCACTTTAAATTAATCTAAACCGAATTAGTATTTACTGAGGGCTTTGAGAGTCACTAAATATAGACACACTCGCAAATAAGTGGCTGCTTGTCATTCCTGCAGACGCACTTGAGGATTTAAGATTTCACACTCTGTACTGATTATCTCTAAGCTTAATTCACGATAAATCAATAACCCCAATTACGGGGCGTCAAGGGGTAATCTAAAGTAGGGTTGTCCAGTTTATTAGATTAATTTTTGTCTTATTGTTACACATGAATACAGACGAGCATTATTTTATTAGTGCCATCATACATGCATATACATATACGCATATGCATGCATGCATACAGGCATACATTATATTTACGTACATACAAGGCATACATACAATGCATGCTCGCAAGCATGCATGCATGCATGCATACATACATACATACATACATACATACATACATTCATACATACATACATGCATACCTACATACATACATACATACATTCATACATACAATACATACATACATACATACATAAGTAGTATAGGGTTAACAAGCTGGATGTCTTTTATTATTTCCTGAGGGGGGTGCTCGGTAGTACAGTGGATAGCGCGCTGGACTGTCGACTCAGCTATGATGAGTACACGGTCAGTGGATGATGAGACGGCGAGGGAGAGGATTGGTCACCGCCCTTTGGAAGTCTTTTATTATTTCGATCAGCAAGGAAATTAAGGTCGTAAGAATACTGCCGAAAAGTCTCTAGCTAATATATTTAGTGCGATGTGCGAATAAGCGAATATCTCGAGAAAATCGGTATTGGTTACGAAAATTATGCAACTACCGGTTGAATTGTTAAACGCAGCTCCCGTTCCCCCTCCGCCCGCAATTTGCATGTAATTTGCCCCATTTCTATACAGGTAGACGTTACCAGGAGCGGTACTACTGTTACCAAATTCTATGTACGTCGAAACGAAATAGTATCCGGCTTTACCGGGAGTGAAACGGGTCATTCCCGCACTTATAACACCATCGGTTTTGAATCTTACACTATCGAAAGTAACTCTTGTGTGAGTTTTAGCGATTAAGAATTGCCAAGTTAAAGAATGAATGCTAAGCGCGGGACCGATTGAGATAGAATCTACATACTGCTTCGTAGCTGCATCGCTGGCGTTGTTGGGTTCGTGTAGTCCTGTAATGTAAGCATCATGCATAAAGATGGACTTATACACATTTATTTTAAACGGAGGAGTGCCATCGAGTGACTTAACCATCTCTAACATGATTTCATTGTTTATTCTAAAACGAAATCCATCCATCGATTGTAATGTAATAGGATTGTTTAACGAACATTGTAGTTTATTTCGTATACTACCTAAGAAAATAGTGAATTCTTTATTATCTCCTCTCAAGTCCTTACAACCCATTGAACGCAGACGATCGGAGCCAACGTTTAAGATTAGATCACCAGTCATGGTATCACCAGTTTTAGACACCTTCAATGTAACTTGTTCATCAACGTATTTCTTATTCGTCAAATGATTATCGTTGGACGGAGAATCGTCGTGATTCGTTATCAAATCAATGGCTTGACCCCAACTTAAAGCCTCATCCATTGCTGCTGTCAAAGGTTTCGTTGTTGGTAGTCCTTTAATTTTGTGACCACCCATTTTTAAATTTCCAGTCGCGATGTTTGCTCCATCCAATCGAAGAAAACTAGCATTTACTTGACTAAGAGTGACACCTCCAGCGATTACTCTTTGTGATGAACCAACATCGGTGTGACCGAATTTATCGACAGGCATTTTATATATAATAATAATTTTTAATGCAGATTAGTCATCGTATACATATAATTGCATTACCTGAATCCCTCGTGGAGAAAAATCATCCACTTGCGTTGATGTAACTCTGTAATATTGATACGCACCCATAGGTCTAGTAATATTACAAAATCTCGGAACAGCCGGTGAATTCGTTGAAGAAGGGTATATGGGTAATTTTTCAAACACTACTCCATCATTGCTAGCGTCAAAAGCGAAATAAGCTACAGATACGGTTTTCATCGCAATTCTCCAAATTTTAACTGGCTCAGGACATTTAATTTGTAACCAAGCCATTACTTGACCTGAATTCCAAGCTGTGTTAACATCGTCCTTGAGATTAGTGAAAGCATGGTAGGCTTTGCTTCCGGATAAACATTCACTGGCGCTAGCAACGAATCCTGTTACACTTACATCAGCTTCCAAGGGAGGAATATACCCAGCACGACACTTTTTCAGAGATTTATCGACGTACTTTGTAACTTGTTCATCAACGTATTTCTTATTCGTTAAATGATTATCGTTGGACGGAGAATCGTTGTGATTCGTTATCAAATCAATGGCTTGCCCCCTACTTAAAGCTTCATCCATTCCGGCAGTCAAAGTATTCGTTACTGGGAGACCTTTTATCACATGTCCATTCATTTTTAAATTTCCAGTCGGCAGATTTGTCCCATCCAATCGAAGAAAATTAGCATTTACTTGGCTAAGAGTAACACCTCCAGCGATTACTCTTCGTGATGTTCCTCCAGCAGCGGTGTGACCAAATTTATCGACAGGCATTTTATATATATATTTATATATAATAATTTTTAATGCAAGCCGTTTATAACTTCTTGGAAATTCATTCCATCACCCACCATCTTCAATACATACAAACACAAATGACCACAAAATACTTCGTTATCGGGTTGTATTCGCTCGCTGTTATATAACACTGGACGGTGTAAATACTTTATCAGTTCCAGAGGGGGAGGAAGGCCGTAACTATCGAAATATATTTTCTCATTACCGCTCTTTAAGAAAGCGCACCAATGCTGACCGGTTCCTTTAGAATCGTCTAGATTCAATATCCCACATTCAATCCGTCTAGGTTTATTCGGCAGCTCGTCTCGCACGAAAACGCCTCTAAAATTCGGAATATTCAGCTTCTTCGCGGCATCCAATAATTCAAAATTCGTTAACGGATGATTTGGTAGCACTACTCCACAAACATCGATTTGTTTGACGCTCATTTATTTAATATAAACATTAATTAAAAGTTTTCAACGAATAGTGACCATATGCCAAAGTATGAATGCCATCTTGCATTATTACCCGTTTGTCGTCATCTGCAGATAATGCAACTTTATTAATTTCTTCCGTATAAATATCGTGATGATAAGATCTAATAACATTCATCGTTCGTTGTTGTTCTTTTTTAGTAAATAAGCAGTTTCTATAATCTTCGTGAGTAATAGTTTTCTGGACAACATTCTTCTTAATACCTTTACATTTCTTGTGCTCATCTCCAGCAGCCATCTTATAAGAATACAACTTTGCTCTGAGTCCAATAAATTCTTTTATCTGTTTCCCACTAGCTTCATCCTTGAACATTCCAATAACTTTTTTATTTACTCCAACCTCAATACCAGATGGATGATCTCTCGGGTATTCACTCGTGTCGAATCGAGTCTTAATATCGCCTGCGATATCTGAGTAAAAGTCTTCAGTTTTAATTTCGTATGTCAAAGAATCTGTATCGGTAAATAATAATTTAGCTCTATTTCCGTATTTAGTCTTGATGTAATTGTAATGAAAATCATACATCAACGTTTTACTCAAATCTAATATACACATGCCAAGATAGATAGGTTTATTATAGTACAATTTAGTTTTTTTTCATGTGAACGGCTATTAGATTTTCATCGAAAATAGTACATCTCTCGTAATTAGGTTTAGCGGCTAGTTCAATAGCCTTCTCCTCCTGACACACTAACTTTATATCAACACGATTTTCAATGTTCTCACAAGTTTTTCCAAAGACACTGTTATTCATTAATTTGAAAAAGTCTTTCTCAAAGTCATTAGTAGCTTTCGTTCTAAGAGCTGTATTTAAATCGATATACTTTTTCAACCAATCGCTTTCCTCGAATAGTATGCCTCTGTGCACTTTTGTTATTTTCAGACCTAAGCTCTCGTACAGCTTCAGATTATCGTAGTGCAGCACATACTTCTTTTTATCGTTTAAGTTTGGAATTAACTTTTTGACTTTGTCAATCTCAATGCTTTCGGGGGCTAACGGAAAATCGTTATGCAGGTCGTGTAACTCTTTAGGATATTCCAAATCAACTTCCAATATGCATGGAATACTTCTCCAATTTTTTAAATCAGCTTTATTCATCCATTTGAACCCGTGAGTAGGTAAAGGTTTGATCATAGCCCATCCATATAGATTATTCGCATCCAGGTAAGTGATAAATGTAGAATTTTCGTTACTGTTGAAATCGTTCATATATTTATTATTCGCTTTCCCGTATCGATTTGATATTGTGCTTACTCCTCCTCTCATCCCTTGCTTAATCATCAGAATCATATCATAATCATTCAATAACTCCAATTTCACGCCTGTCAATTTTAAAGCGGCATCCCAGGCTAAGCCAGGAGATGTAAAATACCATGCAGGGTCAAGCGTATAGTTCTTCATACACACATCTCTAAAGTTTTCGAAAACATCAGCAAGTAGCAGAACATCCGAAACGTTGTATAAATCGTGATATTCTCTGAATGTTTTGCATCCAAATTCTTTCCATACCGTTTGTGCATGCTCGTAGTCTTCATCGCTAATATTCGAATCATTTAGCTTAGAATAGAAAGCGGATTTTGGTGGTAGTTCGGTTTCATTAAAGGTAGTAAATGAATCGACGTAGTCATAAGGATATATGCCTTTTCTTAGCAAAAGATCGAGCTTCTTTCCTGTATATCGTTTCCTAATATTTTTACACTGGTCTTTGCTTAGGTTCCTCGATAAAGCATCAAGACTCGAAGCCATAAATTTAAAACTGTCGATAAAACGCAGTTCTCGTCGGACTAGTATTTCTTTTCCATCTTTTACAAACTTACCGACAACGACCTCTCTGCTAAACGATATATACTTTTCCTCGTTGTTAGGTATGCAGTTAATTTTCTCTCCATTATCACCTCTCAGTTTCTTAATGAACAGATGGCAATCGTACCCGGAAAGATTATGAAACACTACAGGGAAAAACTTGGGGACTTTATAGTTTAAATTACAACTGTTATGAGCAGCACCTCTAAATTTACCACTAAGATGACAGTGATCTCTCACTCGGTCTTCGCCCAACGTTTTTTCACAGATATGACATGTTGTAGCTGTATCAAAACACTTCTTGTCCTCTTCTGTAAATATCATCTTCTTAGGGAATTTAAATTGATTATATATTTGTTTTATATTCTCTTCTAATTTATCTACAAATATTTGACCAACATCATCATCTTCGCTTTCAGCCGTAAACGTCACAGGATCTTGTGAATATACGCTATCATCGAAACATTTTATGTGGTAACAAAAGGAGCTAGGAGTATGCTTTTGATATTTATTAGTGTACGACAACTCTGGATTTGGTTGGCATGTATCGATCGGTTTCACAAAAGACTCGAAATCTGCGTAGACTATAAAAGGAACCCTCATAGAATTGTTATAATTTTTAAAACTTAACATAGTTCCTGGTTCTGGCATTTCTATTTTTTGTGCGTTATGTTGAGAGCAGTACTCATTATGGTTGTTAAGCGCTTTGGTCGTTGAGAAACCAGTCGTGCATCTTTTACAATAGTACCTCGAATTAGTCCCAGATGTCATCAATCTGTTAAAATTCTTTATCCAGCAATAATGTTTTTTTTCTCCATCAGATATAAGCAAAAGATCAATACTACTTTCACACTTAGACAGATAAAGCGGGTATACTTCTTTTTCATAACCGAATACATTAACATTAATATTGTTATTTCTCTCGAATTTACCTATCATATTAGCATCAGCAGCAACTGGAAACTCAATGCCACTCCAATTAAGTTTTTTCGATTGTTCTTTCAAAGCTTTCGTTATTTTTTCCGGATTTTTCACAACCGGATTCAAAGCTCTAGTGATACACCATTTGAAACATTCTTCGTCGTCGTTTTTCATATTTATAATAGCCTTTTTATTAGCTAAGAAGCTGGGAAGTGGAATGTAAGAACTACCTCTTAAGGGGGTATATTTTACTGTATTTATATCTAATTTTACAACAGCTTTAAATCTCCAATTACTTCCTTGCATCTGAAAACTAGCAATAGACTCCATGATTTTATCCTTCTTTCTGCTGTATATTTCATTCAAGTCGGTTGCTTCTAAAATAACTTCTGCCCTGGAAACGAATGGTATATCCTCAGAAGTCACTATTCCAGATTTCATATCTACTCGTTCCATAGTACAAGTAAGAACTAAATTAGTCTTTGTCTGGCGATTACTCGACAACAGATTAACTACCTGCGGTCTGACGAAATCAAGAAACGACGAGGCATCCATTCCATTAATTCCATCTATTCTATACTGCTTGGTGAATCCTTTAATAGCCGACGCTGTTTCCCGAATTTTAGTTTTATCGAATATCCTGGAAACAGTTGACTTCAACGATTCTAGTTTTTCATTTACGACTTTATTGTCTCGTTCAGGCACATAACTAAGTAGCCAATCCGCAAATTCATTTATTTTTGTCCTAACCCTATTTTTGTATTTTCTCTTAGGCGCTACTGGTTTGTATTTACCAGGTGTAGGCGTAAGCGTAGGAACCTTAATGTCAGGAACCGATGAGTCGAGCAAGTGTTCAACATGGTTCATGTTTCTTAAACTACTTTTCTTTAAATCCATTTTATCTTACCACGCAAAAATATTAAAACATGTGAGATCGAAGATCCACTTATCTGTGAGATCGAAGATCCACTTATCGAACACTTTAATTGCAAATCATTCTATCTCTCAAACACATTAATTTCGTATCTATCTCTCCAGACATTTCCGTTATGATAAGCTATTATACCAGCACTCTGACCATAGGCCTTAGCAGCTTTATACATCGATGGATACGAGGTAACAACGCCAGTCTCTCGATCTATAATATCTACTCTTCTCGGTTGTTTCCTGATACTACCCAACGTGTCATGTCGATATGACACAGACTTGTAGTCCGTCGGAAGAATATTCTTTTCAATCAATACAGCTATCATTTGAGGTTTGTTGAGATGCGAAGTGCCTGTAACATCGTGATGCTTGGCTAACATTCTAAGCTCTGGTAGCTTCATAATATATAAGTATTCTTTAAATCAATTTTCCATACACTACACTCATTTTCTGTCCATCCGATTGGAACTGCAGCAACCTATCTGAAATTACGACAGCATACGCTTCGGTGTCGGCTGGCACTGCTGCATTGAAAAGAGCCTTAATCTGAATATCAACGACTGAAGATTTCAAACGCTCGGATTGTTTGCTTACATCGAACACGAACAACGGATATAATTCTTTATAATCTACAGGTGTTATATTGCTTTGGGTAATCAACTTATCCATACCATAGAATTTTTGACTAAAGGAGGACGCGTCTCTGTACGCTCTGGAGAATTGTTGATTAGGAAACGACAGGTTATGATCGACAGCTGGATATCTTTCTTGATTCATCATCACATAAATGTTCTTGAGATCGCAGTGATTAAATAGCGACGGATTACTTTCCTGATTACCGCTACGGTCCGTCTGAAATCCTACGATGATATATCTAGGTTTCTCAGGTGATGTTTTTACGCTAAGACGCCAACTGAAACTTGTCGACTGAGGAACCGTTATTGTGTCGCATTGACGAGCTCTATACGCAACTGGCAACGTTAATTTTGATTCAATCGTCTTATACAACTGCATTCGTTCCATATCGGAAGGAATAACGTGCGGAATAAACCATGAAATTTTGTTTATCGCAACTTTTCCAGCAGCTGCAGCGTTATCTCGGAATATGGCATCATCGTCAGCTTTACGAACTAAAGTCAGCGTCTGTTTAAAACCGTAAATAATCTTGTCGTAATCATCGCAAAACCCGAAAATATGCTTCAACGGAACAATAAAGCTGAACATTCCTTTAGTGTTTGGTTTGCGAATGAGAAAGCTTTGTCTAGTGGCAAAGCCGGGGTTGTCCGCAATAACAGCAGTCGCTCCAGTGTCTTTATACCACAGCTGATTTAAGCCTTGAGTCAACTGAAAATCGTTTGGATACGTAAGTAAACCGAGCATCGTTGTAGCTTGACCCGGATGAAATAGCGTTTCGATTTCTTGATTAGATAACTGATAGGATATTTGACTGAATAGATACATAAGCCCATTATTCGTAAGAGCGACTAAATCGGCATTAACGTATGCGGTGTCATCGGCTTTAATTAGTCTTCCGTCGAATTGCAGATACGATTCTGCTGGGTGACTGTATAAGTCTTGTAATTCAATATTTATTCTTATTTCACCAGAACTGTTAAGGTTAGTTCTCGCTACAGGTTCGTACTCGTGCCATTCGTATCGCTCGATACCTTCATCGATCAATGGTTGCTCTGTGAATCTTAGAATATCGGATTGCATTTTATTATACATATATTTTTAAATAAGAAAATATGTTTAAGCCATTTTCAAACCACCTCCGTTTAAGCGTTTTACGAGATCTTGAATTCTAATAGCTCCTCCCGTCATTTCTGGATTCGATCCTAGTAATCTAGCTAGAATGACTTTAGTTTCCTGAGTTATCGGCTGCTGAACGGGAGCTTTAGGGAGTATCTTATTGAGTAATCGTTTTCCAACGTCGATCGCCTTATCCTTAGCAACACCCCCAATCTCTTTGACAGCTGTGCTCGCAATTTGTTTGGCTGCATTCGATGTCAGTAGTCTCTTGAGAAATCCTGCAATGGAATCGAATATTCCTGCTCCACCGACAACGTGTACTTTTTTATAACTTCTTCTCGCAACGACCAGCATTTCTATATCATCAATTTTTAAATTAGATCATCAATTTTTAAATTAGATCATCAATTTTTTAAATTAGATCATCAATTTTTTATATTCATCTTTGGTTATCACTCTTTGTCTTAGTAACTCATCCGTCATACCTACAATTTCATTTCTTACACCCGTATTTCCCGCTTTGTAGCTATATATTCGCAACTCTAATTGTTTTACTAATTCATTTGGATCTGAAGGAATGGTAATTATTCCGCTTCCTGTTTTACCTCTTAACTTTATGTAATCGTCCCATATGGGTTTTATTATCTGTTTATATTTTACACTTCTAGACGATTTAGGTTTGTTTGGTTTATTTGGCTGACTCATGGCATTCGTTTTAGTTAGAATCTCGGCGTATTCTTTGAGATCACGATTATCATAAATTGAACTGTTTGGACTAGCTAACGTTAACAATTCCCATAATCCTGGAGTTCCTTGATAAGTTGTGGTTCCAACTGTAATATCATTTCCTTGGATTGAGGCTTCGCTGTCACCGATGTAGAATTTTCCATCTCTTGATCTTAATCCGAATGTTGTGTCCACAAGTCTTCTATCAGAAGCATATTTTTTAAGGTATTCAACTGCAATATTTCCTAATTCTAACCTTCTAATGTCTTCTACTGGGTCATCGTCGTCGTATGCCTCTATAGACGGATACTGAGGAAATTGAATAGTTTTCAACGAATCTGGAAGTGATTTTAGAGCGAGTGATGTTGCTGCAGAGTTATCTTTTATTGTCGACAGCAAAGCGTTTTGTTCTTTCGAAATTGCCGATTGAGAGTCGACTATTGGTTTGTAGATTTTCGTTAATTCTCGTTGAAGTCCAAGATCGTCTATTCTCTCTGAGAGAAAGTTTTGTTTAATATTTTTTTTCGTTTTTAAAAACTCTTCGATAATAAAATCTCTTTTTGCAGGATCGCTAATTTTCAGTAGTGACATTTTTTATTATAATGTTTAAAACGTAACGTAAAACGTAAACGTAAAACGTAAACATAAAACGTAAACATAAAACGTACAATTTATGCATCGTAGTAATTAACATAACATATGGAGTCTTTTTCGTTTATAGTAACTGGTGAATCGGAGTTGTTTTGTATTGTAATTATTATATCCTCTGCGTCCTCTAGTACTGTACCATCTTGAAGGCTCAGTCTGAGTTGTTTCAACTTCTGTCTAAGAGAGACTAGACACATTCCACTGGTCATTCGGACTCCAAGGCCTACTTCTACTGTAATATTTGTCTTTGGTTCAATCGTTATCGCTTGCTGAGCAAAAATCTCATATCTGTCGCCTGCTCGTTGTCTTGCAGGAGCGTGAGTGACCACTTTAGGCAACCAAATTATCGTACTCACACGAGGCTTTCGTTTTGTGATAAATTTGTGTATTGGGTGACCGTATCCAGACATTTATATAAGTGGTTTTTTAAAGTAACATTCCAAGAATAGGAATATTTTTAAATGGTGAATTGGGTCCCAAGATAAGACCTTCACCGCTGATATATCCTGCTCCTCTTTTCATAAACAGACCAGAACCCGATATCGAACTACCCTTTTTCCACGGAGATAGAAAAAGACCTTCCCCAGCAGGTCTTATCTTACAGCATATTCCTCCTTTCTTTACGTAGAGCACGCCTGATCCACTTACCGGGTGTGAGATCGAAGATCCACTAATTTTATCGACAATTTTGGAACCAGCTGCAGAACCCAATCCTGTTAAGGCTCCTGTGGCTAAACTCGGGAGAACACTAGACAGTAGAAACTTTCCGGCTGTTGCTAAGAACGGTAGAATAGCGCCAATAAATCCGCCTTCGACTCTCGCATTGTCTTCTAATTGCTTTTTACCCATTTTAATTGTCACACCAGTTCCATTCTGATACGCTTTAGTTAACTTGTTAATTTGCCTCTGGTTTAGGGCTAATACATGCTCACCAGTTATATCTTCATGAGAAAGTCTTATACTCACTCCAGTCCCTACTTGAACAGCTCGCTTAATCTTCTCTTTTTGCCCTTCAGAAATATTAACTTTGACCTTAGCGTAAGCGCTCATCTTATATTAAATATAAACTTTAAATTAAACCTCTCTTATATGAAATCGTATCGATAATTCCTCACCTCTTAAATTAATTAGTTTTCCATTTTGGTCTATTAGTTTTGTTTCCATCGATGAAATAGAGTATAGCGTTATTGGAAGATAAACCAGATTATGAGGAGATTCGATTATCTTATAACCAGGCCCGACCGATGGAAAGAAAGAATAAATTATGTTCTCCGTAGTTCCGTTGGCATACGATGATCCTATTACATCACTCGTAACTCGTAAACTATTCACGCTGTTTATATCGACTATGTGCTCGGATTCGTTATATCCTTCGGAGTATACACGACTCTGAAATCCTAGAACGGTACTAATTGAATTTGGTACTGTAAAATCAACTTTATAGTTCTCATCAATTTCCAAAACAGCCTTCAAAGTATTGTTATTTGGTTGCAACTTTATACATTGTCCATGACCTTCTTCTTTTAGAATTCTCTGTATGTAATCGTTTAAGTCTTCGATTTCATAGCAACCGGTTGGAATGTCTAAATCTTCCCATGTTACACCGTTATCTGACGAATATACGAATTTATTATTTGTTTCATCTATATTAGGAAAACTGTAGTAAGTTTCAAGATTGACAAGAGCCATTTCATACGTTTTACTTTTGTCCAGTTCGATTAGTGGATTAAATTTCGTTCGAATTCGTGTGCTCCTTTCGCTCAACAAAATGCAAAAGGATTCTTTAGCCTCTGTGTTGCGTGCAATCGTTTGAGTAGTAGATAAAATTTCGTCAAGAAGGGTTTCCATTTTAGATAGCTATTTTTAAACCTAGAATATAAAATCTTAAATTTTGTTATCATTTTATTATTGCTTTTATTTAATGTAAAATGTATCTAATCCAGATCTGTACCTGCCCTTATTTGTTTTACTAGTAAGGTCTATAACCACAAAACCATGCGTTTCATCCCACGCAGTTTTGCATAGTTTTCGAAATTCTTCTATAGTCATATCATCTACACCTATATGATCGCTGTATATATGATTAATATTCTTGAGGTCTTGAGGGAACAAACATATAAAGTTAGCATTCTCTCTTATAGTTTGTCTAGGTAGCTTGAAATAATTTTGTGCTAGGTAAAAGCAGTCTACATTACTATGCCTACCTCTTATATAATACGATTCGCATTTATTTTGTCGCTCTAACTGTAAATCATCAAAAATCATGAGATTCTTCTTATCTCGACTTAAGTCTCGTGGATCTGGAACATCTTCAGAGGTTTCAAAGAACTTGCATTCTATATCCGATTTTTTGGCCATGTTTTTAGACATCTCCTCGACTACGGCGGTCGGTGATACATTTAATTTCATGATTTCATCGCGATTATCAAAAAGTCTTATAATTGCTTCCTTTGGTAATTTCTCTTCGAATGCTTTCTTAAGTATCTTATATTCTGATTGAAATAAACTTTTGCCAAAGATCTGCAAGTTATCATAGTCTAACCAACCAGGTCTCAGTAATAAATTAAGTAGTAATATTGTCTTGCCGCATTGAGACTTACCGACGATCAAACCTCTGATGCTTCTTGGTAGGAGAGGACTGTTAAAGCGTTTACTTGATTCTTCATTCCACGATAGGTCTTGGACTTCCATTTTAATTATATTATATTAAAATGGAGCACAGCTCGTATTGCGTAAAATGTAAGCGACAAACTGAGTGTAGAGATATTCAACGAGTCGTCAGTAAGAATGGTAGACCTATGCTTAGATGTGTATGCGTTGAATGTGGCGCTAGAAAAACTCAGTTTACTAAAATGTCTACTACAGTACAAGGAGGTGATTTAGTCTCAGCTCTCAATTCTGCTACTTCCAACATTAAACTTCCATGGGCAAAATATCCGGGCGAAATGCATCTTCCGGGACATTCTTTCACGGGTCCAGGAACTCGATTGGATTTGCGTTTAAACCCTGACGGAACGCCAAAAGACTGGAGCAAACCAGTAGATAGAGTTGATGCAGCAGCCTATCGTCATGACCTGGCTTATGCTAAACATACTGATACAGCAGGGAGAAACGTCGCTGACAGAGCTATGATAGATGAATTAAATAATATACCTAATCCTTCTTTCCGCGAACGAATTGAAAGATCTATAGTTAAACCAATTTTATCAACGAAAACCCATTTTGGAATGGGGTTGAAAAAAAACTCTGAGATGGACAGACGAACTTGCTGACGAATTGCATAAACCTATAGTCAGGAAGTTCAGGAAGCGAGTTGTTTATGTTCAGGGAGTGGACAAAGTTTGGGCAGCAGACTTGATTGACATGCAGGCTTATGCTAAATTTAATTCTGGTGTGAAATATTTGTTAAGCGTCATTGATATATTCTCCAAGTATGCATTTATTCAGCCGTTAAAAGATAAGCGCGGAGAATCTGTGGCAGATGCTTTCGTTAAAATATTTAATACGAGCAAAAGAAGGGGGGAAAAACTTTGGGTCGATAAGGGAACAGAATTCTATAATAAACAGGTAAAATCATTAGGTATGCAGTTGTACTCAACTGAGAATGAAGAGAAATCTTGTATCGTAGAAAGATTTAATAGAACAGTAAAAGAAAAGATGTTTAAGTATTTTACAGCAAATTCAACTCAGAGATATATCGATGTTTTAGATAATATGCTTAGTTTATACAACAACACAAGACATTCTTCCATTAAAATGACTCCTGTTAAAGCGAGTATCAAAGCAAACGAATGGGTTGTGTGGATGAATCTATATGGGGACGCTGTACCTGAAACTGTTAAACCTAAATTTTCGGTAGGAGATAAAGTAAGAATTTCTAAGAAGAAAAAGACATTCGAGAAAGGCTACACAAATCGTTGGACACAAGAAATTTTTACTATAACACACATTCAGTACACAGACCCTATAACCTATAAAATCTCTGACTATCATGGAGAAGAAATAAAAGGGACATTTTATGAAGCTGAGTTACAATCGACAACGCAAGATACATTTAAAATAGAAAAGATTATTAGGAAACGTGGAAACCGTTCATTGGTGAAATGGTTAGGCTATGATGATTCATTCAATTCATGGGTTATTAATAAAGACTTGATATCATTGTGAATTTACTACTACTATTAGCAAACTGATTTACTACTACAGCCCTTGTGCAATCATTACTTCTCTATGAACACGCTTTATTAACAAGTTAAACTGTACATTCGCAGCCTGTTCTAAGAAGAAAAAGACATTCGAGAAAACAAAAATTCTTGACTTTTTGGAACGGATTACAAAAAAAAAAAAAAAAAAAAAAAAAAAAAAAAAAAAAAAAAAACCTAGGAAAAAAAAACCTAGAAAAAAAAAGTTAGAAAAAGAAACCTAGGAAAAAAAACTTAGAAAAAAAAAAAAACCTAGAAAAAAAAATCCTAGAAAAAAAGTTAGAAAAAAACCTAGGAAAAAAGTTAGAAAAAAAACGTAGAAAAAAAACCTAGAAAAAAGTTAGAAAAAAACCTAGGAAAAAAAACTTAGAAAAAAAAAAACCTAGAAAAAAAAATCCTAGAAAAAAATTTAGAAAAAAAGTTAGAAAAAAAAACCTAGGAAAAAAAATTAGAAAAAAAAAAACCTAGGAAAAAAAAACTTAGAAAAAAAAACCTAGAAAAAAAAAATCCTAGAAAAAAAATTTAGAAAAAAAGTTAGAAAAAAAAACCTAGGGAAAAAAACTTAGAAAAAAAAACCTAGAAAAAAAAAAAAAAACCTAGAAAAAAAGTTAGAAAATTTTTAGAAAAACCTGGGGTTTTTTTTACCGACCAACTTGGGTTTTTTAATTTTTCAGAGTGGCAGCCCTGGTGCTTTTTGGGCGGTGAAAAATTTTCTTCCCTTCGACCACTCCTTCGTCCCCCGAACTTTTCAGTCAGGTTTCCGCCTATGCTGTAATAAGATTCGCAGATCAGTTAGCATGCTTTAAAAACAAGTTCTACTGTAAATTCACAGATCACGAATTAATAACAAGTTCTACTGTAGCCTACTGCAGCTTAGTATCACTGATGATGATACCGAAAGTAGCATGCTGTAATAACATTCGTTTACAGTTCACAAGTTCTACTGTACATTCGCAGATCATGAAGCACGTTGTAATAACATTCGCAGATGACTAAGCACGGTGTAATAACAAGTTCTACTGTACTGCTGCTTGGTCTCACTGACGATACCAAAAGTCGGTCATGCAGCACGCAGTAATAATATTCGCTCGCAGATCACGAAGCACGCTTTAATAACATTCGCAGAGCATGAAGCACGCTGTAATAACAAGTTCCACTGTACTGCTGCTTGGTCTCACTGACGATACCAAAAGTCGGTCATGCTGCACGCTGTAATAACATTCGTTCGCAGATCACGAAGCACGCTTTAATAATATTCGCTCGCAGATCATGAAGCCCGCTTTTTGGTCTCACTGACGAGACCAAAAGTCGGTCATGCAGCACGCTGTAATAACATTCGTTCGCAGATCACAAGTTCTACTGTACATTCGCAGATCACAAAGCACGCAGTAATAACAAGTTCTACTGACGTAGGCCTCCTTCGCGACAAAATAAATTATTATAATCACCTGCGTCACGCGCTACAAGTCCTACACAATCGCAAGTCTCATATTGGTACTAAAAGTAGGTCATATGAACACGCTGAAGTAAAAACTCCTACATAAGAACATTTTATGACTCTGTAAGGTTAAGAATCATCCTGCAGCAGCCTATCTTCGTCTTCGACTTCCATTGGAGAACTCGCAGTACTGTTTAAACGTTCTTTGTAACCAGGATCAACGTTCAGATTCAATTCGTTTTCGACTTGCGTTTCTACAGGATCGATGGTAGATGTACTGTTATGAGCACAGATTTCGACTTGAGATTTTAGTTTCATCCTAAGACCGTCGTCGATGTTGAGAAGGTTTTCGATTCTGCTGTGGTGTTTTGTGAGTTGTGAAAAGGATAGGCCACAATAGATCAACCCGGGATAGCTTTTGATAAGTGTTGAAAATTGGTAGTAGCGGTTAATTGTTATATAGGGCAAGCCAAATTCTTGAGGAAACCATTCTTTTATAGGGATGTCAGTTGGCAGGTACTTACATGCAGAGAGGTAGCACATTCCTCTGTGGTAGGCAATGAGGAGACGCAGATTCAACGCTGTTTTTTCTGTGTCTACAAGTTGTTCATGAAGTTGTTTAATTGATGCTAGGTCAGTCGGTTTTAAATTAGAAGGGTTGTCCAGAAAATTCAGCTCCAAATTCCATTCCAAGTGTGGATGAAGGCTTCCGTATTCCGCGATCCGTTCCCGTATCTTGGGAACTATATTTTCTTCGAAATTTTTTAAGCTGTAGTTGTCTGACTTACGTCCGGGTGGAGTTGGAGACTCAACGGGCTGTATGTTAGATAGAGTCTTACTACAACACGGAATCGGTTCATTGACAGCAGATGGAGGTGGTGGATCGGTAGCAGCCGTAGGTGGTAGATTGTCAGCAGATGGTTGATTTTCAGCAGGCGGTTGATTGGTGTCACGAGGTCTTTTGATCTGACGTTTTCTTTTCTTTAGTTCATCGATACAGGTTGCTAGTTTCTTTAATTCTTCCATTAATTCCGTTCTTTTAGCGACTGTTAAAGATCTCTTAATAAGTCCTCTATCTATTACTTCTTTAGAGTTTGTCCCGATTTTTATAAACAGATCACTGAGATCGGCCATTCTACATGTATAATAAGCTTATAGCGCAAGTACTTGTAGCTAAAAGACAAACCAGAGATTACTATTGCGTTGTTAAAGTAGACTGAAGCGAACACGCCACGTAGAGTCTTCTCTGTCTCGACGTTAGATGGCTACTGCTGCTAAGACAGCTGCTGTATGACACGTCGATAGAACGAACAAAGGCTGCTTGCATGACGTGTAGGGCGAGCGAACAGAGACAGCTGCTGAAGAAAAATATTGATTTATAATTATTGATTTCCTTACGGTATACGTGGCGTTTGCTACAGGTGCTGGTGTTGTTGTGTAAAATCCATCCAATCATCTGTCTATCTGTCTATCTGTCTATCTGTCTATCTGTCTATCCATCCAGAGTTGAAATGACGAGAGACGTGAGGAGGAATCAGTAAATAATAAAAGACCCCCAAAGGAGAAGAGGAGGAAATAACAAAAGACCTCTTGGTTGACAGTTCAGCGCGCTAACCACTGTACTACCGAGCACCCCCCTCAGGAAATAATAAAAGACATCCAGCTTGTTAACCCTATACTACTTACATACATACATACTTACATGCATACATACATACATACATACATAGTACATACACACACATACAAACATACATACACACATACATACATACATACATACAAACATACATACATACATACAAACAAACATACATACACATACACACACATACACATACATACACATACATACATACATACATACATACATACATACATACATACATACATACATACATACATACATACATACATGCATGCATGCATGCATGCATGCATACATACATACATACATACATACATACATACATACATACATACATACATACATACATACATACATACATACATACATACATACATACATACATACATACATACATACATACATACATACATACATACATACATACATACATACATACATACATACATACATACATACATACATACATACACACATACACATATGCATACATACATGTGTGAATAAACTGTTTGTAGCGAAGAATGCCGTTGTGGTGATCTTTTCCATTGTCGCCGCCTATCTCTTCCACATCAACGGAATGACTCCGTTCGGACTGACGGGTGAAATTCCAGCCGGTCTTCCTCCCTTCAAACCACCGGCGTTCTCAGTCTCAGACGGTAACGGAACCACGTACGGTGCATCGGACATTTTCGGGGTGAGCAAGGGGAGAGTAGTGCAGTGATTAGCTAGTTTTGCGTAAAGCATAGTTATTCATTCATTTAATTAATTAATTAATGCATGATATATTGTGATTCAATCTATGGACTCATATAGTGCCCCCTCTCTCGATATATCTACTCAGGACCGAGATGAGAGAGCTGTAGTCCTTTCGACATGTGAAATGTATATTGTTGGTTGATTTCGCGTTGTGTTGGTTTAGTCATTGTTGTAGCCATTGTTTCCTTTGTTGATGTATTCTAACCTACTTTCAGACAATGGGAATTGGCGTCATCTTGGTTCCTTTAATCAGCTACGTTGAGACAATGGCAATCGCCAAGAATTTCGGTAAGTTAGACTGCGTCTTTCGCTTATTTCACTTCACCAGAAGATTTAGTGTATTAGAGGCGGAGATACAGATATAGGAAGATTGGATGTGTTTGATGAGAGAATAGAGAAATAAATAAGTATGCCTATATATTTATTGACATATATATATATATATAATATATAGACCGAGAGAGAGAAAGACTGACTGACAGACAAACAGACAGACACGTAAAGAGACCGACAGTGTAGTGTCCTGGGGTAGACAGAGAAATATGAAATGAATGAGATTAAGAATAAGAATGAGAATGAGAGAGAGAGAGGAAGGAAAGGAAAGGTGGGAAAGAGAGGGAAGAGAGAGAGACCAGCTGTAACCTGTAGTAAGCTAAACCGGCGCCCAATGGCCCAAATGAGGAATCAACATTTAACCATTTAGTGACATCAAAATTAATATCGTTCATGTCCATTGTAAAAAAATTCGCAGATTTGCCAGTTTTGCTGGTACACGCCTTGCAACATTACTGTAGTGCATTTGAACCTCCACTAAATCGGTACAAACTTATTATCGGGGTATAGATTATTTTCGTTGGATTTTGATAACACACGAATGTCATGATTAGACAAACTCACTGGCCTGTATCCAAACTATTAAAGATGGTGTTTATCTTTGTTATTTAAAATTCGACGCTGTTATTCAATATTCAAGAAATCAAAACGTTTCAAAGTAAAGTTAGAAAAGTGTTATGAATATAGCACAATCAATTCTGTGATCAATACTTGAAGCACGGTTCATCCCTTCAAGTCAATAATCGAACCTAACCTTTGATTTGTGCATGATCATTATTTACAGCTCGAAAGAACAACTACAAGGTTGACAAAGATCAAGAGCTAATAGCAAGTGGTAGGTACGATTTCATTCCTAGAATAGGCCTACTCGAGTGAGCTGTGGGTCAAACTTTTCTGTTTATATCGCACCTATTTATAGACCTGGTTACAATTATAGCTAAGTCTCTGCTAAGAAGAATAATGACAATCGAGCAAATGCGGACCAGCGTATCGACCCAGATAAAGATTCACGTCTAAGTCGAAAGGTTTTGATATGCATGAGATTTGTTGATAATTAATTGATAAAAGCAAGTGTTGGCCTATGTACTGTAGGCCTATAGCTCTTTATCTCAATATGCTAACGGGAAACGAACTTCTCATTAATTTAAATATACTATATCTGTCTTAGTTGGAGCAGTAGCTGCAAATAATTGTAAAATTAGACACGGTACCTTCACTACGAATTAATGTAGCCTAACAATGACATCTTGGCCAAGTAAGCTAAGAATCTGATGTCTTTTGCCACGTAGACTAGAGTGTAGCGAAGAACACAGAAGTGGTTTTTTACGACAAGACTGAGCTATGCTCAAAAGTTTAATTAACATTGTGAAGACGGTATGAATTCTTCCAGTTCAGTTCAGACATGCAGGCCTACAATATGTCGTGCCACACGACTAACATACAAATACCTTAATCATGGTATATAGGCCCCTACTAAGCGGGACTTGTCCCTTCTGGAGTGGCTATTGCTCCTTAATCTGCATCTAAGCCTCTACCGAATATGTTTCTATGATAACTATCCCTTGTGTTACATTATTCTCTGTTTCTGACGTTTTATTGTGGGAACAATAGAAAATGATTTGATTTGATATGATTTGAAGTTTAAAATAATGAAGACTCTGTGGTGATTGACTCTTCATTGCGTAAAAACTTATGACATTGTTGCCTTAGATGTTGTTTGTCATCGCATTTTATATGCACTCTGTTTCTCCTATAAGTAAATACTTCATAAAACTGTGAACATGTTTTCTCTTCATAACAGGCGTTGCCAATCTGCTTGGGTCTTTTCTTTCCGCGTACCCGATCACAGGAACATTTTCCGGGTAAAATATTATTATCTCAACATATCTTTTCTATAATCGTAACTAATTTAGTGTAGGCTAAACAAGGGTGTGTAACTTTGTCCAACAGAGTGATGACGACCAATCGCCTAATTTCATCTCTCCCCTCTCCTTCTACCCACCGCCCTTCTCTTTTCTCACCCCAAAACGAATTGGTAGCCTACTGTACTGTCTATCCTGTTGCAAAACGTGCTTCAGGTCAAACTGTTGATGGTTGAGAGTAACGCAGAGATATTGGGACAATTGTTGCTCCCTCATATAAATACATACATACATACATACATACATACATGTACATACATACATACATACATACATACATACATACATACATACATACATACATGTACATACATACATACATACATACATACATACATACATACATACATACATACATACATGTACATACATACATACATACATACATACATAGGGCCTACATACATACATACATACATGTACATACATACATACATACATACATACATACATACATACATACATACATACATACATGTACATACATACATACATACATACATACATACATACATACATACATACATACATACATACATACATACATACATACATACATACATACATACATACATACATACATACATACATACATACATACATAGGGCCTACATACATACATACATACATGTACATACATACATACATACATACATACATACATACATACATACATACATACATACATACATACATACATACATACATACATACATACATACATACATACATACATACATACATACATACATACATACATACATACATACATACATACATACATACATACATACATACATACATACATACATACATACATACATACATACATACATACATACATACATACATACATACATACATACATACATACATACATACATGTTGACGCTGGCCGCACAAATGCGCAACATGTTTTGCAGGTATATTATGGTTGATGGAACTTTTTCATGTTTCTGCAGGAGTGCTGTGAATTTCCAGAGTGGTGTTAGGACAACGGGAGCTGGTCTTTACACGGGTAAGATAAGAACAGCGAATAATCAGCAATAGCAGTTATTCCTGATGAAAATGACAAAACACCTTGTTACTGTTAGTCGTCGAAATAAGTAATCATTGCTACTTCTAACTTCTTCTTTTCTTTCAGGCTTGAATTAATCCCTATCTACGGAGGGTCGGCCACTCGGATCCTCCTCTTCCACTTTCCTCTGTCTTCTGTGTCTTCATTTTTAATTGAGAAGTGTTTCATGTCCTCCTGTATCGAATCCTCCCATCTTTTCTTGTGTCGTCGCCGTCTGCGTCGTCCATAACCATTGCTACTGATTGGTGCAATTTACTGCCTTGTTTTTGACCATTTACAATGATGGGTGTCCAGTTCTATTATTCGCCTTCTGATTTTTCTTACGGTCGGTGTATAGTCGCGTACATCGATATTATCTCTGTATCTGTCTGTCTCTGTCTGTCGTTGTCAGTCTCTCACTCTGTCTCTCTCAGTCTCTGCAATGTCTGCATATATTATGTCGCACTAGCCAATGCTCTAAACTTATCTAAAGTCTAAACAATGCGGGTAACATAGTTAAGTAGAAATATAGTTAGACCTAATAATCATTGATTTTCAAAATGTACAATCTGATTAGAAATTAGATAACTCAAAAAACGATTTGATTAAATCTTTTGCCACGTCGACATAGAATGCATGGGCGCCCGCAGAAAATTTTGCAGGAGGGGGCAAAAATTTTACGATGGTCACGGTTGAATTTCTCAGTGACAAAAGCATGAAAAATACAGCGCTGGAAATTAAAAACACGGGTATTTTTTCAAAGAGGTTTCTTGATGCAAATTTCTCAGTTTCATTTTGTGTATTATTTTTAATATGAATAGTTTCCCAAGTGCAAAAATTTGTTAACAATCCAAAAGTAGATGTTAAAAAATAGGCACTATATATATTTATTTCTATAGAGATTTCTAAGCATAAATTTGTGACTTTCACTGTGTGTATCATTGGTATTATTAGTGTTTTAATGCGAAAAAATTTGTTAAAAACTCAAAAGTGGTAGTTAGAAAAATAAGTGTCACTTTTCCAGGGGGGGGGGGGCAAGTGCCCCCCTTGTCCCTATGTGCGGGCGCCCATGATAGAATGCATGATTATTAATTTCTGTTAGGTGCTCTGGTGATGTTGGTGCTTCTCTTTCTCACTCCATTCTTCTATTACATTCCCACTGCTACTCTGGCGGCTGTCATCATGCTCGCCGTTCTAGATCTAGCAGACTTCGGTCTCGTCATCAAACTCTGGAACGTCAAGAGTAAGTATAGCGTGCATGACATAAGTCAGAAGTAAGTATAGCGTGCATGACATAAGTCACGAGTAAGTATAGCGTGCATGACATTAGTCAAGAGTAAGTATAGCATGCATGACATACGTCAAGAGCTAGTCAATGATCCTGACTCCTGAGATCACGACTGACATATGTCAGTCGTGGTTGAGGCACATGTAGTTTTATTTACAACAGATTATTTTGTAAGCAAGCAGCAAATAATACACAACGCCTGTTGTGAAACCATAAAATGTCCTCATACCTGGACAGCGTCTACATCCAGACCTTTACATCTTGACCTCGATGTAACCATGTCAGACAAGGATTTCAAATTCATAGTTTAATCGACAGGCACTAGAATACAGCGAAGGCAGATAAAACGACTAACAACCTATATACTGTCCCCCCGCCGAACTCAATGTCTGTTCTGGTCCACTGCTGTGCATGACAATGCACGCAGTCTCAAAGTCCTAGTTGTAACAATAGGCCTAGTTATAAAATAAATGGGACTAAATATGACTCTTACACTGATAAGCGAACATAATTTTTATGAAGCGATTGACATGTGAAACGCTTTGTGGCTTTGATTGGAGGCTAAATAAACGAATGTTTTAGTTTGTTTTACGGAAAACTAATGTTCCTTGATTGTGAAGAGAGGGCGTAATACTTGTATTGTATTGCATTGTGTTGCATTGTATATGAGAATTTATAAAGCACCTCTTACATTGCTGGCTATTCAGAGGTGCCTTCAGCGTGATAATGGTAATTGTAAGTGTAATTGTATTTGAACATTTATAGCGCCGCTCACAGATTCAGTAGCGCACCTGACCCTAGTTAGCACTGCCCCTAACGAATAGTATGGTCTTCAGGGGTTTATGGTGTAGCTACTTTGATTGGAACGAAAATAAATACCTGAACGTTGCTATTATTTTTTCCTTTTGTGTAGAAATAGACCTTATTCCGTGGTTTGTGACGTTTATCTTCGGCCTATGCCTTGGCATTGAGGTAGGTCTAGCCAGACAATATTATATTGAACGTGCTTATAACGTATGAACCTAATAATGACGTTCTCGTGTAACTATAGAACAGAGAAACTTAGCTTTACTGTAACAGTGAAGTGGTTAACCCTTTGATACCCTCCGGCATTAAAGGGTTAATCAGCAGAGTGAAAGCCATTATTGGCAATTGAATTACTATTGTTAGTTTCAAGTACGAAGTTAATTGTCGTTCATTTTAAATTTTAATTAAAGAATCACAATAGCTTACGTGAGATAATTCTTACAACTTGTTTTTGAACGAATGTTGATCCAACTGTTCAGCGTCCATTATGTTTGCAATGTTTTCATCAGCATCCTTAAGCTCAATTAAAGAGTGTCCCACTGTGAAAGAGACACTTAACAAATAATGAAGTTTCATAGCCTGCCTTACATGTCGTTAGTTAATTCGCGTAACCTATTAATACCTTGATTGATTCCCTATAAAAAAAGTCTGTGTCTAGTGAACTATGTCTATCTCTTTAATTATTTCTATGATTATGTTCATGTGTGTACTGTTATAGAATGGAATTATCCTTGGAATCGTCGTGGCGCTCTGTATTCTAATCTTTCCTGCTTCCCGACCACAAGTGCACGTAAGTTGCTTTCCTGACTACACCAGACGCACAAGCCATATTATTATTATTATAAGACAGATTGTACAGCAATGCTGATCTAGAAATCGTGAAAAACTGTTGTTTAATCGAAAGAAGGACCCGTTGGCAATTAGTTTCAGGAGTAGTTTTAGTATAGCGACACTGTGTGATGATAAAGATCATTAGCGTCGCCCTCCCTCTTTATCCGGGCTTTGGACTGGCGTTGTCGGTGTACGAACTGTGGGGGAGTGATCACTTTTAGTGGTAATTTGAACCAAAATTAATAACCAAATTGAGCGTTGGGGAATCAATACTAAAACTGCACAAACTTCTGCGAATGTATGTGTGTTTGATGCTGTCTCGTTGTATGGTTTTAAAAACATTTTATCATTGAATGAGAAAGTTGTTATTGTTACAATTTGTTTCATCTGCAGTATTACTATGTTTTACAGTCTGAGCCAATTTCGACAGGAAGCAAAATTTCGATATCAGTAAGTTTGTCATTTCATCATCAACAGTTTCCACTTTACTTACCAAAATAATTGGGTCTACTGTTCAACTTATTTTGGCATCTACATTGCTAACCCTTAGCTTGAGCTGTCTGTTCTTCAGTATAGATTAGGACGAGCTTGTCTTCTAATTAAGCCTCACACGGAAGGAAATCGTTTGGCGAAGAAACAGAGAGAACGTAGCAATATAATATATATGGTGCGCCAAAAAAGATACCTCCTAGGTTAATTGACAATATTTTGTCCCAAAGTCCGAATTTCGAGATGAAATCTTGCAGTCTTGACGACAATTCATATTTACACATGATGGCCGGATTTCATCCAAATATTTCAAACAGAACAAAAGTTATAGCACTTTTACGGAGGCCACCCACGGTTTTTGACGAGAAATTCTGAACGCTTCAATTCCTCTTCGGGTCCATGCAACTCTGCCGTCTGATTAGTTGGGTCTTTGAACTTAAAATATCTATAGACCCAATAACTGAAGAATTTACTAGACACTTGGGTCTGAAGGGAAAGCTTTAGATACGGCTAGAAATGAGATTGCATTGTTTTTAAAACTTTGGAGTTTTTATGCTTATAAGACTGCTTTATTTTTTCAGAGTTCGGTGGCGTCAGAATATGTCGTTTTGGTCATCGACCAAGGTCTTATGTTTCCGAGTGTGGAGTATTTCGTGGAGCATGTCATGAGCTGCGTTGTTGAAGGTTCGTTAACTCTAAATTCACAATAAGATAAGAAAATTCACGAAATCTTGATGCAATATCTTAAAATCTGTTGGTCAAAAGAACGAGACTTTATCAAGAAACGTTTAGCCTAATTGTATTTTCATGTGTGTTCCGAAACATGAACCTCAGACATTTTAAAACAAGTAAAGTAGTAAACCACAGAAATGTATTGTTTGATGCTTTCTCTCCATTGACTCCTTTAATCGCGTCATCGCGTAGGCTACATATTGCAGCAAATAGACTTTCACATAACATGGTAATAGTTAGAATTGCAAATTCGGAAGACATTTGCTCATCGGTTTGACACTAATTTTCTTCTTAAAATGGGTCTGCACTCTGCACCTCAGACTGATCTCATTGTAGCAGTGTTAGTGGTTGATGCAGTTCACCGACACTGTGTGATAACAGAGATCATTAACGTCGCCTCCTACTTTATCCAGGCTTGGGACTGGCACTGCGAAAGTACAATCACTGACGGAGTTTATTGATAGTAGTACTGGCAGCTGTAGTAATTGCGGGGGTGGTGATAGTAGCGGTAGTCTAATAGTAGAAGCATTGGTAGTAGTAATAGTTACTGAAAATATAAAAGCTTCCAGGATGATACGTGCTAAGATGAATTCATAAATGCCTTATAGTTACTAGTTAGCCTATGATATTTTAGAGCTATAGCTATACTAACACTGAAAATGGAAGGCTGGTAGACTAATGTTTCATCGACCAGCCAGATGTAATGTAATGACGTGTTTCGATGTTGTTCTCTGCACTGTCCACAGGTGGCGGCAGTTGCGCATTTAGATCGATCATCTTAGATTTCGTTCATATTTCGTCTGTTGACTTCAGTCTGGTCGAGGTACGTTCAGCTGAATCAAAGTTTTCGATTGAAAACAGTTATTATAAACCTCGCTCATGTTCACAGCGTTGACTTCAGTGCCGTTGAGGTACGACGTACCTGTCCCATTGCTTTCGCTTACAGTAGTTAGAATTAGTGTAGACCTGGGAAACCATAATGTGCCGTAGAGTCAAGAGAACCCAAACAGACCATCATTCCATATTCTTAGTGTTTTACCTTTTCATTTAGCAGGTAACTTTGCTGTCTGAGCTTTCCAGCTTTGTTTGTTAGTAGTCAGTGAGTTATAGTATCCCATAGTACCCGAAAATTACGCCTTATTTTTTAAAGATTCTTATAGCATATTGCTACTTACGCTAATCGTAAATTCTGCTTCTGCGTTTAACAAAAATTATAGAGTTGACTCGACTGTCGATTTAGTTATTAGTTAACTGTTAAAATTTTTGAAGGTTTTGTTGTTCAGCTTTCCCTATACTTTAGTTGCATTGTTACAATACGTTTTTACCTGCTGTGCTTTTAAGATAATATTCTATTAGTAAGACGAGTTCAAATAATAATATTATAATTATTGTAGATTTGCTGCACATTGGTATTGTTAATCATGTTTACATCATTACATGCTTTGGCTTCTACGTTATAATATTGTAATGCATGTATGTATAATGATTATAGTTATATACATAGGCCTATATCAGTATAGCATTATAGATATGAAACGCATGTACTTCTATATATACATGTATCATGCATACCGTCATACGTAGTTACATACATACAGGGACATGTGTTTGTATAAAATACAATCGTGAAGTCATTGTTATAAGTATAGGCTACGTGCAGCGTATTATATGGTAAAGCTGCGTGTGTGTTTATTGCAAAAGTAATGGACCTTTTGACAAATCGACCCAGCGCCACAATTACCGTATAGAGGGCAATTCAAAAGAAGCCGATGTATGCCTTAGTCGATCACAAAAACGTATTATCTCCCGCTTGCAGACTGTGTCAATGGCGTCGTGAATGGGGTGGACAGGCATTTTTCTGCTGATTAGTAACCCGTGCAGTTGAAGATTCGTCTCAATATCTTTCGAGGATAGTTTCCTCACGTCCGCTCCACGCGTGTACAGTAGACCAGGGAAACAGACCTGCTGTAAGCTTATACCACTATACCATCATGCCAACGGGAAGGTGATTGTTATGCCACGCTTCTATGTGCACTGTAACCTTTGTGAGAGACCCTTGTCCTTTTTATCCTTTGGCCCATCTGAGTATGGAGCTTCAAGGGGCGCTATATAAATTATGATCGACTGGTTATCAAATTTCAATTGCACTAAAATGTATTGTTTCGTATTGTATTGCATAGACAATTGTGTTCCTTGTCCACATCATTGCTATCCAAGATTTACATTTCCATGTTTTATATTTTATATTAAGTCCAAATAATTATCAAACTACGCTTTTATCTACGCTCTGATTTGGCTGTGATGAAAAATAACATTTCCTTGATTTATAAATACTGAGTCCCAATAAATTATTATCAGACAGAGCTTTGTCAACGCTTTAGATTTGGCTGTGATGAAAAAATAACGTATCTTTAGGAAGTTTTTATTTTATTTTATTTTGTTGCAGGGTCTAAGTCAGTTGGCGGAAGATTTTGAAATCATGGAAGTGAAAATGGTTTTGTGCAGAGTTAGGGTAAGCATCATTTTTTAAATTTACTCAAGTTGCAAAGACACGAACACTAAATAGTTTGCAAGAGAAACGACCGATTACTGAATGCATATTCACAGACTAAAAGAGCGACTTCGAATGACCGATAAAAAGATACATTGCTGAATAACACCTAAGAGGAGGCGATTTAGAAATGTGTCACTATAGCAAAATGAAACAATATTATTGAATAGCGAGACATTAAGGCCTAATTATAATATGAAAATTCTTATCATGGTGCGTTTACTAGCCATGCTAGCCTTACATTGGGTATCCAAGGATACCCAATGTCAGCTACGCTCTGCTGATAAGGGAGTCCTCTTGGTTCCTTTTGCTCGTACTGCTACCATGAAGAATCGAGCCTTTTCTGTGGTTGGTCCGGTGGTCTGGAATAACCTTCCCTTTTGAGCTGCGCCTACACCCTGGGACTCTACCAGGATCGTTCCTTACTAAACTTAAAACTGTTCGTTGTTGGCGCGCTGGAGTTGGGAGCGCCTCTGAGTAGTTTTTTACTTGAAGGAGCACTATATAAATGTCCGAATGAATGAATGAATGCTGATTTTACAAAGACATTCTATTATCTTTCAGCGTCCTGTTCAGAAAGTGCTGAGGAAATCCCACATCAAAGATCTGGTATTCGCGAAGGATGTCGAAGAAGCCGTTCGAATTATGAGACGTGAGTTTCATACAATTAGCCTATAATTATAATAAGCAATAATTGTGAGACATAAAAAATTATAATTAATATAAATTAAATTAAAAATAAAGTTTTGATTTTCAGACTTTAACACTAATCGAATATCTTATCAAGCCATGAACGAGAAATATCGACCGGCCATAGCGATGAATATACAGTAATACAAACCTATGCACATGCAAGCGTAATTTATGCCATACACAGTGTACACACACTACACAAGGTACACATTCTTACATGTAGGCTACAATTGTACATACATGTATCCATACAATGTCATGTGCATACATGCACTCATGCATACAGGGGCGGATCCAGATGGACCAATCCAGCCTGCCCCATCCCATTCAGAAATTTAACAGGACGTGACCCCCCCCCCCCAATAGGTTTCAGGCTTTCAATCAATGCAGCACGAAATGGCGAGAGAGAGAGACAGAAAAAATTAGCATAACTAAAAAAGATTTTTTTAAAGTCATCAGATTTTTCGGCGAAAGACCAACTAAAATTGTTTGACCCAAGACCAACATTTTTGGCCCCCTTAAAAATTTCTGTATCCGTCCCTGCATGCATTCATATATACAACTATGTTGACGAACACATTGTTTATCTCTTTCTTCAGACTATCCGGCGACGTCCGACGATGACGAGAAAGTTGATCTGAAGCAGCAGGGATCAGTGTTCGTCGTTTCGTCAAACATCGATCTGGAACAAGATGGAGTTCAGCATCTCGCACTGGACAACACCAGCATCAGCAGCATCAGCAGCAGCAGCCTTAAGCACGAGAAGCGGAAAGACGATAGAAAGGATTCATCTTTCTTCTCTTTGAAAGAGGAGGATGCTATTTCGTTGGATGCGAACGAGAACAAAGAAGCAACTTTCGATGGCACAGACAATCTCTCATTCAGATTCTAACACGAACAGCTATCACGACGTGTATAATAGGTGTAATTAGTCGATTGTAAATAGGTCTCCAGAATACACAACTGACAGTTCCAATATTTATGTATATAAATATATTATCTGTTCCAGTATGTATGTTTGTATGAGCAGTTGTTCTAGCACCCCTGCAAGATACTAAGCTTACTCAGAGGCATTCCCGACTACAGCGCGGACACTGATCGGAGTTTCACGCCGAAGCGCATGATCAATTTCAGGTGAAGGACTTGCATATGGTACCTGCGCGACAGCTTGAGTTGGATTCGAATTCCCAACCTTTCGGCTCCAAGGCACCTAACGATACTATACATAACCGCGCCCCAAGTGTATGAAACAGCTCTAACGCACGTGTATGCGTAGTGTATGCATAGCAGCATAGTGTATGAGTAGTGTATGCATGGTGTATGAGTAGTGTATGCATAGTGTATACGTTTAGTGTATGTGTGGCAATTTGACTTTGATTGTTATTCTGTTGTGGTTTTTAAACGGTGAGATGCATCTGCCAGTGTGCAGTATCATCCTGCAAGTTCAGCTGAATTTTATATGCAGCCTGTATAATATTATGATCTTGAAGACAATGCAACGATATCTGTGGTGATAGTTTTCACTCAATGCGTTCCTAAATTGCTGGACCTACAGCTTGACTCTGAGCTTATAGGTAGAAGAACTTTCGGCCCCACACATAAATTGTAAATTTGTAAATAAATAAGAAGCGTATATATTGAATAATAATAATAATATCTTTCGTTTATGTCGGCAGTGAAATTATAAGCCTACAATCTACACATCATGAGGTCTTGTTTCCATCAAGATAATTTTATCAGTTTTCACCAGGTAGATTTTAAGAAAGTATAATGCAGAGAAAAACGTCCATTTCACATAGACATCAAGCTACCTATATCCGGCACATTTCAATACAAACTAGTTCCTCAGTCCTACTCCATCAGCTGCGCTGGCTCCCCGAGTCCCTGTTGAATGAATGTATGATACGTTTGATCAAATTCGTTGCAATTAAAAAACATCCAATTTAAATGCGCAATTGTACACATAGAGACAAATCTTATTTTTAATGGTGGTAAATGAATGTATTATGTTTAATGAATCAAGGTCAAGCAAAACTATGTAAGGATGGTGCAAGTCAACATGACTAGCTTTCTGTTGCCTCCTATCTGTTGGTGTAACGGATGGCTACACAAACGTCTTACTAATTAGTAGGTTTAGATAGCTCGACGATAATATAGACATTGGTCTAATGAGAACCTGTTTTGCGTTAGAAGGCCGAGTCTCCAGTTGTTGGCTATAATTAAGTAAGGATAGACCTTCTGTTTCGACGTCGGTAACAGTGTACTGTCTGTTTAGTTTCCTGAGAAACCAACAGAGTTGTCTGTTTGAACGGAGACTGTTTTTTTCGGAAAATTTCCGATTGATGTCGCAGAAGTTCTGAATTTAGGTGTACATGTTCTGTTCTGCATTAAGGACTTAACTGCATTGAATGTTCTAATTTTTTTTAATTCATTCGATCATTCCGAAAATCTATATGGCGCCCATTCAATAAGCTTAGGCCTACTCGGCGGTACACCCAGTGTAAGAATTGTCGAAAAATAACTTGGGAGGGGGGTTTGGACAATTATCCACTTGGAATCGAAGTGTGAATAACAGACTTTACTATGAGGCTCTAAGAAAGACTGGGAGGTTGAAACTCCCAAACCCACAGCAATTCTCACCCTGGGTACACCCAACCCAGCCAAGGCTAAAGAAAGAGATCTTTAAGAACACGTGTTTATTTTGAAACAAAGCGAGAAACAGCAGTTAGTACTACTGTTTGACGACACTTTTCATAGAATAGATAACTAGCGACGCCCTCCTCTTTTCATTACGCTTGGGATTGGCGCTCCCAGAGTACGAGTAGTAGGTAGTAGTGGTAGGCCTGCATGCAATAGTTCTGTCAAAGATGAATGCTGAATGAATAGTCTAAGAAGGTGTATACACGGCGTTACACGCCTCACAGCTATCGCATTCAGTAATTGCGTAATCGCCAACCACATCAAAATTATTAAAGTCCAATCATTTTACGGTGACAATTCAAGAATAGTGGGCTTCAGGGTCGTAGCCAGGAATTTTGATTGGGCGGGGGGTTATGACCTGGCCGGATGCCCTTCCTGACACCAACCCAACAGTATTGCAGTAAATAAAAAGGGGATAAAGTAACAAAGGGAATTAAGTAAGAAAAACAATAAATTGTTACTATACAATAAATTGTTTTTTCAAATTTATTTAAGTGGATAAAAACCTTTTAAAAAACGTTTTCCTAAGACAATGGGTGGGGTTTAACCCCTTAAACCCCCGAAACCCCTTGTCTACGCCTCTGGTAGACTTCAAAGAAACTAAAAACATACTAACTAGTCATTACCAGCTTAACGGCTAGTAGTATCACAGTTCGAGGGACACACAGAAAGGCCCTTAGCATAAGATTTACATGAGTATAGTTATATGGAATCAAAACGAACCCGATGATGTTCTATCGCCAGTATTTCTTAAAAACTTCCTGTACGGCATCATCAATCTTGCAACCGGTTGCGCTCTTCCCCACCGGTTAGAACAACCTCCTCTTCCCATGGCATCTTCCATTTCCTCTGCAATAAAAATAGATGGAATTGTCGCCTCGATCCCAAAGGACAAACTCCCCGGCAAGAGATTTCCACCCGGGCTGCGTTCACATAATTTTTATACCGTTTACAGAGACATACATGTCCACTGGTACATCTATCACCAACCGGGGAACAATTTGCTCTTTTATTACACGATGGATTATAAACTTCATAATGGCATGCACTGGCTGTAGAGACGCTGCAAGGAAGTATCAGACTCATGTAATAAGTCGACGTAAACTTCTTGTCAGGTTCACAGGGTTTATGCCAACGTTCCATTTGTTTGCGACGACAGGCCCGTATAAACATACAGGCTTATGAACTGCTTGAATACCTTGTGAAGCATGAAAGCACCGCCTTGTTTACGTCCATGCATGCAGAAGGCGGAATAAGACGTTATTGCTGACGAGAACGGTGTGGCATGCGGTCTTGTCCGGCAAGAAAAAGTGTCCGGAAAGTCTTGTCATTGATTCACGTGACAATTTCATGCCGGGCAAGATTTCATGCCACACCGGCGCTGCGTAGCCTACCCTTAACAGGAATCTTGACGGGAATCTTAATAGGCCTTAAGTTACGACTGCTTCCACCAAGCTCGATTTGGCTGTCGTGGCAACGACGAGCTCTCTCGGTTGCAGGACCCCCCGTCTGAAATGGTCTCCCATTAGATCTGCGCATATTACCCTCTGACCAATCAAGATCTCTTTTATAAATCAACCAAATCTTTTTCTTTGGCCGTAGCGCACTGGGAGCGCCTGAGTGGGTTTCTTTAAGGGGCGCTTTTTAAGTATCAGAAATGAATGAGTGAATGAACGAATGTGTGCTAGAGTAGAACGATACTAGAGCATGCAGTTTATGCGCACAGGAAAATGCTATGAGCGCCATCATCCGGATGAATAAACGATAAATAGGCCTAAATAGTCTTTTGACAAGCTTCCTATTTTAAATAATATCATTATTTCAGGTACAGGACTACAGGCATTTAGTAAAAGATTTTGTGGAAGTTTTAAATATTGACAACTGTTTTGAATTCTACTCGACTTCAGGGTTTGAAATAGTCAGGAGGTTGAATAGCCGACCTGTCGGGCAAGGTCGTAGATAAGCTACATGTATTTGTGTCTAATGAAAACTATGTTTATAGCTAAGCGCACAAATACATACGATATTGTATGAGAAATATGTGAGTGCTTCACAAAATCCTTACCAGATGCACATTGCACAACCTGGGTGAAATAGATGGCCTATGTATGACGTAATTATTTCTTGCATGAGAAGCACAAACACTGTCGTTTTTTTTATTCCTCTAGCATAATTATATCCTCAAAGTGACGACTGAAACCCTGCAAGTTATATGCAGAGGACCGGTACCACTCCTTTTCCGTCTGTTCATCATACCCATCACTCTTTTAGTGCCATATCGAATCTTTCCTTCCCGTCTCTTACAACTGCGAAAACATTGAGTAAAAATTAACTCGAACGCGTAGTTTATGCCGATGGTATAGCCTACAAGGATTATAACAGTTTCCGAAGTTCATTTTGTGCTGCTTCAGCCACCACTTAACATGTCTTATAAAGAGCAGTCCATGTAGCACATCTCTCAGATGATTTCACACGAACTGCTGTCTAAACGACCATGCAAACGACTTTGCACAGCAGGATGGAAAAGCACACAGCCACATTGACATTGATTCAACCCAAGACGGTCCCATGAAAGACTCACCAGTAAAAATCTGTAGCTGCAGAATAAGAATATAAAACCTAACGTCTGCTGAAGCTGGGCAATAAATGTGCGAAAGCGACCGGCCACGCTTCAGTGATTATGAAACTCTTGTGAGTCAGTGGAGCAAAACGACACGGTGTGTACGAAGCGTCGCTTTGGTCTGCCACGCTTCAATGGCGCGACTCTGTAGAGACCAATTTGTCTGCAGCCTCCAGAGAAAAACGCTTGGCCGTGGTAAAGCCAGTGGAACAATGAAAGGGAATTGGGAAGGGAGACGACTATAAAAATGACCTTGTAGGCCTATATGAAATTATGCATGTCCTACAATAACGTTACAACATCGAGATTGCTCAAGCAATACGCAAAATCAGTCTACACCAGAACATACAAACATATACACCAACCCACACGCATACCTACACATACACACAAATATCCATGCACGTAAATATAATATAAGCCCGTATAATACGGTACAATGGCACATGCATATTTTATATAATATAGCTACATACTAGGCTATAATATAGCCTAGTATGTAGTTATATTATATCCTTATGTCCGGCTCATTGCACGTCTATCTCGCTCTCTGTGGTCTCCTACGCGTGATGTGCTAACCACATCAAATGCATACGTCTTCTTACTTCTTCTCCTTCCCTCCCCTCTCGCTTCCCTCACCATCACTCTCCCATCCCTCCGCTCTCCTATCGCCACCTCTCTCCACTACCTTCCCTTCCCTCCACTCCTCCAACTTCTGCCTCTTTCTCTGCCTATTCCTCAGCCTTAACCTCTTTCTTCTGGTCCTCTTTCTCTTCTTCTTGTCCTTCTATTTCTCTTATTCTGGATAAGAATTGCAAAAAGAAACGCTGGTTGGCTCATTGATATGCGGATTGACTTGATAGGTCAATCACAGTTTCTGTCGAGCAGCAAACGCAGTTCATGCTCCATTTCAATTAGCCTACCGTACACAAATACACAGTGGGCACAAGTGAAGGAACGTTGTGCACTCGCTTAATGTTATGAACACGATGCTGGTGTATAAAATCAGAGTGTCCCCATAAAAAAGTTTTCCCAAATTATATTTTCGGAAAAGCCTCTCCGCTGGTGAATCTCTTTTAGAAGTAATTTGCACAAAGAAGAAGAAGATTTCAGAAGCATTCTCGGCAAAAGAAGAGTCTGTTTTCTTCAAACGATTCGACCAAATTTGATTTGAAATTGCCAATAGCTTTACATAGGAAGTTTCTGACAATTTTCTATGAGACTTTTCTATCGTGACACCGGCTGCCACGATGAAGTTAAACGACATCGAATTTGATTAGCGTTTGAACGACTCTTACGTATTTGTCCGCTTTGCAACGATGCAAAGACGTTGAGAGATGGGAGAAAAAGATCTTGAGAGACAGACGAAAACAGAGAGAGACAGACAAACAGACAGACAGACAGACAGACGGACGGACGGACGGACGGACAGACGGATAGATAGATAGATAGATAGATAGATAGATAGATAGATAGATAGATAGATAGATAGATAGATAGATAGATAGATAGATAGATAGATAGATAGATAGATAGATAGATAGATAGATAGATAGATAGATAGATAGATAGATAGATAGATAGATAGATAGATATAGATAGATAGACAGACAGAGAGACAGACAGACAGACAGACAGATAGATAGACAGACAGACAGACAGACAGACAGACAGACAGAGACAGAGACAGAAACAAACATAGAGACAGACAGACAGACAAAGAGAAAGAGGGGGAGAGTGAGAGTGAGACAGACAGACAGACAGACAGACAGAAATACAGAAAGAGAGAGAGAGAAGCAAGAAGAAACGACGGTAAAAATATTATAAGGGGCGCCGGGATAAAGGATGTCAGACGAAGATATCGACGCGTTGACATCAGCCGTAATCTTCACTCCCATCTGACCTAAGCCGGGAGCGCCTCTGAGCAATTCCTCCAAAAGGCGTTATAATTATAAATCCCGATTGATTGATTGATCGAAGGACAGGCTGAAGGGCATGGGAATGGACACAGCGAAGAATTACTTGACGATGGAAACCGAACGGACAAATCAAGCATTATAACAAGCACGACTATAGTATAATAGGAGGGAACTGGTTTTAAAACGAAAGACAGGCATTGACAAGTCTTAGAGACACCGAAAGATAGATAATATCGTGTTCTCTAAGCAATGAGCATTCTCCATTCAGCCAAAGCACACACACGCACACAAACACACAGTCTGTGGGGTACGGTGGTGTAGTGGGTATGTTCTATGTCTTGCAGGTTCGAATCCACCCCAAGTCACCAAGTATACAGGGACCTTGGGCAAGTCCTGCTCAGCGCTTCGGCGCGAAACTCCGATGCAGTGTCCGCGCTGCAGTCGGGAGCGCCTCTGAGTAAACAGCTTGAAGAGGAGCTATAACAAATGCACATACAAACAAGCACGCACTTCTCAAGTTAAAGAAGGCGAGAAGGACAAACAGTTCGTCATTCACATTGACAAACAACCCGGCGAGAAAACCAACGACCCCAACAAACGGTCGAGTGTAGACTGTAAACCTATTCTACTCTCTGCCACATCTCTACAACTGCAACGACGACACAATGTATCTGGTGGGCCTGCAGGGCGGAGGTTGGGGGTGGGTATCTGCTGGTCCAAAGAGGGTGGGTCCTGATAGGAACGTCTCCCTCAGAGGGAGGATGAGAATGAGAGGAGACGAACGAACCGTTGACCACTTTATCCGACTGAATAGAAGATGAATATTTCATGGGACTGTACACATAACGAGGCGCCAATACAAACAATTCTCTAATGCTGGCTGACAGTCGAGCAGTCGAACGACATCCATCTGACTCTCCCTCTAATAGAATTTCGATCACCGACGAATGCCTGACAGTGTCCGACTGCGTCCCTTACTCATACTACTCTGCCCTTTTACTCCTCCAATTTGTCTTCTTCCTCTCAATCCTCCTCCTTTTCTTTCTCCTTGTTTCCTTCCTCCGAGTACTCTTCCTCCTTTTCTTCATCCTCCCATTTTCCCTCACCTTTTCTTCCTCCTTCTTTTCTTCCTCCTGCTTTTTTTCATCACCTATTCTTCCTCCAATTCTTACCCTTCTCTTCTTCCTCCTCTTATTCTTTCTCCTTCTAAGCTTATTTCTTTTTCTCTTTCCTTTTCCTCCTCTTCTGCCTCTTCCATCTCTTTATCTTCTTCTTCACCTTCCTCTTCCCCTTCTTCTCCTCCTCTTCCTCCTCTTCTTCTTCATCCTCTTCCTCATCTTCCTCCACTCCCTCCGCATCCTCCATCCATTCATCCTCTGCAACCGGATCTTCTCCGGTCGATGCATCGATTGTTGCAGCTGCTGCTGCTGGAGCCATCGTCTGAGGATGCTCATACTCCCATTCCCTACCCTCCCCTTCCTCCTCCCATTCTCCGGCTGCTGATGCTGGCCATGATGATGATGATGATGACGATGATGATGATGATGATGATGATGATGATGATGATGATGATGATGATGATGATGATGATGATGATGAAGATGATGATGATGATGATGATGATGCAACGATGATGACGAGCTGTCTGCTCAATGCCATTCACAGGACGACTACCGCAATCTTTCGGCTGCTGCTGCTGATGATGATGATGCTGCTGATGCTGATGCCATCCCTCGGGATGACGATGCAGCCCCCATCTGTCGCGGGTGTGATTAGGGGGATGATGATGGTGGGGTGTGAGGGAGACAGAGACGGTGGGATGCCGCCTTGGCATTGGATTTACGGTGGCGGCGGCAGGGGCCTTTAAGCGCCGCGTGGATGGATGCAAATCAACGGACGCTGACGCTTTGCGTTTATCGCCGTCCAAACGAAAGGCACATCGACCACAACAGCAGCAGTTAAGACATAACAAACAATATGAGACAAATGCAAACAAACCTATGCAAGCGAAGGAACAGATACACAGACGCATACGATGATGGATACAGTTGGACAGACACATATACAGACAGACAGACGGACGCAGATACAGCTAAGTATATGTATATGCACACACAATCTCCATTCAAATAAATAGAAACACAGACACCTATAATATTGACAGATAGGCTACATGTAGACAAACACACAAACAGACACAGGCACACACACATGCAGACGCAAAGACTGACCCGTAGACACAGTGTGTCTTGTTTTAGATAGTTTATAATGTCTCCACTTTTCAGATTTCGTTGTAATAATTATCAACATATTTTTGCACATAAAACACTTCCTGCCAGAGTCAAACAAAATTGTAAGGACCCTGCAAAGCATGAGGAGTATTATAGCTAAACAGTCGCGCAGTATTTTCCTTTGGGCCACTATAGGACAGCTGACAATGAATGCATTTACGCCATAGTTATTCTGCTAAGCTTTATGGAAATTGCCTTGAGAGATTGGATCTGGGTCTATCACACGCCATTCATATTCAATGTATGCTTTAAAAAATTCAATTGATAACGTCCCATTAAAATCCTCTAATAACCGAACGGCTGTATTGATTTGCAACCAAATATGACGTAGGTTAATTATTGCCAGCCAATTTATTGTCCATTAGTCTATTGTTATAAGGTCTGCAAGTGAGCGGAAGTCAGGCAAAAAAGAGTACAGAGTACGGAGTTCACAGAGGAACAATGGTTCACAGAGGAACAATGGTTCACAGAGGAACAATGGTTCACAGAGGAACAATGCGGCTGAAGCGATGAAAGTGCCGAAACTGCACCCAAGAATATTCTACTGGAACTTGACCAGAGTTCAAAATTCAATGTTCATGCCTCTGACGAGTATCTCTTAAAGTGGGGCTATATAAATTCTACATTACCATTGTGCCAATGATTGCGTACTGTAACAAACCTATGAAGACGAGTTACGACTGGGGACTCCAAGGACCATGGCGCAAATTGTGGGTGAATGTAGTAAAGCTGACACCTATTACTTGATGAGGTGAAGAAAGGGGTATAATAATGGATGTGTCAAGTTAATGTTTCCTTGTTGTAACGGTATATCAGGCACAAGAAAGGATGATGATGATGATGATGATGATGATGATGATGATGATGATGATGATGATGATGATGATGATGATGATGATGATGATGATGATGAGGAGGAGGAGGAGGAGGAGGAGGAGTGGGAGAAGGACGAGAAAGAGGAGGAGGAGGACGAGGAGAAGTGGAAAAAGGAGGAGGACAAGGAGGAAGAGAAGGAGCAGGAGGAGTAGGAGGAGGAGGAGGAGGAGAAGGAGAAGAAGGAAGAAGAAAAAAGAAAAGAAGAAGAAGAAGAAGAAAAAGAAGAAGAAGAAGCAGAAGAAGAAGAAGAGGAAGAAGAAGAAGAAGAAGAAGAAGAAGAAGAAGAAGAAGAAGAAGAAGAAGAAGAAGAAGAAGAAGAAGAAGAAGAAGAAGAAGAAGAAGAAGAAGAAGAAGAAGAAGAAGAGAAAGAAGAAAGAAAGAAAGAAGAAAGAAAGAAAGAAGAAGAAGAAGAAGAAGAAAAAGAAGAAAAAGAAGAAAAAG